>BSBM01000407.1:3640000-4130000 GCA_027924585.1 Larix kaempferi
CCTTTAGATCTCCTCTTCCAGTGTACTTCCTTCCACAGTATCCTTCAGTGTCACCGAACCTAAATTTCATTAGGTGTCAACATAATGGCCAGTTTGTTATTGTTGATTTGTGCACCGCCCACCATCGCACTGGTGTATCCTTTAGGGATTCCTCCAAGACCAATAGTTGCTGTGGTTCTAGCAATTTTTATTCAAATTCAATGATAAATGCAATCAAATTGGGCAACCCCTCATATGTTGGTAGTTCGCACTCTTCTGTAGCCACCCATCTCAGCAACTGGGTGATCCATTCACATCTCCTAAATGATACTTCATGTAGCCGATTCTACAAATTTTGAAGTGATTCATCCAAATTTGACCACGACAAACTAATGCTGCACCATCCGAACTCTCTATATGCAGTAGGATTGATGTAGTCTTCTGATATGTTGTAGAGACTATCCCATCCCTTAGTGAATTCATCCCCTTTCGACTCAACATATCTCTTCCCTTCTACTGGATCAAGAGGTGCAACTACCCTCATCTCGCGGTTTTCGAACAACATGGTTCATTTTTTGAAATTAATGATGGCCTGATTCTCCATCGCCCAGTATATCCCTAGCATCACTGGATAGGAAATTGTGTTGTCAACAATCTCTATCACATCAAAATCTGTGTATGTTTTGAGTCCTTCTATCTCAACTGGGACATGGCATAATCGACCAATCGGGGTGACCTTACTTTGATTCAGTAGTCGTAGTTGTAATGGGGACCACACCAACTGTGGTTTCCCCATCATTTCCAAGGTCTGTTTTGTCAGAATGTTTACATATGATCCCAGGTCTAATATAATGGAGTCGACATTGACTGATCTGATTTGCGTGGACATCCTCATGTCTCTTCCTGTCTTCCTCTTATGTATTCGATTGACCGTTCGATCCTATCGTGCACCCTCCTTTCGATGCAACATGTTGGATATGTCTTCCAATGCGTCCTGATCTTTGGCCAATGCCAGGAATCTCTCTAGGAAGGATCTTAAGGTGTTATCCTTTTTCTGTGAATTCATTGTGTCAATTGTCAGTGGCATATCATAAGTGAATTCTTTATGGTGAAGAGGTGGCTGCCTCATCTGTCTCATTGCCTCCTGTGCTTTTAAGAAAGTATCCCTTTCTGCTTCCACATCGAATGTGATTTATTTTCTTGCTATTGGTCGGATGCTATCCTGCGACCTATCAGCTCCTATCACAACTCCTCCTTGGGTCACTACTCCAACAGTTGCAGTTTGACTTCTGACCTCTGTTGATATCTTCTGTACTGTTGGTGGCGGATTCTGGTTCTGATTCTGATTTGGTAGAGGTGGGGTTAGGTTCTTAGTTTTCCACTTTAGAATAAGCTGAGGACAGTCCTCAACACCATAGTCCACAATTCTATAGTAAGTGCAATGTGGGGTTGGATTTAGGAAATCCCTCTGGTAATTCCCCTACTAACTACAATTGTAACATATGATTGGTCCTCGACCTCATCCAGTAGATCCTCCTAGGCCGACACCGGTACCTCGGCCTCCACGGAACCCCCCTATGAAACCTCGTCGCAGTGTCCTGTATGGAGGGTACTGCGGTTGACCGTAATGTGGTTGTGGATATTGAGGTTGACCGTACGATAGTTGTGGATATTGTAGTTGACTGTACTGTGGTGGTTGATATTGCGGTTGTGGGTATTGCAGTTGTGGGTATTGCAGTTATGGATATTGCGGTTGACCATACTATGATTGATCATACTACAATTGTGGATTATAGTGAGGATGTTATTGATTGTATTGATGTTACTGTTGCACTGGCGATTGCTCCTCTCCCTTCATGAAAAATGTATCCACAGTCCTTTCTTGGAGTAGGTCGTAAGCTCTGCAATCTTTTTCATCATGGCCAACTGATCGACATAATTTGCAATACAAATTAAGTGGCTTTAACACCATCTTCTGTAGGTACACGCATTCTTCTGGTCGATGTCCTCTTGTTTGACAGACATGACACCAAGGCATCCCTCCCTTACTAAGGGGATTTGGTGCACCCGACTGTAAATACTCTCAAAATTCTGGGAACTGATCCTTGTGATGTCCTTCTTTTTTGCATCTATTGCACCATATGTCTTCACGGAATTCTTTTCCATTCTCCATATCTTGTAGCTAGATCGTCAAATTTTCCAACTATGCTTGTATCTGATCCATGCCTATTCCTGTTTTGTCGATCGACGAAACCTCCAGCTTCATTGCAATTTCTAGCGCTTCTGTTTGAGTTGCTACCTTATGTTGCATCAGTGGCCCATGAATGTGTGGCACCAACCCTGTGATAAAACACTCTTTATGATTCAGGTCGCTCATCCTGAAACTCACCTTTTCCATTAATGTTTTATACCACTGGTCGAATTTCCATACTGATTCATTTGGAAACTGCTTGATTTCCTTGATCTCTGTGATGTACTACGACTCAGATTTCAGTTTTCTAAATTCATCAATCATTCCCACCTTGATCTGTGGCTGTTTTTTATCTAGACTACCATTCTTGCGCTCCTACTATTATTATTTACTGATCCACTACTCTTATCGCTATTCTGACATGCAGGACAGCTCTGTGAATAACTTGTATTTCTTCCTACAAAGTTTTGAGTAGTGCGCAGGGTTGAAGGTACGTTTTAGCTTAGGGTCCATACCTCTTCGGATTCTGGGGTAGCCTGTTCACCTTCTTCGTCGTAAGAAGGTCGCTTTGTCCCTTGTGGTCCTATTGCGCAGTTTTCCATTCTGGTCACCTCAGGAGACTCTCTCTCAGTCCTCCTCTTCTTCTCTGGATGACGTAATATCACCCCACTTCTCAAGGTACCACAATCTTCCTCAACCTCCCTTAGAAATTCATTGTCACTCTATCCATCTACCCCGCATATTTATATTAGACCTGTATTCATGCGGTACCCATAACCTCCGCACACCGATCTTCTACTCGTTGGAATTCATCTTTAGTATGCCTTTTTCATAGGAGAGCATCTTAATCCACAACTTCAACGATAGTAGGAATATCCCTCTAGGTCCTTTGAAAAATTTCCTTTCTGCATTGCTGTATGATTTGATTGTATCAATATAAAAATTAGTGAAATATCCCTCTAGGATACCGTCTACCCAAAATTCGACTTCCCTTGATACCTTATTATCGACCCATTTTAACTGTTGGATCAGTTCTGGAGTCCAGTGGTCAGGTTCATCTCCTTGGCAATTTTTCTTCTGAAATGTTAGCTGTGCCAACCACTCGTGCAACAATACTGGGAATTCATAGAAAAATACTTCATGGATATCATAATATATATGATTTTGCAACCAGCTGCTTGTCGTATGCTTAGGGTTCCAATTTTCTCCTTCCGCGAATTCTTCTGCCTTATTGTCAAACCAATCCCGAATCTCCGGTTTCGTTGGGTGCCAAAACATGTCCTCTTCTTTCTTCTTCAGGGTCCTAGAAATGGAACCATTTGTTGACACAGTTCTATTGACATGGGTTCACTTTGCATTGCTGTCAACAAACACCAACCAAACACCCTTAACCACCGAACTAGAAAGGTTTTACCCTTTCTAGCAACACTTGCGGAGTGAGTGAAGTCTCACCCAAGATGATTAAGGGGCTGCAGGAACCAGGTTTATGCACTGGGGGGAGGACATGCATCTATTCTCACTCCATCGCTATAGAAACCAGAGACTTATCTTTGCATCATGTTTACCAATTCAAACATAGATTCATCATTCGCATATTCAATATGTAATCGACATTCGCATTAAGATGGTAAAACAGGCGATCACATCAACAAAAATTACAGAACAACAGAAATTAAGCATAACACAGTATTTAGGTCGCATTCATCATTCAAAACAAACAAAGATACAAAAGAGACATATCCAAACATCTTCATGCATTAACTGATCAAAAAAATGTGGTACAACCTTTGCAAGGACAGTTCCAAACAACTTGTTGCAGATCCATACAAAACTTTCCAAAGGCAGAGCAAAACATTAGACAATTCATCCCCTCGTCTATTGATCAATCGATGATTTTCTTAGGCTTACAACCATAGTCCTATTTATAGGAAACTATGGCGGTTACAAAATGGTCCAAATGACCCATTCTAACTAACTAAAATAATCTTACGCTTTTGTTGGCTGCTTGTTCTCCGTGAATGGTCCTTTCTTCCACTAATGGTCCTTCTCGTCGCTGTCGGCTTCCGCACTTCATGCGGTCTAACCCCGTGCCAACATTATCTATATTCTATTCTCTATATATAGACACTTATGGTCATTACAAAATGGTCAAATGACCCATTCTAACTAATTTGGACAAAAAATTCTGCTTCCATCGGCTCCTTATCCTTTGCGAATGGTCCTTTTCCTTCGTTGATGACCCCTTCGTCGCTGTTGGCTCCGCATCTCCTGCAGTCTAACCCCGTTCCAACACAACTGATCCATGGTATTTATTAAGGCAACATGGAGGGTTGTAAACCATTTACAAATGTCTCCATCTAACATTTGAGAAAAGACCCTCATATACACATCATCATTATGAATGAATATATTATCGATGAAATCTTGGAAGTGATCCATATAATATTCTACAAAGATCCCTTTCCCCATCATACTTTGGTAACAAATTGAGGTAGTGATCAAGCATATAAATAAGAACTATGGGAAGTATCAAGGGTCCCTTCCTAGATGTGACCCAACGATGAATCTAAGGTGGGGGTGGTGGTGGTGTATTCGGTCCTCCTCCTCCTCCTCCAACCATTATATGATGAATAATGAGATTCTTGGCCTTTAGGGCGATGAGTTTTTTTGGTTTATGCATGCCTAAGCTAGGAATATGACTCTCCACTCTCTATAGTAATGATAGGAAGTTCTGTTAGATGTAAAGGAGTACTGAGAGTTTTGAGGGGGGAATGATGACTAGGAGTATCAAATAAAAATTTAGACTCTGAAAATATAGGACCATAAAGAGGAGGAGAAAATATTACATGAGGATTACCTGGTGATGATGATTGGTACCTCCCATGCCGGTTCATCCAAGAAACTAGACTTTCAGTATCTTGCAGGGCTTGAAATTATTCATGTTTTGGATTGGATCTGGTGTGCCTTTTACCAGATTCTAGGTTTTCCTTCGTGGAGTCACTAGTTGAATTTTATAGGTGACTTATGATTCTTCTTCACCTCAGGGAATCATAGCATATGATTGTCATCATCCATAGGGAAAAATAAATTCATTCCTTCGTTACTCGACAACGACGCCAAAAAATGTGTTGGTACTTGATATGTTCCAAGGATGTTTTGGAACTATGACATGGCATGAATAAACTTGTGTGTTTTTTTGGAATGGTCTACTTAATGAGAAGAAATATAATATTTTAGTTTCTTGGGAACTTTCTTGAAACAAAAATGAATCAAATATATCTGTAATAGGATGGCCATTGGTGGACACCATTTTGACATGAAAAACAATAACTAATGGAAAGAGTGAATGAATGAAATGAAAAAAGGTACTTGGAAAAGTAAATATTAATCCCACAATACAAAAATTATATTGAGCAAAAAAAATTCAATAGTTCAACATGAAATATAATTTCTGAGATAACAAGATCCTCATAGGGACAACTTTAATTTCAAATAAAATATCATGAAAATTTGAAACATCCTTCCATAATGTAACTTTGGAATGTTGCAGCTTGTTTATGACTGAAATATTCTTGATAATTTATTCACTGAGAGTCTGCACCCCATCCCCTCTCTGCCTTAGTTCATATTCATTATGATTAATTTGAGCACCTTTTATGTTCATCTTGGCCAGTTGGTCTATGGGGTCTACTGAGGATGCGGCCTATAAAAATGTAGCTTTAGCTAATAAAAAATCCTGATTCTATCGCTTCATCTCATCAATATGGTTTTTAAGGAATTTAATACTTTCCTTGTGCATTTGGTTTTCAGTAGTCCACCTATCTTTCTCTTCTTGGACTTATAACAAATCAGTTTTCTGTACATGTTCAGTCATGAGCATTTTCAACTTTTTCCTTCAAGGCTGTAATATCTTTATCTTTCTCTTTCAACAAATCTTGTATAGAAGCTGTATTGGTGGGATATTTTTCTATTTTTTCTATCTACTACTCAATCTCTCCTATTCTTTGTTGTTTAGATTTAGTTATTGTCCTTTAATTTTTCAACAGATGCTCCATTCTATTTACTGAATTCTGTAACTTATTGACACTCTTGATATACTTTAGGACATCCCAATTTACCCATTCACTAGTCTATCTATGCAATTCCATTTTAGCCTTAGGGTGGAATGAATCCATATTGAATGTGAACTGAGTAGTTTTGTAATTTGATGGTATCCTCTTTCCTTCGGGCACAATAGGCTCCCAAATTTCTATTTTCAAGTTGCCTTGACTCAAATCAAGGGCTGATAACAACCTTTCCTACTATCAAGTGAGAATTTCCTTTTTTAGAAAGAGAACCTTATGTAGATCAACATTGTCACGTTTGATATAGGAATAGAAACCAAATAGCACATACTTAACTGGAGAAGTCTGGGTTGTCCCAATATATCGTATTGTGAAGATGACCCTTTCTCCTAAGGCCATTTGGACGATGGAAATATAACTCGGGCCAATGAAGTTAGAGTTGGCCTTTGATGGGTCACAAGATCCAATTGGCGTTCGATTATGGCATTTTTAGTATGGTACCCAAGGATTCCAGACTCTTATATTTTAGTATCTAAATTCAACTTAATTAATGATATTTGGACCAATGCATTAATCTTATGAGCTGTCGAGATAAACTAGGACACTATCTTGGAATCTGGATATAAAAATATCTTCACTTCTTCCCAACTTTCCAAGTTGTCAATTTTGTCGAGCTCATTGCGTGGTTCATACTTATACTTTGACAATCTTATAGACCTCATTTTCTTAGAAAAAATACATTTTGGGTCATATCTCTAGCTAAATCCTATGGGAAGATTAAGGCTGTCCAACATCTCTTCAACCATAGACTGTGCTGTCTTAGATTTGACTATAAAGGGACCTGCTTATTGTGGCACTCTAAAATTCCTAGTACTATTGTGCTTTATGAAATGCATAACATCGGAATCAAACCTCTGCACGATATATTCTAGGGAAAATAATCTGGGAGTTAGGAAGAGAGGGAGTTGATATGGTGGTAGCTCTAACCCATAAATCTAGATTTTAGTATGATCCTCATAACAAAACCAATCCCCTACAAAATCTTCTGGACTCAATTTTAAAATAATTTTACACTTTGGAAAAATTCTAGGGGAGGGGCATTAAATAGTATAGTATAGAATTTGGGCATAATAGTGTTTGAGAATTCTAGGAACCCTTCACTTGTAGGCTGGGATATGGAATTTTTAAGATCAGTTTGGTCGAATAAATCCTTGTTGTGGTATAAAATCATATATAACATGTAGGATTGATACTTAAAAAATTTCATTGAAGAAAAATTCTTCAGTTGGTTGTGCATCATATATACCAGGAAAAAAACAAATTCCAACTTAATAGATGATACTTGAAAAGAAATATTAATCATTAAAAAAAGGCCCAAGACTATCTCATCAACTATAAAGTCATAATTATAAGATAAAATATGGCATACCATGGAGATCACCACTTGATCCTGATCTCAAAAAAATTCCATCTTGTAGGTTGACGGTTCAGACGATGGATCAAACCCCAAAGGTTACAATGATCTGAGGAAGAGATTTATGCTTTTAGGGGATAATTCCGTGAATTTAGTGTTTAGGGATTCTTCATCGAAGACAAGCAAAGTCAATTATTCCTCAATTTCCATCATCTCTTGGAGAAATTCTATGTTAACTAGAATAATCATGGAGCTAAGTCTGCAAAGGACGACCTTCTTCTCTAGAGTGTATAAATCCACACACCACCAGAATAATTCAGGAAAAGGTCGAGATCTGGGTAGTATGTCATTATCCAACCCAAAAATCCAAATATTTAGGTAATCATTTCCTTCTTTGGCATGGTCTTCTGCTTCTCTTGAGGCCTGGTGAATATTTGCAACTGATAGTAATGGATCATAGATGTCAAAGTGATTATATGATAGTTTATCTTGTCGGCTATACATGTTCCTGTTTGATGGAGAGGGTTTCGATTTAGAAGCAGAGGACATTGCGATCATACAAGATGTAATACCCCCAATTTTGACCCTTAGGAATTATTGGTTCCTAATGTAAATATTGTATACACACGTTGTATGTTTTCCTAGCATGGAGCTCAAGGCCAAGGCCCCGCTAGTGAAAGCCCAAATTTTGACATTAAAAGGCAAGCATTGATATTGATGCCCATGTGCTCTTAAGCCATGGAAATTGTAATAGGATGTAAATAAACATCATGCAATATAAAATTCCAAGACTGGCTATGGAGGCAACGAATGAGAAGGGGCCACGTGTATCCACTAGGGAGTGGTGAGGGGGCTATGGGTTGAAGCCATAGGCTGCCATATGTCATTATGAGAACCCATTGACTTCCCTAGATGACATTTATGCCTGTTGTAAGGAAGTGGTTGAGATGTCATCCCATGGCTTCAATGGAGCATGGGCAGCCCTGAAATTTGTATGGGTAGGTATGGGCTCTGTTTACTTATGCCACAAGTCACTCTACCTATGGGGGGGTTGTTTGTTTCTCATCCCCATTCCATGGTGGAAGAACCCAGGATCCTTATCCATCCAAAAACAAGTTTCCAGCAGGGAGAGAACCAGAAAATCGCGACTTGGAATGAACCCACGTTTTGGGAAGCCAAAAACGCCAAGAATGGGTATTGGACAGGGAAATCCAATGGGGGATCCGTTGGTATGAGCCTTGGGGCGAATTTGGGAGCAATAGCTACCCCAAAATCCATGGGAAAACCCAGTTTTAACTGCCCAGAAAATTAGTGACGGATTTGGAGTTATTTGTGACAGAGTTGTGAGAAATCCAAGAGTAGATGTATGAACAGAGGAAGGGATTGCTGAGTCCAGCTTGAAGTGTATGTGGCTCTGGGATTGAGCTCAGTGGGCTAGCGTCCTCCTCCATCTCCTATTGCATGATTGAAAAACCCAACTGTGGGTTGGCTTAGCATGGCTGTTTGAGTGAAACCCTGATTGTGAGTGAGCCATCTAGTTCCTCCTCAGTGGATACACAGCCCAGCTCGGGGGTGATCTCTCAGCTGAAAGAATACATGATGGACAAAGATCTATGGTTGGGTGGAACGTTGCTCTCACGTAGCCAGTCATTGGATATTACATTGCAAGATAAGTGCTCTCTGTGATTTTTAATTTATATACAATCTGTGTTCTGCAATGTGTTATTTGAATGGTTATTCTTCATGATTAATGGAATCGATATGAAGTAGCATAAGAAGGGGATTGAATTCTCTGCCCATTGATTGCTTGAGATAAGTATGCTGATGCGAATCTATGCTTATGTGTGTTGTTATGTTTCATTCCGCTATGTTTTATTGAGTCGAATCTGCACACAGAAGTTTTTAATTGTTATATATTTTTGAAGTAAAAATATTGGGGCTAAGTCTGCCAAAAGCCCCGGTGTGTTGTTAATGTTTCCTTCCCCACATTTAATGGGAGAAGGGGACATTACAGAGTGGTATCAGAGCTCTAGGTTCAACACTACGGCTGTTGGGCCCTTCACCGAGATATAAATCATTGTGTGTACATGCATTTTGTATTTGGAACTAAAATGCATTAAAGAAACCTCAAGATCGCTTGGCTTCTATTTGTTGGAATGGGAAATCATTTCCATGACTGTTTGGGGATTTTTGCAAGCTGCTTGCATTGATTGCATCCTATGAAATAGAGGAAGGAGGGAGAAAATTCATTTTCAGGTTGAATGCTTGCTCTAATTTGTCCCCAATGCTGTAGCATTCAGTTTTGTATTTGTCTGTTTACCTCCATGGAGGAGAGAAAGGAGGGGCAACCTCTGCCATCTTATACTGTTTTTGTTGTTGTTGTTTTGTTGTTTCATGCTTAACATGAAGAGGTGCAATTTCTTCTCTTGAAATACTGTTTTTGTTGCAAATAGGATTTCAAAATTTTCCTAAGTATGTTTTTGAAATTTTTTTGTTTAAGTTTGTTTCGGAAAGAATTCTCGAATGACTTCCGCAACTGCGGAAGCATTCGGCGAATTGCTCCAAAACTGCGGAAGCATTTCGCGAGTTTTTTCGCAACGCGTAATAGTTCGGGAAGTCGCCCCGAAACTGCGGAAGGAATTCCCTTCCGAAATTTGCGGAAGGAATTCTCTTCCGAAATTTGCAGAAGGATTCTGCGAGTTGTCCCGTGACGTGGAAAAATTCGGCGAAATGCTCCGAAAAAGCGCAAAATTTTTCTAAGTGTTCGGCATCAAAAAAAAGTTTCGAAAGGAATTCTCTTCCGAAATTTGCGGAAGAGTTTCGCGAATCTTTCCGAAACGGCGGAAGCATTCTGCGAATGGCTCCGCAACTGCGGGAGCATTCGCCGAATCGCTCTGCAACTACGGAAGCATTCCGCGAATGGCTCCGCAACTGCGGGAGCATTCGCCGAATCGCTCCGCAACTGCAGAAGCATTCGGTGAATTGCTCCGCAATTGTGGGAGCATTCGACGAATGGCTCTGCAATTGCGGGAGCGTTCGCCGAATGGCTCCGCAATTGCGGGAGCGTTCGCCGAATGGCTCCGGAATTGCGGGAGCATTCACCGAATGGCTCCGCAATTGTGGGAGCGTTCAGCGAACCATCCCGCAACGACGGCCAAAAAAAATAAAATGAGTAAGGTGACCAAATCTCAATTTTTGGATAGAGAGAGCATCCGAGCTCAGAATGGGATGATTCCTGTGGGGCTCGGAGGCCATTGACGAAGGCCATGAAAGAACCAGTGAAGACCCCAAGCCCATTACACTCCGATTTGACAGAAAATGGATAATAGTGACTTTTGAAGGACGGAGTCCCGAGGCTTGACGGAAGGTCGGTTTGAGCTGAAATTGATCAGGCACGACCATGAAGTAGGCATGAGGTTAAGTTCAGAATCTTGGAGCCAAACTCCAAGGGATGTGAAGTCGGGGTGATCAAGAAGGCCAAAAAGCACTGTTCCGGACCACTTTTTCGGGATTTTGAAAAGCTGGTGGACAGTAAAAGTGACCCTAGATGTGGGAATCAAAAAAATTACTGAACTAGACATTTCATATTCTCATTAAGACAGACAGTTTCCGTTAGACGAAGATTTCCCAGAAATGCACCGTTTGAGAGATAGCCATTTTTGGCCCAAAATTTGGAATTTTGGAGAAATGTGAAAAGTGAGAAGTAGTAAAACCCAGAAATTCATGGAAGATGAATGGTGCATCGGAATTGAAATCCATGAATTGCTGAGTGTTCCTTGTTATATGGAATAACTTCACCCGATAGATAAGTTTTTGTGATTCCTCATAGATTTTCTTCCGCAGGTGGCTAAAGTTGGCAGTCTGGACCAAAATGCAACTGTGTAAAATGTGCAGAATTGGAGTGAAAGTTGTCATTTTTGAAGAGATGCAGTTTCCGCACCTGATGTCGGAATGGAGCATGAAGATAGGCATTGGAAAGCTTGTCCAGCAGGGAACAATGAGGCATGACCAGAGTTTGAATGAGGTCTACATATATCACAGATATTTAGTGCAGAAGAGTGCCAGCGGTTTTGACAAATAAATTTTGTTGTCAATGTGGGCAATTTCTACAATTGCATGATATGGAAGAGGAATTCCATGTTACGAGGAGGGATCGAAAAGGGAAGAATTCTTTAAACCCTTGTTTGTTATCATACTTATAATTATGAAATTGTCATATGGCATAAAAATGTTAAAAAAATGTAAGGGATTACATAGATGTATATGCACTGGATAGCATCTTAACAAACATTGCATAGTGCATATGGAAATGCTTGTGCATAAATGGGATATTGCATATTGGTAGAATAATGAAGTCTTCATATGCAATGAATCACTAATGGAGAATATTGTGGTTGATAATCACTATTGATGTTGGTATTGGTTGTAGGACCAAAGATAACAAAGAGCATGGCTAAATGTGCTGAGGATGTTGTTGCATGAAGTCAACAACCCTATGTAGAAAGGATGGTGCAACAAATCTATGATCATAAAGTTGGAAAAATGACTGAGCAGCCTTGGTAAGAGGCCAACTAATCAGGTAACATCAGACGATGTTAATAGCAGCCATGCAGGTAATGATTATTGGTGCCAAATTGCATGAATGTTGAAAAAGGATTTGGTAAGATCCCTTCAACTATGTTTGAGCTATGATGAGTTAGTTTGCATGTGATATTGAATACCGATTGGGACTGTTAACCTACCAAGCTTGGTGAGGTGTGGTAAGTGAAGGAAATGATCCTTACACCCTATGACTGTTTAGAAATCTCAATGCATTCTTATGAATTTATATCATGCCATGTGTATGTTGGTTATGTGCCTAATAACCAAAGCAAGTGAGGCTGGTGGTCCTGATTATGGTAATGTGAGTTATATGAGATAGTCATGTTTCAATCATAATATGCTTGAATGCATAGTACTCATGAAACAATGCGAGGTAGCATTGAGTAGATGTGCATTAAGAGATTTTATAAATCTTGTAATGCATTGTATGAATGCATAGGGATGATGCATATGTTATTGCAAAATAAATAATGAATGAAATGATGAATTGATGATAATTCTAGGATCATTTCATGGGCTGTTATGAATGCAGAATAGTAAGTGCATGAAGAGCCTAATCATGATCGATGGGCTGCTAGAATGCTCTGTGGAAGGACAGAGTTGTATGAATGATATGACTGTGAAATAAGGAGTATCCCAAAGTCTCATTAAATTGCATAAATGATGTGAATGTACCTTGCAACTGAGTATGCTAATGATGCATGTGAAGTAACTAAATTTTGGTGATATTGATATATTTACAACTGAAAATTTGGAATTGTGGAATGTTATAATTCTGAAAATGTTTTAGTAACTATTGCAGTAATGAAACATTATATGCATAGAGACTTACGAAGTATTTGGCTTATATGAAAATGTGTCAGGAGGACATGCTATAAGTGGATGCTCATGTATGGCAGCGGGCATAAGACCATAGTGGGCAGAGTGGTGTCACTTACAAGAGCCAAACAATATGAGGATAGCCTCATGGATGAGAAAACCAATTTCTGTAGTAGACAGAGTTGCAAATTCATATTGAATTTAATTATTAGTGCCATGGATTGGTTATGGAACAATCGAATTTGAATTGTATTGTTAACTGTTACTAACTGTTTGGCTGATCAATAAGTGTGCCAGGGAGACACATTGCAGTAAGACCAATAGATAGGTCCTGCAGAAGCCAAACTTCATGGGAAGGGATTCCATGATTTGAAAATGGGTTTCAGGTGAAATGCCATAAGACATTATTAATGTCTCATCTGCACTACATGATTGGTAAACAATATGAGTGGGATGGTGAAAATTATGTCGGTAAGACATATGAAGGTTATGTGACATCAAAAGGAATTGGGATGGCAAACCGAGGGACTGTCAACTCAGAGAAGGAGCCTCCATTCCTCATTAAAGAAGAGAAATAACATCTGGAAAATGGATAAGTGTTCCACAAACCCTGAATGATATATATATATACATACATGCATGTCTAATTATTAGAGTTAATATGCAGAGCATGTTTTGATTTTATTTCCATTATGGCAGACTGCTTGAAGTATGATTAGGACCTTCATAGTTCACATCAGTAAGGAGTGCACACCTTCCTGGTGCTGATTTATGTTAAGAATGCTAATATTGACTACGCCTTAAGGGAATGGACGCATTCCTGGTGTTTCAAGGTTGGATAGTGAATGTTATTACATATGTTTACCGTTCTAAAGCAGCAATACTAATGAGCTTGCTATCCATTTTGTGTTGACAGATTATATATATGAAATTCAGTGTTGCACATTAAATGGAAAAGTGAAGAAAAGAATACTCAAGAGGACTGTATGAACAGTGGTAACCCTTGTGTAGGGTGAGTGGGTATCATGGGGCCATGATAGCCTGCAGTTAAAAAAGTCACCTAAGAATTCCTAAATGGAACCGCCGGCTTACACAAGAGAAGAAGTGCCACCCTTGTGTGGGTGAAGAATTGTTATGCGCATTGAGGGATTGTTATACATGTGAAAGGCTGATGCAAGCCTAAGGTAGAGTAGTGGAGCCTTGAACTGTAATGGTCAGTGGCGTAGTTACCTTCCATTGGCCGATGACCCAGACGTATGTGATGGCTCGGCAATGGAGAGGGCCAACCAGGTATGGGACTGGTTGGGCACCACCAAATGCTTGGTAAACCCAGTCGGCGTGAAGGTGTACTGGTAGGGCATTAATTATTTGATGATTTGGGAGTAGCCTGCATGCTGGCCAAACATCCTAGTCTGCAGGAGGATCCCAAGGATTACAGAGTAAAAGCAGGACCCTGTGGACCAGAGAGGAAATGCACAATACAGATAAGTATTCAATTTCATTCATTTCTTATTTGGAATAATGAAGGTTTCAAGCATAAAGCTTGTAACAGTGAGCTGATGCATTATTGTTTCTTTGTTGGAAACCTTGGTCATGCAGGAAGCAAGGACCCTAAAAGAACTAAAAGATGCTTGGTAAATCCAGAAAGTGACTGGTTGAGCATGTATTATTTGGTGTTGTGGAGCAGCCTGCGTGCTGGCCAAACATGCAAGATTATTGGTGTTGTGGAGCAGCCTGTGTGCTGGCCAAACATGCAAGATTAATTGATGTTGAGGAGTAGCCTGCGTGCTATCCCAACATTCGTTATTATACCCATAAGAGATTCAAGGCTGTAACGCAAAGAAGGGTCCCATGGAATAAAGTGAAGACATCCAACGCAGGTATCGTTGGAAGTAAGAACCTTGAAGCATCTTAAGGATGCATGTGGACATCTAACCACCCTAAAGAGCTCAGCATGAGCAGTAATGAAAGATGGGGCTAGTGGAACTGTGTGAGTCCTAGCAGCCAAGAGTTAGACCAACCAAGTGGAGGAACTCCATGGTTGAGAGGTCTGGAATAGACCATGGACAGTACGTGTCATAGCCAAGAAGGGTAGGTCAAGCATTCACGTTGAAGTGAAAGAGGACAGGAGCATGAAAACCACAGTGCTGGTGTGGGTTCCAGAATGGAACAAGACTAAGAGGAGAAACTCTTACTGCTCTCTCCCTTTCCTTTTTTTATTGATGCATTTATAGAATTAGAAAATTGTTGAATGCATGCATGACTGAAAGTAAAAGTGTGGTTATTTGATTAAAGTGAATCGTGAATGCTAATTAATGAATTTCCTGTGAATGGATGAACATTAAGGAATTCATGTGTATGTTGGGCAAGCATAAAAAGTGTGTAAGTCTCATGAGTAAAGCATGGACTATCCATGTCAACTGGGGAAAAACCATTGACTGATTTTTAAATGTTTGGGTTATGCTTGGCCTAACGAGAATTGTAATGATGAATTTCACAGGTGAAAAGTGAATCAATTGGTTGCAGTCGGTGCAGGAAAGTGTTTCTAGTGAGCAAAGTGTGGTCAGTTGTTTCCATTGACCATGGCGGCAGACCAAGGGCTATTAGGATTGGCTAGAAGTCTTTTTCAAACAATTGCCAAGACCCAAGAAAATCTTGGAGAGATGCTCAAGATGCAAAAGTAGCAGAATGAGATGAACCACAAGGTCTTGCAGGACTCTATTCGCATGCAGGAAGAGGTAAAAAGCATTATGAGAGAAATCAGCAAGGGAAAGAAAAGTGGATCAATGAAGAAGTATTCATCCAATCGTCCGATTAAGAAACGCTCTAGGTGGGAAGACTCAAAAGAAATTGAGTAGGTAAAGATGAAGCAACCAGTGAAGTGTTGGAAATGTGGAGGGGATCATTGCCTCCGCAACTGCCCAACAAGAGAACCTCAAGAGGGTAGCAGCCATAAATTTTTCAGACTTATGGATGAGCTGGAAGATCCGAATCAGCAGGAGCAGATCGTGAAAATCAAAGGACTTGGTCTTGAAAGTTCAAAGTAAAGAACAGAATGCAGGGCAGATCTGCAAAGTTTTTGAAGTTTTGGACATGCGTAAATTGTATATGTATGCCTAAGTCTTGGAACACCGAGGACGGTGTTGTTCTAAGGGGGAGGGGAATGTAATACCCCTAATTTTGACCCTTAGGAAATATTGGCTCCTAATGTAAATATTGTATACACACGTTGTATGTTTTCCTAGCGTGGAGCTCAAGGCCAAGGCCCCGCTAGTGAAAGCCCAAATTTTGACATTAAAATGCAAGCATTGATATTGATGCCCATGTGCTCTTAAGCCATGGAAATTGTAATAGGATGTAAATAAACATCATGCAATATAAAATTCCAAGACTGGCTATGGAGGCAACGAATGAGAAGGAGCCACGTGTATCCACTAGGGAGTGGTGAGGGGGCTATGGGTTGAAGCCATAGGCTGCCATATGTCATTATGAGAACTCATTGACTTCCCTAGATGACATTTATGCCTGTTGTAAGGAAGTGGTTGAGATGTCATCCCATGGCTTCAATGGAGCATGGACAGCCCTGAAATTCGTATGGGTAGGTATGGGCTCTGTTTACTTATGCCACAAGTCACTCTACCTATGGGGGGGTTGTTTGTTCCTCATCCCCATTCCATGGTGGAAGAACCCAAGATCATTATCCATCCAGAAATGAGTTTCTAGCAGGGAGAGAACTAGAAAATCGCGACTTGGAATGAACCCACGTTTTGGGAAGCCAAAAATGCTCAGAATGGGTATTGGATAGGGAAATCCAATGGGGGATCCGTTGGTATGAGCCTTTGGGCGAATTTGGGAGCAATAGCTACCCCAAAATCCATGGGAAAACCCAGTTTTAACTGCCCAGAAAATCAGTGACGGATTTGGAGTTATTTGTGACAGAGTTGTGAGAAATCCAAGAGTGGATATATGAACAGAGGAAGGGATTGCTGAGTCCAGCTTGAAGTGTATGTGGCTCTGGGATTGAGCTCAGTGGGCTAGCGTCCTCCTCCATCTCCTATTGCATGATTGAAAAACCCAACTGTGGGTTGGCTTAGCATGGCTGTTTGAGTGAAACCCTGACTGTGAGTGAGCCATCTAGTTCCTCCTCAGTGGATACACAGCCCAGCTCGGGGGTGATCTCTCAGCTGAAAGAATACAGGATAGACAGAGATCTATGGTTGGGTGGAACGTTTCTCTCACGTAGCCATTCGTTGGACATTGCGTTGCAAGATAAGTGCTCTTTGTGATTTTTAATTTATATACAATCTGTGTTCTGCAATGTGTTATTTGAATGGTTATTCTTCATGATTAATGGAATCGATATGAAGTAGCATAAGAAGGGGATTGAATTCTCTGCCCATTGATTGCTTGAGATAAGTATGCTAATGCGAATCTATGCTTATGTGTGTTAACACCTAAAAAGTGCTCACTAGCTCATTCCCTTACTCACATGACCCATTTGTCCACTTTTCCACCATCTGAGCCTCTGAAACCAACAAAAGGTCACCAAAAGACCTTGGTACACCCCTTTTTCCATTAAAAAAGATTATTTTTCCAAGAAAATCATAAAAAACCCTCAAAAAGGGTCCAAATTCCCAAAAATATTAAAAAGGGAATTAAAATATTATTTTTATTCAAAAAAGGAAAAAGGAGGGAAAATTACCTAAACCATGTTGGTCAATACCATTGGTTTCCACAAAACCACAAATGGTATTCCTCACCACCAAAACCTATAAAAAGGTGGTCGGGGCTCCTCATTTCACATCCTTCCATTATCTCATCCTTATGCTGCTGAAATCTCCCATGAGCACTTTTAGCCATTGAAGCAACCTTGGAGAAAGAGACCTATTGGAGTTTGGAGCTACTCATCTTGGGAGTTGCTCAACATCAACCTTCACCATTGGAGGTAATATCGCAAGCACTTGCTTGCCCCCCACTTTTCAATACAAAATTTATTTCTTATGTTTCTTGTTCTTGATTTTGAAATATTTACATTATTTGCTTAGATTCTTGTTTAGATCCATGAAAAGTATTGTTTATTTAGTTTATTGCTTTTATTTCTATTGAAACTGCTACTACTAGTTAGTAGGTGCCCATAGCACTAAGCTTGGTTGCAAAACCGAGCCAACAGTTTTTGGCGACTCCGCTTTGGTTTGAATTTTAGATCTCTAGCTTTGCCATTAAATCTTAGTTTTTATGAGTTTTTAACCATTAGATCCATAGATCTGCCATCTTAGACAGCAGATCCATTGCTGTTCTGAGATTTGGCCCCAAAAAACAGCCCTAAATTTTAAATTTTCGAGTTCGTTTCTCGTTTTCCGTGCACGGCTTCCGCCTCGCGGCTTTTTGCCAGACAGTCGCACGGTCCATCGCGACTTTTCTGCATTTTTCCGCGCGGTCCATCGCGGCCTTTTTCCAGACAGTCGCGCGGTCCATCGCGACTGTTCTGTGTTTTTCCGCGCTGCACACCGCGGCTTCGCGACCTTTTTCCGCGCTGTCCATCGCGACTGTGCGCCCAAAACCTGCGCGGTCCATCGCGACTGTGCGCCCAAAACCTGCGCGGTCCATCGCGACTGTGCGCCCAAAACCTGCGCGGTCCATCGCGACTGTGCGTCCAAAACCCGCGCGGTCCATCGCGACTGTTCGGCCAAAACCCGCGCGGCCCATCGCGGCTGTTCGTCCAAAACCCGCGCGGCTGAATTTTTTCATTCGGCCATCCCGATTTTGAAAAATATTTTTTACTGTACTTTCTGCCCATAGCACATTTTTTACAGTATCAAATTCTGCATATTTTCCAGATTTAGAAATTTTTTTTACTATTTAAAAGTGCATACATAGAAATCTTTTTAAAAATTTTCAAGAAAGTGAAAGAAAGATTCATTTTGCATTCTTTATCTAGATTCAAATTTTTTCTTGTTTACTTCTTTAGAATCTTGCCCTTAGCAAATTTTATTGAAACGAAGAAATCCATTTATTTCTTTTAGAAGTTTATTATTTGCTTTCAAACATCCAAAAAATCCATTATTTTTTGAGTTATTTTTGAAAAAGCAAATTAATTTCTTTTAGTGAAAAAAGTCTTAAATATTTGCTTATTATTTTTCGAAAAGTCCTTTATTTTTTGAAAAATTTCCCTTAAAGCATTTAATTTTTTCAAGTTCAGTTTACAACACCTCACGTGCACTCACACGATCACTTAATTGAACTAAGACTTAAAACTTACCCTAATTTGAACACACTCTTAACCCCACTTGGGGAACACAAAAAGAATTCTTGTAGCTAGGTAGTATTGGGGGGATAGGTGTTCCAATAACACCCCTCAGTTCATACATCTGAGACATAGAAGTTGTCCAATTAGGGAGCTAAAATCTCTTAGTACTTTTTGGCGCGGTCACAACCGGTTTGTGGGAAGGCCTCTCCCCTAGGAGGGTTGAAGTCGCGAGGATGGTTCCGGAAGCCTGAGTGGGATACCGAAACCCATTCAGTAACCGAAGGGCTACCATTCGCAGTTCTCGGGATATCCCTGTATTGGGATATTGCGATCAAAGGACCAAACGGCAGATTTACCTTTTCTCGACGCGTCATGAACGGAGTATCCTAGTAGCCTGTCTTTTTAGGATTGATTACCCGGTGTCCCTCCCGGTAGGGGGATATCTAGCCGTTGTCTCTACATTCATATTGTCTGACTTGGATTTCATCACCTTGCAGGGGATATCGTCTGTTTGAGTCACAATACTTTTAGATTAGGTGTTTGCATGATCTTTACCACCTTTTGAGTCTAGTTACACCTATTTTTTCTAGGAGCCGCTTGCATGTTGGTACTCTGACCAGTTGTTGCATTCCTCCACTTATTGTAGCACAGCTGCTAGAATAAGTGCATTTTTTGAGGATTGATTTTTTGGCCTGTGAGCCTTCTTTTTTCACTCCCCTTCTTGCACCCTTGGTTGCATTAGGGTTTTGAGTCTTTTACATATATATCACCACCTGATACTTAAAACAAATTTTTACATAAAAAACATATTCTCACCATTGAGAATTCTAGACGTTCTCGTCGTCTACAGGGCGAACTCCCAGAGTTTAGTCCACTTGGCTCTCCACGTCACGGACGCAGAGCATTATCCCTTGATTCGACACATCGTCGATCATCTAGACGGTCATCCGATTCTGACATACCCCACTTCACCTTTGATTTGGAGGTAGAATCCGAAAACCCCACAGAGTTACCACCTACCACAATTATGTCTGGAACACCAGAAGATCCACAATTTACATTAACCATAGGTCAGACATCCGCAGACCTTTCTGCGGGGATACCATCCATGACAACACCCACCCCCTTGGGTATGCCCAATATGGGTAACACTCCACATTTAGGAATGCCTAGCACAGGACCACAACCTGTCATGGGCATGCCCAACATGGGGGTCATACCCCCTTCGGTTTCCACAAACCCTATCCCAGGAATCCCTAGTACGATTCCTAACCCAAGTGTCACTCCTGTTGCACTTGGGAATTCTATCCCAGGAATCCCTAGTGCGATTCCTAACCCAAGTGTAACCCACGTTGCACTCGGTAGTAATATACCAGGAATCCCTAGTGCGATTCCTAACCCAAGTGTAACCCAAGTTGCACTTGGGAGTACTAACCCATATCAGGCCACACCTGTTGGAGGGCACATACCCGCCATACCTAGCATACCTATAGGAGCTACTGGACCCCTACACCATACCACAATGGCTAGGCCAATCCCGGTTCCAATCACCACATCCGCTAGTCTACCATACATGGCAAGTCTCAACTTGCCAGATTTAGCTAGGCTTACGAATGACCCCATTAGGCATGATCCTGCTTGGCCCCATATGCCCACTAAGCTTCCCTCTGACATCCCTAAGTTTGAGGGAAAGGCCGGAGAAGACCCCCAGAACCACATCATGTCCTTCCATTTATGGTGTTCCTCCAACTCCATAGTGGACGACTCAGTCCGCCTCCGTTTATTACAGCGCACCTTCACTGGCTCTGCAGCCAAATGGTATATCGAGCAACCCCATGGGACGCATTCCACATTTACCTCCCTTGCCTCGACCTTCCTGCAGTTCTTTCAGCTACCAGTCCGCTATGATGCGGGCGTCGAAATCCTACTGTCTTGCAGACAGAACACGGCCACGCACATCACTGACCATATCCATGATTGGCGTCGGCGCCGAAGCCTATGCAAGATCAAATTAGACGACCGAATCTTTTTAGACTGGTTCCTTAAATCCCTCCTTCCCCTCATTGCGAAGGATGTAGCTTCTGAAAGACCCCAGTCGGAAGAGGAGGCCATCCTTAAGGCCCAACAGTTTGACCTTATCTATGCCCAGTCAGGATACCTATACACCATCATACCTGACGCCCCACGAGGCGACTCTGCACGCGGTGACACACCGGGGGCATCACACGCCGCTGATGGCATTATTGGCCAAATTACACCGCAAGCAAAACCTTTCAGTATGGTGAGCACCATGCCCGCCCCAGACCTTTCTAGGGCTACATCCAGTTCCGGAGCGACAACTTCTTATGCTCCAATAAACCAGACCCATCATGTTCATGGACCCTCTTGTCCACAACATTGTTATGGCCAAGCGCCATCAGCATATGTACCTCCTACATACTATGCTCAACCTACGGTACAAAACCCCATGCAGTTTCCACAACAGCCCATGCATTACCCACAACCGGTTGCACCGGCTAACCTCACACCTCCACCAGCGCAGGGGTACCAACAACCCCAACAGGCAACTGGACCACCTCCAGCTCCACCTGCATACTATCCACCGCAACCTGCTCCCGCACCTGCGGCTCCTCAGAATCCCCCCAATGCTCAAGGGCATGTGTACGCACAACAACAGCAGCCCCAATATCAAAATAACCAACGCAACCAGGGTGGACAACCCAACCGCGGAAGAGGACGCAACCGTGGAAACAATCAAAACCGCAACCAAGCTCCACAGCCTACCCAGCCCCCGCAAAACAATAACGCGGCGCCCGCTCATCAGAATCCTGATCGGCCACCTAAGCAACCTAAAAATGCTAATTTACGGACAAACCATCCTTGTTCCATTTGCGGTGTCTATGGCCACTATACCCACGCTTGCCCACATCTCGAGCGAGCTCGACAACTATGGACAAATGACGCCCATCGTCAAGGGCAGGCGGCTCCTCAGCCACCACCCAACCCCCCACCACCTCCACAACAACCTCTGGTTCTCCAAAACCCCTTTCCAACACAAGGAGTGGTAAACACCCAGCCGTTAGCCCCCCAACAGGGCAACGTGCAACCACAACAAATAACTTACACAGCTCCTGATCAACCCATGTTTGATTCAGGTACCCACCACTTATTGATGATGTCCACCGCCGACGTCAATGTCCAAACCCGTCGAAATCAATACGGACCGACTTCTGAAGCCCCCCCCGCCGAAAAGGATACCACTGCTAATCCCACTGATCAGACATTGCGTATACCTCAGGTTCCACTTGATGGCGCTTCTAAAGCACCTCGCTTCCCCCTTCGCCGAATCAACAACAACCCCAATGCACGAGCTGCATCCAATTACAACATCGTAGATGACTTAGCTCAATCTCCCGCAGCCATGTCTGCGTTAGAAGTCTTAAAAACCTGTCCTTCTCAGCGCAAGACTTTACTTTCCGCCATTGGGGCTATTGACCCAAATGATTCGAACTTGATGACCTTTGACTTAGACCAATCTGAACCACGGCTGCCTTCTACCATAGCAGTCCAAGTTTCCGTTTCTATTCGGAATCTTGTCATCCATCGATGTATCATCGACGAGGGTGCCTCCACATGCGTCATGTCCACTTTTGTTTGGCAAAAGTTGGGCTCCCCTGCTCTCCAGCAATCCACCACTGCATTGCGGGCCTACGACGGCCGGTCAGCTCAACCTCACGGTTTATTACCCAAGGTACCCGTCCAATTAGGTGGGAAGACCGTGCTCATCGACATAGAGGTCATTAACGCCCAACTAGACTATAACCTTTTACTTGGCCGCAGTTACATGTATGCCATGAAAGCGGTCGCCTCCTCCGTCTTCCGCACCATGATGTTCCCCCATGAGGGCCGCGTGGTCAAAATTGACCAGCTCACCTACTATGACCCCAACGCCCCTGCAGCACCGGAGAATGTTCTCCCCATGATTGAACAACCCGCTTCTAGTGCTGTTACCTCCTTTGTGTCTTCTGTGGCACCCGGACTGTATTCGGATACACCAATGACCTCTACATTCCAGGCCATTCCACCACCGTCACCGGAGACCCAAGTCGCAAACCTCTGTACTGTTTCGCAGAATACGCAAACACCCGGCGGTCAACCACCATTGATCCCCAGTCACATTGGTGTTACACCCATCCACACCATCCCCTTCCTATTTCCTCCTTCGGGTGTAGTAAGCGCCCCGGTTATGGCTACCCTTAGCCTACCCGGGCTAACATTGGGATTACCCGTGTGGTATATTCCGCCTCCCGTTCGATTACCGACACCAGACGTCATCCTCCAACCGGTACAACCTATTGTTACCACAAATCAACCTCCCCCTGGCGTCGCGATCCCTTCGTCGGCAACGACACCTCCTCCTAACCCCCATATTCCTTTGTCGTCAATGAAACCTCCTCCGGGTCTCACGATTGCGTCGACGTCAAAGGATCCCCCTCTCCTTGCTAAGCCCACTGGGGGCAGAGGTCCACAACCCTACACTGCCATACCACCTCCTAAGACAGCCAAACCCCCACCGGTGTTTCGAGCTCCCCCCAAATGTTCATTATGCGATGAAATTGGCCATCCAACTCATCAATGCCCACATTTACCGGCACTCCAAGAACATATGAATATGTTGGACGATGACGTCGGCATCCCAGTAGTCAAATTAGAGCCACCTCTACAGCCTCGCGATAAATCACTGCGCACTAACCATCCTTGTGCTATATGCAGTGTCTACGGCCACTACTCACACCATTGCCCTGATCTACCAGACTATAGAGCAGCGCTGTACGAATTAAACAATGCCGATTTAGAGATATCTCCTCCCCTCATCGAGGAGATTCACCCTCCACCATCATCCTCGTCAGAAGAAGTCAATACGATATATATGATTTCGACAACCTTCAAACCAGAACCCCTTGATTTATGGTCTGACTACTTCAATACTGACGAGCAGATTTTGGAAACACTCACTGCACCCGACTACCCTTGGGATGACATGCATCATCGCTCGTACTTCCTCCCGGAAACATCTACCTCCACCGCATCCAACCAGCTATCAGTCGAGTCGAAAGACTTCATACCTGCTAAGGTCGATTGGTTAAAGGACCCCATCCCAGCACCGGATGCCTTTGAAGAAGGGAACATGTCCAACATTTCCCCCACCATACAGATAGACATTTCCATAACACCAGGGAAACCTGAGCTCATCTCGCTGGGCGCATCTTGCACTCAAGCAGAAACTCAGGCATACAAAAAACTCTTTCAAGAGTTCCGAGACGTCTTCGCCTGGTCCTATACCGAGATGCCTGGTCTCGACCCCGCCATCATTGAACACCATATCGATACATGGCCGGAAGTACCCCCTGTTCGTCAGAAACAGCGACCTATTCACCCTGCCAAGCTCCCCGCTGTCAAGGCTGAAGTCGAGAAACTTCGAACAGCAGGTTTCATCTACCCTATTCCGTACACCACATGGGTGTCGAACCCCGTCCCTGTCAACAAAAAGCAAGGCACCCTTAGAGTATGCACTGATTTCCGCGACCTAAACCACGCTTGTCCAAAAGACAATTTCCCCACGCCATTCATTGACCAACTCATTGATGAGTGTGCGGGCCATGAGGTCCTATCCTTCATGGACGGGTTTTCCGGATACAACCAGATTCACATCCGCAAGGAGGATCAGTACAAGACTGCCTTTACCACCCCATGGGGCACCTTTGCCTATCGAGTCATGCCCTTTGGCCTTAAAAATGCTGGTGCCACTTTCCAGCGAGCCATGACCTACTGCTTTCACGACTTGGTCCATATCCTGCGGGTCTATCTTGACGACCTCACAGCGCGTTCCCGAAAACGATCAGACCACCTTAGCGACCTCCGGCAAGTTTTCCTGCGTTGTCGTAAATATAAAATCCGCTTGAACCCACACAAGTGTGTCTTTTGCGTCCCGGCAGGCCGCTTGTTGGGTTTCATTGTTTCCCAGGACGGGATCACCGTTGATCCCCTGAAAGTCAAAGCCATCTTAGAACTTCCCCCTCCTCGCACGCTTCGCCAGCTTCAGAGCTTGCAAGGTCGGTCCAATTTTCTTAGGCGCTTTGTTCCTGATTACGCCACCAAAGTCCATGGATTCTTACGCTTACTTCGTACCCACATACCCTTTGTCTGGGACGAACAAGCAGACACGGCATTCGAAGCCCTCAAGAAGGCTCTCACACAAGCCCCCTTGATATCCCCACCGGATTTTTCCCAAGACTTCACCCTTTACGTCTCGGCATCCGAACATGCCGTATCCGGAGTTTTGGTCCAAGAAGATGCTTCCCACAAAGAGCATGTAATTTACTACGTCAGCCAGACCTTGTCTGGCCCACCTCTACGTTACCCATACGAGGAAAGATTAGCCCTAGCTGTAGTCTTTTCCGTACAGAAACTACGACACTACATTTTGCTTAGTCATACCACGGTCGTGGCCGACTCCAACCCCATGGTCTACCTCCTCACCAGGAGACTCCTTCAGGGTCGTGTCGCTAAATGGGTCATTATCCTCCAGGAATATGACCTTACTTTCAAGACTCCCAAAAGCACCAAAGCCCTCGCGCTTGCTCACTTAATTACAGATCTCCCGTCCTCTTCGACATCACCCGTTATCCATACGGACCTGATTGACGAGCAGATCTTCGTCATTTCGTCGGACGACCCTTGGTACGGAGACATTTTGACTTACCTCCGTACGCAAAAATTCCGACCACACATCGATCGTGATGGACGCCGTCGCATACGACACCACGCACCCCGATACCTACTTATCGGAGATGTACTTTACCGACGCGGCGTTGATACTATCTTACGCCGCTGCCTATCCCATAGTGAGGCAGAACAAGTCCTCAATGATTGTCATAGCGGTGCCTGTGGAGGCCATTTCTCCGGCATGGCTACCGCCCAGAAAATCATTCGGGCAGGTTATTTTTGGCCATCGTTGTTTACTGATTGCATCACCGCAGTCAAGCATTGCCAGAACTGCCAGCTCTTTGCCCCCAAAGCAAGAACCCCCCCTGCCCCCCTTCATCCAGTCATCACTGTTGGACCATTCTGCAAATGGGCCATAGACTTCCTCGACTGCAACCCCCCGTCAGCCGGCGGTCACAAACACATCATTGTGGCCGTAGATTATTTCACCAAGTGGGCAGAAGCCATGCCAACCTATAACTGCAAAGCCGACACCGCGGCGCGGTTTTTCTTCAACCACGTCATCGCTCGTTTCGGAGTACCACAACAGCTAGTCTCTGACCACGGCTCTCACTTCGAAGATGCCGTCTGGAAAGAATTATCAACCATGTTGAAATTCGAACACCATTTCTCTTCCGCTTACTACCCCCAAGGAAACGGCCAAGTCGAAGCGATCAATAAAATCTTGAAGACCATTCTCCAACGCACTGTAGACAAGCACAAGTCCAATTGGCATCACATGCTTTTCCCAGCACTCTGGGCTTACCGCACATCAACCAAAACCGCCACCGGTTTTACCCCTTTCCATTTAGTTCACGGTGTCGAATCTGTCCTCCCTATTGAGTGCCAGATCCCAGCTTTACACATCGCCGTTGAGCTCCTACCAGATACTTCCCCGATCGAGCAACGTTTACTGCTCCTAGAGCAGGCCGATGAAGATCGGCGCACAGCCATTCAAAACATGGAAGCCGCTAAACAAAGATCGAAACTAAGTTACGACAAACGCGTCCACCCAAGAACCTTTTCGGAGGGAGACCTTGTCCTCGCTTACGATCAAGCTCATGATAAAACCGGAAAAGGGAAGTTCGTGTCTATGTGGCAAGGCCCCTACATCATACACACCTGCCTCGGGCAGGGGGCATACATTCTGACCGATTCAGAAGGCAACACCTTACGCAACCCACGCAACGGGTTGTACCTTAAAATATTTTACCCATAGAAAATCTCATGGACACCATCGTCCATTTTTTAGTATAGGCATACGTTTTTCGTTCACAAAAAATTTTCAAAAAACCTAAATATTTGTTTTCCCTGCATGACCACAGATGGAGCCTCTTCCACTCTGCCATATCGGTTTCGCTGATGGTGCAAGCCGTTGGTCTCCCAATCTCGCCTCCGCAGCTTGGGTAATATACTCCCCTTCACATGAGTTAATTCACATCGATGGAGTATGTTTAGGTGCCGCCACCAATAATCAAGCTGAATACGATGCCGTGACCGGTCTCCTGGCCGCTGCTCTCCAGATGAGCATACGTCACCTCAACGTTTTCTTGGACTCACAGCTCCTAGTTTCCCAGCTCAACAATGATTACCAGGTACGCGATCCCTGTCTGTTCAGAAAATTCCTGCGCACTAAACAAATGGTTAGACAGTTTGAATCCATTACATTCACACATGTCCCAAGACACCTCAATAGTGTAGCAGATAATATGGCCAACAGTGTCCTCGACTGGCACACCAATCACATCATGTCATATCCATAAACAAACATGCATCCAGGTGCAAAACATGTGCCTCCACGGGCATAAACAAAAAACCAATATTGCATCCACGTGCATAACATGTGCCTCCACGGGCATAAAAACAAACAAACCAAAATATTGCATCCCGGGGTCCATTTTTGACCATTTTTTAGCCCCTCTCGTGGCCTCGGTTTGCGTGCCACATCGGCCGTTCTCCGTTTTCGATATGCCTTATATGGCCGGATTCAGTTTTCCGCGCTCGTGATGATGCTTGAGACCATTTCTCGCTCTCACCTTTAGATTTTCCGGGCATTTTTTCCACGCCCCCTCGTCGCCTCGGTTTGCGTGCCACATCGGCCGTTCTCCGTTTTCGATGTATCTTATATCGCCGGATTCAGTTTTCCGCGCCCTTGATGATGCTAGAGATCATTTCTCGCTCTCACCTCTAGAATTTCCGGGCATCTTTTCCACGCCCCCTCGTCACCTCGGTTTGCATGCCACATCGGCCGTTCTTCGTTTTCGACAATCCTTATGTCACCGGATCCAGTTTTCCGCACAGATGACGATGCTTGAGACCTTTTCTTGCCCTCGTCAATCCATTTTTGTTCGGTATAATTTTACCCCTTTTTCGGGCCGAGCAACCCCCTTTTTTACGAAAAAGGCACTTAGGGAGTTTCTGTTAAGCTCTTTTCTGACTCCTAAAACAATGAAAAGATCGCCGAGCAATCTTGCTTCCTTTCATGCTCGCTAAACGTATCTGAAAGGGCATCTACCTGGTATAAGTTTACCCCTTTTCCGGACCTCGTAGACTAATTACGAAAAAGGTATACTCTAGTCACATCGGCTAGAAGAGTTCTCCATCCGCATCATTTTATGCTTTTTCGGGCATTGGAGACTAAACTACGAAAAAGAACACCAATAGAGTCCACTTACCGCTTTCAGACTCTCTAAACATGATAGCAACCACGAGCATGCGCCGTCCTGAGCTCACAAAATCCACAGGACCGTACCATTTCAGAGCACACTTTTATCCCTTCTTGGAGCTCATTAAAACTACGAAGAAGGAAGAAGGGTGCCTCTTGGCGCCACGACAGATCATATCTACTCACATAGCAGCTTCCCCATTCTGGTCGCCTTTGTTCAGAGTATTCTGCAGTACGTCACCCGGAAACTCCCTCGACAGCTACCATCAGCTTCACCCCCCCAGAGTCAGTACATACCCTTCAGTCCCTAAAAGATGATCCCCACACCTACAAGTCAGTTCCCTACGCTGCCAGGTCAACCATGTCATCATGCTCTGAACAAAGGAAGTTTGAGTCTACCCATTTTTTGACCCAGTTATTTCCCATCCCCACAAGTATGTCAGTCCTACCAGCAGTACTACATCACTTCAGTTTACACCTCGCGCTCCTAGCAAGGAAACATCATTGCCTTGTTAGTTGCTGGTCTCCCTCTGTCGACGACAACCACATTTATTCCAGAGGATAGACCTAGAGGCCCCTGTGTCTTGGACTCATTACCATTTATGATGAGTACCTACGAATCATTTCGAGAGGAATCCTCAGTGCCTCTCCCAATGGTTGTTTCTCACATGCTCGACTTCAACACCTTGATCGCATCGTTGAGACTCGCACAGGGTATTGGTCCGTTCAGTTATTAGTCGAAGACCCCGGATACCTCCCGACTCCTCCACATTTGAGAGTCTTCCTATGGATAATATCAGTTACACTTTTCCTATAGTTATCCGGGCTGCGCATGGCAACAGTATTCAGATTCACACCTGTTTCATACTCCCTTGAGTATACAGTTACATTTATTCCCAGATTTGACTCATAGTCTTTGAGTCCCTACAGATGTTGGACACCTTCAGTTTCAGCAGTTCCACAGTTGATCCAGTGTATCAGTTATTGAGATCATTCTTATTGAGATCATTCATGATCATGAGTATATCCCACCATCATGTCCCCTCTGGACCATTATGATGTACCAGTATATTTCTTCACGTATTAGATCCCCCTTCTTGGGACTAATTGTTTTGTATATGCCTTGATACGAGCATGGGAATGCCCGCCTCGTCCTTTATCAGAGATTATACCTCATTCATATTGAGGCCATGTAATATTTTTTGTTTTTGCAGCTTCCAAGGGCCGTGGCTCCAGTCTCCAAACGGTCTCTTCTCTCCCCTAAAAACCCAGAAAAAGGACAAAAGAACTATGATGTCTATCGGCCATACGATGAGCTCCTGCCCTCACACATCAGGGGGCAATCTGTTAACACCTAAAAAGTGCTCACTAGCTCATTCCCTTACTCACATGACCCATTTGTCCACTTTTCCACCATCTGAGCCTCTGAAACCAACAAAAGGTCACCAAAAGACCTTGGTACACCCCTTTTTCCATTAAAAAAGATTATTTTTCCAAGAAAATCATAAAAAACCCTCAAAAAGGGTCCAAATTCCCAAAAATATTAAAAAGGGAATTAAAATATTATTTTTATTCAAAAAAGGAAAAAGGAGGGAAAATTACCTAAACCATGTTGGTCAATACCATTGGTTTCCACAAAACCACAAATGGTATTCCTCACCACCAAAACCTATAAAAAGGTGGTCGGGGCTCCTCATTTCACATCCTTCCATTATCTCATCCTTATGCTGCTGAAATCTCCCATGAGCACTTTTAGCCATTGAAGCAACCTTGGAGAAAGAGACCTATTGGAGTTTGGAGCTACTCATCTTGGGAGTTGCTCAACATCAACCTTCACCATTGGAGGTAATATCGCAAGCACTTGCTTGCCCCCCACTTTTCAATACAAAATTTATTTCTTATGTTTCTTGTTCTTGATTTTGAAATATTTACATTATTTGCTTAGATTCTTGTTTAGATCCATGAAAAGTATTGTTTATTTAGTTTATTGCTTTTATTTCTATTGAAACTGCTACTACTAGTTAGTAGGTGCCCATAGCACTAAGCTTGGTTGCAAAACCGAGCCAACAATGTGTGTTGTTATGTTTCATTCCGCTGTGTTTTATTGAGTCGAATCTGCACACAGAAGTTTTTAATTGTTATGTATTTTTGAAGTAAAAATATTGGGGCTAAGTCTGCCAAAAGCCCCGGTGTGTTGTTAATGATTCATTCCCCACATTTAATGGGAGAAGGGGACATTACACAAAACTCTTTTGACGACGAGAGAGAACATCATAGGTGGAGAAATGTGTAGACAAAGATTGGGGCTGAGGATCTATAGTCAATATGGCTTGTAGAACAATACTCTGAAATTTGAAAACTGGGCCTTTATAAAAGATGATTTGAATTTTGGTGCATTCAATGAGAGGGACACACATCACACGCTCATTGTTCTATAAGTTGAGGTGCAGGTCCATTTAATTGTTAGAGACATTGCAAGAATAATGACGGCGATAGGGGACGTTGGTATGATGAGGAATGGGTCCCATTTGCATCCACTAAAAGGTGGTATGGTGGTTCTAGGGTTGGAGAAAGGTGGTAAATAGAGACTCATTTTGTGAACCTAATGAACTCTCATGCTGTCACATGGCCTAGTGGTTTTGGGTTCAAGCTCTTGGATTGGGATTAAATTCATGTGGCTTGGTAGGCCTAAAGCCATATGAACCATTGATCATCCGACCAAGGATCTGTCAGATATGCATCAGTTGGGATATTTCCTAGTTGCGGGACCTAAAAACCTATCTCATTAGTTAGGAACTTTTTAAGCTAATATCTACCGGTGTAGTAGTACAATAGGCTATTTTGGAAACTGGAAGTGGTTTTATGATTGAGGAAAAGTAGTATTTTGTACTTGTTTTAGCAATCCTGAAGTATTCTTCTGTCGACACGTTCTTATAGTAGTTTTCTTTCAAGTTCCCAAAATTAAATTAACATCTATGCATATTGTGAAGCTTGAGATTCTACTTGCCATTTATCTTACTCTCGATTTGATTTGAGTCATCAATTCCTCATCTCCTTGATAATTGGTCCTTGTGAAATGCTCTATGAAATAATCCTTTGTTTTTAGCATCGAGTCATAAGAATTCATTTTTGAGGTGGATTCAGAGATGTTGAATGTATTAGTTTATTTATTTCGATGGATTTTGGAACTCGATCATCATCTACATCATTCTCGTACTAGATCATAATATTCAGACTTCTTCAACTTAAAAGTCCTCCTTGATTCTTTTCCAGAGTAAATATCAGTACTAACACTTCCCATCCATTCTCCACTTCCCTCTTCCCATTGTAGACATATTAATGCATAGATGCCATGTGTGGGGAGAATTAATACACATGTCACCTCCCTTCCACCACGATTCCTACTCCATCCATCCCCATGTCAAAACCTCCCATCCCCGCATCCCATCTCCTCCCAATCTCACATCCCATCTCCTCCCAACCCCATGTCAAAACCTTCGATATCGAGTCTTGTATCTGACCATCCCCACGTCAAACCCTCCAACTAATCTCCACTTCCTTCTTCCCATTGTTGACATATTAATGTAGAGATGCCGCACGTATTGGGGAATTAATACATCCGTCACCTGCCCACTACTAGGAGTCCTACTCTATTCAGAAAATGCTACTGAATGGACATCTAACCTCAAATTAATCCACATATAGGGAAATAAATCCAAGGGATTGATAGAACATGGTATTTTAAATATTTCAAGATTTTGATCAAGTGTTTTTTTAGTTATTTTTTCACTTTTGTCAGAACTCTAGTTGGAGTAATTGCAATTGCAGGTATAAGTTGATAACATTGTATAATCTAGGTGTAACAAAGGTATTGCGGATGTTGAATCCATTTTTTCAATAAGAAATGAAATTTAAACAATGAAAAATGAAAAATAAGAAAATTATATTTATAAATTATATCAATAATTGTCTAAGAAAAAAATAAAATGATAGATTGTTTATACTGCTTTTGAAAAAACACTTATCATTGAATCCTGCAAAAAATGTACCCAAAAAATGTCGAAACCATATATTGTTTATATTAGTTTCTCACAAAACACTTACCATCAAATCGAGGTAGATGAACTAGTGGTATAATTGGTCTCAAAGATTATTTTCAATTGGATGAATAGACAATCCTGATGCACTCATATAACAATCCTACATATTGATTACACTCATACATATTGTAAAAAAAATCAAGGCTTTTTAACGCCTAAATTTCACACACATGCGACATTTTGGCTAATCTTGCAGTAAGGCATCATCAAAATATAGAATTCATCCCACTGAAGACATCCTCATCAGATCCAGAAAGAATCATAAGTCCGAAAATTCCCAAAGACAGTCAAAAGTATGGGAAATGCATCTACACCCATGATAGACTATGCCACAATGCATATTATTAGGTTTACCTCTACACTACACCAGCGTGGGTTTCCCTTCAAAATCTGTGTGACTGTAAAAAACAATGGGACCACAACCACCTATGGTGCATTGAAGGCTCATCAAGGCTCCATCACCTCCAAGAATTCGAATTTTGTCTCCCTATGTACTTGGATTCATTGAATGGACCCCCTTTGTGTACTTTGGATCCAAATCATGGAGCTAATGGGTTCACATTTGGATCTAGTTGTTTCTTGGACACCTCTTGGCCTATAAAAGGAAGCCATGGGAATGCATCTAAAAATGAGAAATTAGAGCAAGTTTATGCTACTAGGACTGTGTTAGAACTTATTCCACCTCTTCCTATACCACCAAGAATTCTCCAATCTCACTTGCCATCTTCCTCCAAGGGGGAAAGTGTTTCTTTCATTGTTACCTCCTTTCTCAAGGAGCAATATATTCATTCTTTTAGCTTAGTTTAGGCTTGTTGAAGTTTCTTTGTCTTGTTAGTTCTTAGTATACCTAAATCATAACTACTAATATTCCCTTGGCTACAAGTTTCAAGGATAAAATGGAATATTGCTTATCCTTGTGTCATTCCCCCCCAACACTATTTATGGAAAATCCACTCTATTTTTGTCCATTTATCTTTAATTAGGTTGTTATTTGTTATATAGATAATTTTGGGTGATTTTTTTGTGCAAGTGAAGAGGTCCATACCCTTGTTTCTCGGAGTTCGTCCTCCTCATATCCCAGTTCCCCGAGTGTGCTACCCGTGAATATTTACCTTTGAAAGTCACGCATCACACACATTAACTGACTCTTGCCCGCGAGGTAATTTGTTTCCCTGTCTGCGCAACCCTGTTGTGTTATAATCACGCTACTATGCGCCAATGACTACTTTTTCCACACTATTGTGCGTCTATGTTTTCTTTTTCCATGCTACTACCACTTTATTTGATTTTTATCAGTTCAAAATACAATCTTGCAGTACCAATGACTGCTCAGTAATGAACCCGATTAAAATTAACTTGCAATAGTTATTTTTTCTTTAGTAATTATCTCACTTAGACCAAGATTAGGGAGTAAAGAGTTCTTATCTCTTGAAATCTACTTAGGTAACCAACTTTGGGACTTTCAACGAGCCTCATTGTTGTCACTAGCATTCAAGACATCTCATACTCTTTGTTTGCTTTTTATTTTTTTAGGCTAAGTAGTGTAAATCCACTTTTGCACCCAAGCAAGGACCTAAAGAATCTCATCTCCTCAAGTATGCTATTCAAATCACACTTCTTGTGAGCTTGGTGAATCAGAAAAGGGTGATAAGTGTGAAATAACTCCATCTCACACTTTTAATTTAGCATTTTTTTTGCAAGCACCTCTAGCATATTTAGAGTTATAGTTAAAACATCCATTTGTATTTTATTTTAATCTCTCTAGTTCATTGCAACAATCAATTTTCTAATATCACATGTGTTTTCATCACTAGTACAAACTGAGGGACCTAAAATCTCTTCCACTCCAAGTATGCTCTTCACCTTGCACTTCTTCTGATCTTGGTGAATCAGAAAATAAGGGAATTGTGAAATACCTCCCTTACACTCCTTAAGTGAATCCATCCCCTTAAAATCAACACTTGTAGTTTCCAACCAACTAAAATCCTCCAAAGGAGGTCACAAAACAACATTTTATTTAGGTAGGATTGATTGGGATAGGCGTCCATTAATGCTCACCAATCTAGTTTCATTAAGTTTTTTTGAAACATAGCATGAAGTGCGTCGTGCCCAAGTAGCTCAAATCCGAAGTAGAGTTTTCCTATCCTCTCCAAACACTACAAGGAAAAGGCCCTATAGCAGAGGTCATAGCAAAGATTTTTAGTGTTACAAGATTGGGAAAAATTGTCAAACAAACCTCTACTATGTCCTCCGCCAATGGTAGAGGATGTTCTATGGGGGTCATTACAGACATATTTTATAACTAAAAAAATTTTATGGCGAGAGGTTTTAACTGAATTTTTTTATCAGCACTCTTAGTTGAAATTACGCACATCGGTTCATGTGGTAATAATACGCACTGATGTTGTATGATTAAAATATTTGCACCAGTGCACTCAAACAAAACAAGCACTAGAAAGAACCAAAATTCAATGCTGTACTGGTGCTTGCATATAGATTATATGCACTGATGCTTATTTACAACATAAACACGCAGGTGGTGATTTAGAACATAAACACACAGGTGCAATCTTTTACATCATACGCACCGTACATTTTAAAACTTTATCGGTGTTGTCCATTTATCAGAGCACATCGGTGCATTTCATTGTCAAACGCCCCGGTGATTACAAATTATCAAAATGACCCGGTGCATTTAACACCTCAAATGCATTGTCATGCTTAAACACAAAAAAAACCGGTGTGTATAAGCTTTGGTCGTTCTCAGTGTGTATAAGCCATTGACATGCACTGGTGTGGTACAAAGAAGAAAACGCATCGACCAATTCATCTGGCGCGTGGACATTCTTATTTTTAAAATTTAAGGTTGGGTTTGATTTACAATGGAGTGTCGGGCCTGTCATTTACATAAACACACCGGTTCTTATTGTTCGTATATACGCATTGGTGCATAATGTTTGTATAGGCGCACCGGTGCGTAATGTTCGTATAGGCACACCTGCAAGACATATATTATTAAAAGAAACACATATGATTCTTTGAACAATGGTTACAGACATTTCAGTCACATATATATTATTTTTATTTTTATTTTTTTAATCATTAGAGAAACTTTGAGGTCCAAAATGGGCCTCCTAAGGAAAATAATAAAATAATAGTTAAAATAATAAAATAATATTTATGAATTTTTAGAGGAAAAGAGAAACACACTACCATTTTTTTTCGTATTTTCAACATATCTCCCTATCATTGTACTCAAATTTCGAGTAAATTATGTATCCAATGAGTATCCACACTGAATATTTTTTAGGTACACCACCCCACGAAAAATGAGAAAAACATTAAAAAAACATGTTACTTTCAAAGTAACACCTTTTTTTGATGTATTTCTCATTTTTCATGGGGTGGGGTACCTCAAAAGTATGCAGTGTGGGTACTAATTTGATGTAGAATTTAATTCTGCATCCAACGAGTTCTCCTGCTCGAAATTTGAGTAAAATGATAGAGAGATATGTTAAAAATACGATGAAAAAGGTAGTTTTTTTCTCTTTTCCTAAAAAATTCAGAAATATTATTTTATTATTTTAACTATTATTTTATGTCAAATATGCCATGTAAACCATTATGCTTGACTCAACCATTATGGTTGACTCTTTTCTTGAAATTCTATTGGTTCTTGAATTTAATGACTCCTTTTTTTATGATGTGGATTGTTTTCTTACGAGGTGGCTAGTATTCTTATAAGGCCCATTTTAGACCCCAAATTTGCTTTAATGTCCATTATTCATATGAAATTGAAATATTTGTTTATAGTACTATTCATTTCAATTTTTATTTGTGCGTTTGTTTGGATTAATTTCTTATATCATAGATATAAGCATCTATTGTAATATTTAAGCATCCATACATTTAATTACCAATGGACCATTTCACATGTAACATTTGACAATAACATTGAACAATGAAATCGAATAAAAAAGTTTATTTTATTATATATCAATAAAAGTTCTTTTTCCATACAAAATACGACAACATAGAAACAATAATAATCAAAATGTCAACACGAATGTAATTATTGTTAGACTTACTGGTAACCCGCTGTTTTTCAATTTGGACACTACGTCCAGTACATTATTATACAAAATGTCTAATTTTCACCGACAAATATTTCAAAATATACAACAATCTACAACATCTTGCATTAACATCAAAATTAAATATGGATCATCATTCTTCGCTGGAACTATTATCAGTGCACGAGCCATTTGCATCAATTGGGTTATTTGGGTGAATGTTTTGTTGATTGGATCGATTGTTTTCCTCTTCTTCAGCTTCCATCTACAAACATAAAAATAAAGTGTATTGAGTGTATCTACATTGCCGAGAATAATGAAAAATAAATAGATAGCATACATGAATGTAAATTGAAAAGTGACGTATCATAAAAATAATTGACTCATGCATGATACACATTCTTTCAAAACCAAATCTCATGCCTTCTATCAAGAAGTCTTATGTTGGCTCCACTCTATACTTTTTTTCCTGCAAGTTTTATGCCCCATCACAAAACATAGATTTAATATAAAGGAATTTTGTTGTTTTATTAATTATAAAATGAGAGAAGTAAAACAACATGGATACTTACAAAATTCACAATTAATTTTTGATATGCAAACATATACTCACAACGCTTGCTTAACCCAATGCCAAACAATTCTTCTGATGGCTCCTCTTTGTATGTTAACACCTATTTCAAGCCATCTAAGGATTCCCAGTGAAAACAAAATAAATTAAATATACAAATCACAACCACTACGAAATCTTAATTTCTTATAAGGAAATCACAAATACTCACAAATTTTGCTATCAACCCCTTTTTTCCTTGTTGTCATGTCATATGTGCTGACTAGGTTCCATCATTGTTTTCTTTTCTGCAACAAAATATTTGAAAATTAATATTTAATGTTGAATTAATTAATGAGATGTATAACATAATCCTAAAAATCAATGATTCCATACATTTGAAGCACGTTGCTGTTGAGATGGATCCTCCTACGATGCAATTATGTCCATTTCCTTGACCATCTTCTCATTAGGGGAGTTTTGAGGTCTAAAATGGGCCTTGTAAGGGAAATCATAAAATAAGAGTTCTAAATTTTAGAGAGGAAAAAGAAAAACTACTTTTTCTTATCGTATTTTTGACATATCTCCTTAATGGTTTACCCAAATTTCAAGTTTCGGCACTCGTTGGATGCGGAATTTAATTGCTCATCCAAACCATACCCACACTACATACTTTTGAGGCACCCATGACATGAAAAAATGAAAATTTCAATAAAAATGTAATTTAATATTTATTGAAACTTTCATTTTTCATGTCATGGGTGCCTTAGAAATATGTAGTGTGGGTATGGGTTGGATGCGGAATTAAATTCTACATCCATCGAATTCCCAACCTTGAAATTTGGGTAAATCGTTAAGGATATATGTCAAAAATGCGATAAGAAAAAGTAGTTTTTTCTTTTTCCCTCCAATTTGTTTTACAAATTTTACTCTTATGGTTGAAATCACCATCTTAAATCCTATTGGTTCTTATAAAGTGAATTTTTATGGTACATTATTTGTTTTTAGGCCCATTTTTGACCTCAAAATCCCCTAATGTGTACACTTTTTTGGACAGCCCTACTGGCACATTTCACATATATCACCTTGTTCATCCTTTTGGATTTTGATAATCTTGTTGAAAATGTACAATGACATTAAACTATTTTTCTGTTGATATGAAAAATAAATATAGCAAGATTAAAATTATTGAATGAATGACACTTTGTAGTAGTTATAGATACATATTCTACATAAACATGTTTAGGAATATTAATTTTTGAATGATTCTTTTTTGTTGTTGTATGTTTTTTCTATTGCAAGTCTGACAGGTCTCATTGACCATTGCTACGGGAACGCATCTTGTAGTTTACATATGAACCGATTCTTTGAATCGTTTGATTGGTTTTTGTATTGTAAGTGAAAAGTACGTTTGTATTTTCTTTCCACTACATCCCTCATAGTATTATAAAATTATTTTCCCCTTCTATTAACTTCCAACACCACTCCAAATGAGTTAAGGACCAATTGATCATCATTTGCATCTTCCATAATTTGTTTTCTTATGATGACATTGAATTATGTTGCTATCAGTCCATGCATAACATTCAACATATGTGAATTATATTATTTGAAACATATTGGTGAATATTCTTAAGTACATTATTACTCAAATTTGAAGAAATAATTCATATTGACTTATTTTTTATTCATCCCTCTGTAACTTTTCCATCAATGTTTTACGCTCTTCTGGACTTATTTTGGTAATGATATTATCGAGCTTTCTCATTTTTTGGCTCTGCACGTCACACATTAACCAATACATATTAGTTAACTTTACAAATAATTCAAACAAATTAATGTAAATACACAAATTAATTAAAAGCACTTGCCTTATTCATAATTCTGGATGTGCTTCCATCATGTTGACTAAAGTTGTTGTTCATTGAAATCATACCATGCATTTTCTATCAATAAACAACCCATACCATTAAATATAGAAGCTATCAATATATTATACAAATAAATTAAAAACCTTCAAAATATGAAAAAAAAGTCTGATATAAGTGTGCTTAAATATGTAAAATGCCTCGGTACGTCAGTATAAACAACACACCGTTGCGTTAAAATAAAAAAGACGCATCACGAATAGAGAACCAAGAAATGGAAATTGAATTTTTCATTTTTATAAAATAAAATATTACATGCCGCATGTCATATCCAATGTACTATGCTTATGATTGAACCGGTGCGTTCTTGTAACACAAACGCACCGATATTGGTGCATGCATTTTTTTATTGAAAAAAAACTTAACAGGGATGACATGGTTACAGATTTGACCCAAAAAGTGGATCCATATCACCCTATGCTTTATATATATAATCACATGCTCAACAAATCTAAAATCCCTAAAAGGTGAAATCATAATTTTGTATAACAATAGAGGGATTTAAACCCTAATGTAAAATATTGCATCCACATAAAACGAAAAGAAGAAGTGAGAAAATAAGGGTTTCAACATTGAAGGTAAGTATGAAGTTTTTTCTTTCTAAATCTAGTTAAACTCCAAATAAGATAATAATATCAACAGTAATATTTACATGAAATTTCTACTATGCAGGGTTTCACTTGATTCACCATATCTAGCAAATTTTGACCCTCAGAACTCCTTCTAGTTGCTCCAAAATCCTTCCACGTAAGTCTCTCTTCAAAAAGTCTCCCCCAAAAATTTCGGCAAAAGAATAAATTAATGTCTAGGTTATTTGATTTTAAAAACTAATTAGAATTACTTTTTGAACTTAAAATTGCCACCCTTTTTTCAGTTTAGGGAGAAAATAAGTAATAACTTGTACGATTTGTTTTTTAAATTTTGTTTTTCAGCATTTCAGTGTGCTTGTTGTCATGCCGCATCGGTGTGGACATATGTGAAATGCACCAACAATACATCAATTTAAAAACTTCATTCCACGGTGTGTGTATAATTAGGATGCCTCGGTACACTTATGTGTAGGAAACACATTGGCATGAATTATGTTGTAAAAATGCATGTAGAAATATCCACTACCAAATGTGGTAGATATTTTCCACCGTGGGAGATTTTGTGGATCTTCTTTCACTGTGCGTTTATATTTGTTGCGCATTGGTGTGTTTTGTATATGTGAGCGCACTGGTGCATGTATATATGAATAAACACACTAGTTTAATTTGAATATCCTTTGGTTTTATGTGTCCACTTAAAATTATATATTCATCTCAAATATTATTTTAGTATTTAACCACACCCATTACAATATTTCATAGTATATATATGTTTCTTAAAATCACCTTATTCTTACAAAATGGTTTCCAAACTATATTGAAAGTTAGATTGTGATATAGTTCTTGAAAATATTTTAGGACTGTAGAGACGTATAATGATTGTTGGTTTGGCTCAAATGCAAGGAGAAAAGTGTGTAGTATCAAATGACCAATTCTTCAAATTCCATATCATTCCATCTTGTTCAAAGTTTGACGAGTTCTCCCTTTCCATCCTGAGTAAGTTTAGGTTTTATTTATATTTTTACTATCTATTGGAATTTATGTTACTTATCCATGTGAATCTAAATGTAAATCTATTCTTTATTGCATGATCTTGATTCAGGTTTGAGTTTGGATGCGCAAGGCATTCCACTAGTTTCAAAATGTCATAATCTCTTATCAGGAGCAAGATACTGCAAGCAATTAGTGGATGAAAATGGGCAGCCGCTTTACCCCGCCAAATGTAACATGCCATCTTCAAGACACCATCTTATTTCATCGATGGTAATTCATCGTGAGTTGTAAATATTTTATAACACCCCAGTAGTTTGTGATTGTTCAAAATGTAAAGGGTTGAAGGAGAACCGTCGGCATGTCACACTCACCCATTACACCAATGATAGATTACCCAATGTTGATAGTCTAATACCCCCTATTGAAGTAAAAAATCCAATAGGTGATATATAAAATACACATAGAAACACTTCCCTATGTTCATTTTTGAAAACTTTGGAAGCCAAAACAACTATATCTCATCCTAAATTGACAAACCCCTCTAAAATTTCAAGTGATACAAACTATGATATGAATGCCACCCAACCCAACTCTACTAGAAGATCCAAAAAGTTGCATGAGTTGAGATCAAACTTGTCCAAGTACATACCAAGGTTTGTCTAATTGTTCAATGGTAGCAATAATTTCTCCCTTCCTATGAATTTGCAAAGTAAAAATCAAACTTCTTACAACTGCTCTTTGCATGGCGCTTGGCCGTCTTCTCTACTTGTGCCTGATGTTGGAATCAAATTCTCCTTTTGTGGTAATCATTTTATGATTTCCATGTATAATATAGATGCTGCAAATCTTGGGTTTCTTATCCTTTCCCATGTACTCGTTCCTCCAAAATAGTCAGTAGCACTTATGCCATTTTTTGGTCCTATATATTGTCGGTCGGATTACTTGAATATTGTTAAATACAAGCACAACATTTTCATGTATAGTATGTGCATGAATGGTTATGTTTCTGGAAACTTTAATAGGAATAACCTATTATATATAGATGTTCATCCATGCACTCATGGGAACATTGCAGGGTTTATAAATAGTTCTAGGTGCTCTTTATTTTCTGCAAATTTTTCATTTGAGGAACCCTTAAATGACCGGGAGTTCTTTATGAAAAGAAAAACATCCAGATTTGTTGTTGTACATTCAATACACAGTTTGTCTCATGGATATGAGTTGTTAATAAACTATAACTTTCGTAGACCACCAACCATTTGTCAGAGATGCCTTTCTTTGGGATTATCTTTAGATGTTCTGGGGCGTAAGGAGAACAACATTGATTAATTGTATTTGTTAATTTCAATGGGATTCATGTTAATGTTTTGATAAGTTTGAAATTATGTTTTATAAATTTTTAATTTAATTTATAAATTCAAATTGAAAATGTGTTTCTCAATTTTAAATTTTTATATTTAATGTGGAATTGATGTTATTTTTTCGCTCAATCTAAAAGATTGCTTTATAAATTGTTTGCATCTTAACATTTTCTATTGGAAATCATTCTCATGCTTATGTAATAATTCTTTTGTATAATGCTAGGTCAAACCAATTGCATTGTGCTTACTAACATCATCGATGTAATGTTCAATATTTTTGAAATCAGGATTTTGATGATGGGAGACCTGCCTACCATCTTCTATTGCACCCCGGTACAATGTCAAATAGAGAGAAGGCTAAAAAAAGAGCGGAACTTGGAGAGAAAGCATACCAAGCATGGTTGAATCAACCACATATTCAATTTACATTGCGTCCATCCTCACCAATTAGGAATTCCTACAGTAATAATAGTTCTTCACATGTTGGAAATGGAGGCAATGAAGTAGAGGTTGGTATGGATGAGTTATTACGACAAAGGAGTGCCATGGATGCAATGTTGTTACATACATTCTAGAACAATGAGCTAGGGGATGATGCTCATATCACTGAATCCTTCTTCAAAATCCTTAAATCAGCTTCCACCACACCTCTCTTTGGACTTGGCCGATCAAAGTATTCAAATTTGGGAACAACAATGTTACTATACAACTTGAAAGAAAAATATGGCATGTCAGACGTGTGTTTCTCAACAATGTATAGGTAACTGGCCTTCAACTACATTATATTTTGAGGAATATTGTAACACAATCATAATTGAAAATGGTCAATTTTATGAATGTTAAATGACATTGTACATTTGTATTTCCCAATAACTATAGGTTATTCAAAGATAAGGTACTTCTGAATGATAATGTCATGCCTGGAAGCTGCGAAGAGGCAAAGAAAATGTTGGGTTTAGAGTACATATCATATCACACGTGTCCCAATTATTGTATTCTATATAGAGGTGAGTATGCAGACAAAGAGATATGTCCAAAATGTGGGCATGACAAGTACACAGAATAAAAAAAGAAGGATAAAGCATATGGTCCTCCTCATAAGGTATTGAGGCACATTCCTATAATCCCAAGGATTCAAAGGCTCTTTCATTGCAAAGAATTACCTATGCTGCAGGGATGGAATGCATCACACCAAAGTGAGGAAGGAGTTACGAAAATCCCAACATATTCAATATCCATGAAGCATATAGAGGATACATGGACCAGTAAATTCAAGGATGAATTATGCAACCTACGATTGAGCATAGCCATTGATGACGTCAACCCATATTCCCAACCAACCAACCTCTATAATGTTTGGCTTGTAGCAACGATCAATAAAAATACCCCCCCATGGTTGTTCATGAAGAATGAACATCTTATGTTGGCTCTTGTAGTCCCTGGTAGAATACAAGTGGAGAGTATAGATGTTAACCTACAACCATTGATCGATGAATTCAGGGAATTATGGGAAGGGATACATGTTATGATGTGTCAAGATCCATCCCATAAGAGAGGAGTTTTATGTTGTATGGAATATGTGCGCACACCATACATGATTATCCAGGGTTAGGATTTTTCTTAGTGTTATAGGTCAAATTTGCACTTCTCCATTCGTGATCACATTGCTCTATCGATCACACAAAAGGACACCATGGATTGAAGAGCTAGGTTGACCTAGATGACTTATTGGTGGTAGTACACTCTTCAGCTGAGAATTTAACTATTTCTCCTGATTTCACCACATGTGCGCTACTCTTGCTCTAGTAAATCAGTGCACACCTTAAAAGATGCACTGCTTTGCTCAAGGACAACCAACGCACACCTTGAGAAAAGTTGCAAACGCTTGTTGCAAAGCACAAAAGTTTCTCTTTGTGCGCTACTCTTGTTGTATGAAACTTGTGCACATCTTAAGATGAAATAAAAAAATATATTAAGATTACGAATTGGGATTAGTTGAAGTTGGTTCTGCAACTTCCCCAACCTCCCAATTCAACCACCTCTCGAATCCAACTGCCTACCTTGTCCCATAAATACAAGGGGGATCCATGAGAGAGGCACCTAGAAGAAAGGCATTAAGTGCTATTACGCTGGAGGAATTCCCAAGTCATTGTGAAGAGTAGGAGCCCAGGACTTGGTTGCAGAAGCATCTTAACACATCAGGTATATTTGTACTGATTTATGCTTCTTTGGCAATAAAAAGGTGGAAATACCCTTCCTGTCCCAAATCGAATGTCTATTGGATTGTTGTTGGCAAGCGGTTTGTAAGGTAGTATCGCAGAAGATGGAAACTTGGGTGCAAAGAAGACTATTTTATGTATTTTTGAGTCAATTATACTACAGAATGCGGGTTTTGGGTCATTTGGACCATATGTTATGTAATTTTGAGTCAATTGTACTGCAGTATATGGGTTTTTGGGTCATTTGGACCACATCAGTTAGATTTTGGGTCATTTGCTCAAAGTGTCGGTTAGGAAGTTGTTAGTAAGTGGATAAGAAATGTAAAGGTAGAAGCCTGTTTATAGTCCTAGAGTCATATGTGTTGGATATCCGGATCTAGAACCTAAGTTGAATGTGAAAGAGAGATCTAATCTTGAGATGCATCTATAAGATCCGTGTTTTTGCATAGATATTGTATCAGAGTTTTTGCAGAAGTAATATGACATGACGGAACTATTTGGTGAAATTCCCTGTGTATCTTTTGTCACTTATGGTAATGCATGTTGCGATTTATGAATGATGTTATGTTTTCTTGCTACAACTAATGCTTTACTATTATACTTGTTGCGATGAAAGATCCCGTTGAATGATGTTGAAGTTAAATGCATAGATCTACCTTTGGATGTCACGATAAGTTCATTAATTGTTGCCGCAAACATCCTCCTTCATTCGGTGGAAACATGGTTCCGTCGACTCTCCCTTGAACATCTCAGGTGAGACCTCTTCTGCTCTGCAAGTGTTGGTGGACAGGGTAAAGCCTGTCTGGGCCAGTGATCAGGGAGATCGCGGTGGGCTAGTGTCGATAGTGATGGGAACCCCTATCGAATGGGTGTGAGTCAACAAATTGTTCCGTTGTCGGGACCGTGTGCGAAGTGAAAGGAGGATATGTTGTGGCATCCGACGCAACCGGAGTTACAAAGTTGGTTTGATTAGAAGTTGCAGGAATTTAATGAAGAAGAAAGTCAAAATACTCGACTAATAGTAGATCAGTGGGTGGATAGATATATTCATGACGGTTTGCAAGAATGGTTTTTCTGTGAATTCCCGGTCCTTTTGTTCGAGTGGTTGGCAAAGTTGACCTTTCAGAAGAGGAACCACCAAGGTGGTGAGCCGACTACTTGGACCCCGGAGTTGATCCAAGAACTGAAGGAAGTTGACAACAAAGCATTACGGGCTGTCGAAGTGTTGCTTAATAGCATTTTGGAAGGGTATATCACTGAATTCGCGGTTGATACACAAAATTTTTATAGTGAAGCTAAAAGATATTTCTTCCATGAACACCAAGGAAGGTTTTTGCTGTCTCTCCAACTATCTATTAAGATGCTTGTTTGCGAGAAGGGTATATTGAAGATGCATCTAGATCAGTAAATAGCTTGGTGGGCAGAGGTCGTGGGTATCGTGACAATAGGGGGGTGGTACATGGAATGAGCAGGGGTAGATGGGTGAAGGTCATGACGAGACTGTGAGTGAAGCCGAGGAAGAGAGTGGTCTTATAAGGGAAGGAGCAAGGTTTTGACAGGAAAAGAGGCAAAGGAGAGGAGAAGGTCCTGCTGCGATCGAACCGCAAGTTCACGAAGGAAGACCACACGGGATGAAGCGAATTCACAGTCCAGACAAGGAAAACTAGGCTACGCCTAGGATAGAGGCAGGACCAAACCCAAGAAGCAACGTACCCACACCTCCACTCACTATCTGTCAACCGGTAAGAAAAACAAATTTGACCCCACCAGGTCAACAAAACTTGATTTCTAGTAGTTCAGTGCCTGCAGGAAGGAAGCACAAGATGGCAGTCGAGGATGCTAAGTTGCCGCTGTTCCATGGGAATGGGACAGATAACCCTGAGCAATACTGGTTTTTGTGTGAAGTAGTATGGAACATAAAATAGATCATTGATGATAACACTAAGAAAGGATAGTTAGCGACAACTCTGCGAGGTCGCGCATTAGATTGGTTTATGAAGTTTGTTCTAGTCCTTAGAGGAGCTCCGGAGAAGACACTAGACGATATTAGGGATGGTTTGATTGCAGAATTCAGAAAATCCAAGTATGAATCACAATATATTATAGAATTGAAAGAAATTAAGCAATATCCCAATGAGACGGTGTGGGATTTTGACCAGCGGTTTAAGACACTGATGGTGAGGGTTAGTTTTGATATGAGGGCTGTCCAACACAAAGAGTGGTTCATCACGGCACTGCTACTGCACATTCGACTACCACTGATGCAACAGAACATCACAACACCCAGTGAAGCGCTAGAGATTGCAATGTAGTTGGAGGCATCGCCGATTGGTGAAAATGCAGCCAGGATGTCACAGATATGGACACTGCTGGCTAGCTTGACCATATAGCTGCAAGATCTAAAGAAGGGAAAGGAGTAGCACGAAGAAGTATGGTGTACGCGATGTCAAGGAGAAGGACATACTAAGGACAATTGCATGACTTCAACAACTATTTGGTTTCAGGGGCACCCAACCCGTTGAATGGTGGTGGCATGCCATGGTGTCGGGTTTGTTAGGTATACGGGCACCGCCATGAGGAATGTCCATACATGCAGAAGATGGTCACCAAACTGATGAATCTGTATTGCACTTTTTGTAAATATGTGGGGCACGATGACAAAGATTGCCGGGAATATGGGTTGCTTTGTGAGAAAACGTACAATGCATTCTATGTGAAGGACGAACAGTGTGCGTACAACAACCGTAACTGCAGCCGCAGGTAGCCTAGCCACTACCTTAACTGCAGGTATAGTTTGTAACACAGTAGAAACCATAGCAGTTTATGCTCCAATATGCTCTAATGCAAATGGCTCCATAGCAGCCACAGTACGTTCAGCAACCGCAGTATGTGCAGCAAGGGCAGGGCATGCAACCAACTATGATGTAACAGTAGTATAATCAACCATAGTACCAATAGCAGGGTGGATTCCGTGGAGGATTACGGGGTGGACGCGACGGAGGATTTGGTCATGGAGGAGGATGAGGAGGTCGTAGACCTGTTCAGTGCTACCACTGTGCAGTACGAGGACACTACTAGTGAGATTTCCCACTATTGCAGACGTAGTGTACGTTTTGCTTTGTAGACCACACAGTGGAAAATTGCCCGAAGTTGATTGCACGATGATAAGCAGGGAATGTTCCACAGTTGTAGAATCAGAACCAGGCATAGTAGCCAGTACAGAATTAGGTGCAGCAACCGGTCCAGAACTAGAACCAATGACCAATTCAGAATGCTAATCAAAATGTGAACCAACCAGGGAACCCGACACCAAATCAGAATCAGGGTGCAAATGTTGTGACAATTTCTACATAGCCAAGACCACAAGATGTGGCTATCGAAGTCATCACGCGAGGAGGTGGAGCAATAGGAGGGGACATTCAATTGGCCGGGAAGAAGAAGGTATCATTTGACGTTGAGTCTAAGTGTGATACATTCTTTCAGGCATGTCGTGCGATGGAACAAGATCGCGGTAAAGCTATTATCTGCGACATGCCCCCTGTTTTTGATGCTACTTCAGAGGCTGGTCAGTCGACGCCATCTGGAACCTTGCAGAAGTTTCTTGAGAACTATTTATTGTTGGAAAGAGATCCTGTGGTCTTTGCTGAGATTGAGGGGTTGTTGTAGCATCCAGCTAGGGGACGGCAGGAGTTCGCGGTAAACTCCTTACAATGGTGGAAGACAGGTAAGGAGATGCGAATGAATATCCAAATCAGGGATTATGAAGTTGATTCAGTTATTCTGGATCTTGTTTCAAATGTCAACATCTTAACCAAGTAGGAATGGAAGAAAATGGGGAGCCCCCCATTGAGCTGGTCTCCAGTACAGCTCCAGTTAGCTAATCACGCTAAAGCGACACCGATTGGGAGAGTCCCACATCTGGTGGTGGACATTGAGGGCATGAATACCTATGATGACTTCGATGTCATCGAAGTGGTTGAAGGAGGAAGCTCGTATCCCGCGTTTCTAGGGACTGGATGGGCTAATGATAGTGGAGCAGTAATCAACTTCAAGCAGAGGATGATGAGTTTCGAAAACCGCGATCTCAGAGTCATAGCCCCATTGGATCCGGCTGAAGGACGCAGGTACATTGAGCTAGTGAAGGACGAAGATCCCAGGGGATGGGACCATGCATTCAACATTTCCGAAGACTATATTCATCCGACTGCTAATGGTGAGATAGGATGGAGAGTGACAGCTCTGCGTCTTCCGACTCTGATGACGTGCTAGAACACTGGCAGAACCACTTGCATGAGGTGTCGCTCCACAAGTGTGGTTTAATCACGTAGTCACTATGCCGCGTTGCGACTGAAATGGTCACATTACCAATATATGAAGGGTTTCCTAGCTTGTCCGACTTTCTAACAGAATTTGAGGAATGATTTTTAGAACCATAGCGATTGCTGGCATTGGAGGAAGCACCTAAGGATGCTCCAGCATGTTGGTGGGTGACACACAAGAAATCAATCGACGGGTGGTCGCAATGCAGGAGATTGATGACAGTTCATTTTGGCGATACCAAGGTCTATCACACAGGGAAATATGATGGTTGGAATAACCCTGAAAGTCATTTGAGGGAGTGTCAGACATTATGGGCATCGCAACCACGAGACGAGTGGGTCCATGCCTTTATTCACACTCTAGATGAGATGCCGCGCTCATGGTATACTGTAGCTAAGTTGCGAGGAGAAATTACCACTTGGGTGGAGTTAACGGTATGCTTCACTCATATGTTCAGCTTTACGGATGCCAACCTTGATGTCAACAATGCTTTGCAGCTCATCCGTGATGTGGTTTTGAAGGTTGTCCCAGTGGCATATCCTATGGATCCGCATGCGCATTGCCAGATGCAATCCATGGTGTAATGTTACAACATCACTGGTGGGCCCAAAGATGGTGATGATCCATACAATGTCAATTTTTTGGAGTCTGAAGGAAGTCGCGATGTGGTACCACCTGATGCGCCAAGTGACTAGTTCAGTCATCCCTTGAAGCTTCGTAAGATCAATATTGGGACGGAGGCCACTCCCAATTTTGTGAATGTTTGAGATTATTGGGATGATGAGATGATGGGAAAGGTCACTAATTTAGTGCATGAATTCCAAGATCTCTTTCCTACAAAGTTTTCTGAGATGAAAGGTATTTTGGGTGATCTAGGGGAGATGAAGATCCCCTTGAAACTAGATGCTAAACCAATCAGGCAGTGACCCAATCGGATAAATCTGTGACATAAGGAGAGGGTCAAGTTAGAACTTGACCACATGTTGGATGCTGGTATCATTGAACCAGTTGAGGAGTCAGAATGGATCAGTCCTATGGTGGTGCACGACAAGAATACTGGCGAGGTGCGCATTTGTGTCGATTTGCGGAAGATGAATGATGCCTGCTTGCATGATCCCTTTCTGACTCCATTTACTGATGAAGTACTCGAAGGTGTGGGCGGCTAGGAGATGTACTCTTTCACGAATGGGTTCTCGGGCTATCATAAGATCTGCATCGCAAAAGAAGACTGCCACAAGATGACTTTTGTGACAGAATGGGGCTGTTTTCAGTACACTGTGATACCATTTGGGTTGAAGAACACACCTGCGATCTTCTCATGGGTTGTTGTTGTGATGTTTCAGGATTTTATTCAGAACTTTTTGCAGGTATACATGGACAACTGGACAGTCTATGGTTTGATCCGTGATCATCTGGCCAATCTGCGATTGATGCTGGAGCGTTGTCGACAGCACCAGATATTGCTGAATTTAAAGAAGTGAATCTTTTGTGCACCATTTGGGATATTGTTGGGGCACATTGTATGCAAACAAGGGTTGTTAGTTGATCTAGCAAAGATTGCGCTCATTTTGAGCTTAACTCTGCTGACTAATGTCAAACAGTTGAGGGCGACTTTGGGGCATACTGGGTATTATCACAAGTTCATCAGGGGATATGCAGTGATCACCACCCCTATGGAGAAGCTATTGAATAAAGATGCGGTATTTCAATGGAGCCCTGAATGTCAGGATAGTTTTGAGCAGCTGAAGGCTAAGATGGCTTCAACACCGATATTAGTATTTCCGGACTGGAGTAAGGAATTCCATGTCCATGTTGATGCATCGTCGATTGCCCTAGGTGTGGTGCTAGCACAACCTGGAGAGGGGGATCTCGATCACCCTATTTCTTTCGCTAGTTGGAAGTTGTCATCCGCAGAAAGGAATTACACCACTACCGAGAGGGAAGGCTTGGAGATGGTCTATGCGCTGTAGAATCCGACACTACTTATTGGGCAGACATTTTAAGATGTTTACAGACCACTCTGCATTAAAATACCTAGTCAATAAGCCTATGTTGGGGGGGAAGATATGTCGATGGCTACTTGTTTTTCAGGAGTTCGATTTTGAAGTGATTGTGAAGCCAGGGTGGTTGAATGCTGGCCTTGATAATCTATCACGGATTGAAACAGGAGAGGAGCCAACTAACATTGAAGATGGGTTTCCTGATGCGCAATTGTTTAAGGTTGAAGTAGTCGATGGATATTTTGAAGAAATCATTTAGTTTCTGGAAATAGGTACCGCACTAGAGGAGTTTGCCACGAGTCAAAAGAAGTAGTTGGTGGTCAAGGCTGCAGACTTCCAGCTCATTGTGGGTGAGTTGTACAAATTAGGCTCAGATAAGATATTGTGACGGTGTGCCTTGCCACACGAGCAAGCGCAGATCTTGGCAGAAGCACATGTAGGAGTGGCTGGAGGGAACTACGGAGGTCGAGCTACTGCCTAGAAGGTGCTTTGTGTGTGGCTCTGGTGGCCCACGCTGCACAATGATGTGACAGATTATGCGTGGTCCTGTGATGTTTTTCAGAGAACCGGGAAGCCATCCAGGAGGGATGATATGCCGCTGATGCCTCAGCTAACACTGCATCCATTCGACAAATGGGCAGTGGATTTTGTGGGACCAATCAATCCACTAGGGAAGTGCATTGGTGCAAGATACATTATTGTGATAGATTATTTGACACGATTGATGGAAGCTGCACCGATCGTTGATTGTTTCGCAGACACAACTGCGCGGTTTTTGTTTGACAACATTATCACTCGCTTCGGCTACCCCAAGATATTGCTGAGTGATCAAGGAAGCCACTTTTGCAATCACACCATCAATGCATTGACGGAGGAACTGCAGATATAGCATAAGAAGAGTACACCATATCATCCGTAGGAAAATGGCATGGTGGAATATTTCAACAAAATATTGGAACATGCGTTGACAAAGGTGTGCAATGTGAACCGCGATGACTGGGATCTAAAAATCCCAGCAGTGTTGTGGGTGTATCACACCACGTGTAAATGGTTGATGGGATAGACTTAGTTCAAGCTAGTGTATGGACAAGAAGCGATTATGCCAATGGAGTACATCGTTCCGAGTCTGTGTATAGCGGCAACAATAGGTATGGATGTTGCAGCAGCATTAGAAGAATGTCTAGCGTAATTAGTACAGTTGGAGGAAGATCGCTTTATCGCAGGTTTCCATCAGGGTGTGGAGAAGCATAGCCAAAAGGCGTGGCACGATTGCCACATAAAAAAAAACAGTTTCAATAGGGTGACTTGGTGCTGTTGTATGACAACAAGTTTATGAAACATCCAGGAAAATTGCAGATGCATTGGCTTGGTCCATATCGCATCAGTAGAATCACTTCAAGAGGCGTAGTATAGTTGCAGCAGTTGGACGGAGCAATGCTCCCAAAGTTGATTAATGGTAGTAGGTTGAAGCCCTATCGGTTGGGCTTGGAACAGTGCGATGCCAAAGTCACATCGAAAAAAAAAATGCAGGTTGATCGGTGGTAGGTTGGCACACCGACAGGAACAGAATGCACAAGAAGGGAGGCTTGGGCCATAAGTTAGCAGCGGTCTGCGACAGTGGCAGGGTCGCGATTGGGTCAAATCAGCAATAAATGCCAAAAGTTAAGACAGTTAATTAACAAAACTTGTTCGAATGATGGGAATTAATGGAGGATCTGGCCGATCGGCTGACAGGATCAACGACAGATTTGAGTCATTAATATAGAAATTCGATCGAGTTAATGAAGGATTTAGTGATGATTACGAAGGATCGGGTTGGATGCTATAAGAACAGGTCGAAGCTGGTTGGAAGGCACCACGAGAATTTAGTTGTTAAGTGTGATTGTGAAGTATTGCAGAGTGTCGTTGTTGCCTGGTAAGCATAGTTGTGAGTCGAGCAAGGTTCAGTTGAACTTGCGGAGTACAGGCGTTGTGCGCTGAGTTAAGGTTGTGAGTGGTGTTGCGCCATCCCTTAGAGTTCGGTGAGTTGTGTTAGGTATGCTAGGAGAGCTTGAGATGGTCGATATCTCTAGTGAAGTAGAGTCTCCCTTCAATCCTATTACTGTTGAGGAGGAGGAAGTAAATCTTGAAGCGAAAGTTGCCAATATTTCGGTCGGAGCGTCGGTGATTGCCAAGAAGCATCAGGGAGGTTAGCATTCTGAGTTGCCACGAAGCAAGAGGTAGCTTATGTCATCTAATGTGGGGATGGAAGAGGTTCAAGGGAAGACAGGACAATCTAGTAGGAGAGTTGACGAGTCCATTGTGTGGGAGGGATTGTCCGCTGCTGACATCCTTGGGTATGTTCCCCCTAGTCGGTCGGGTGCACCACCTCGTAAGGTGAAAAGGAATCATAAGTACCCACTGAAGATGCCAGCACTCCCTGCTGGAATGGAATGCTCCATTGATATTGTGTCAGCATTGATGCGCCTGAGGTACGATGATCATGATATGGTGGCCTATCCAGAAATCATGTGGGATCCTTATGTGCCAGAGTCACAGATCACAAGGACGCCGATTCCGTAAGACTGGGCACGTGGGCTGAAGTAGGCTGGCTTGTTGGGCCTCATTAAGATGCCGCATTTCGGGCAATTGTCGTAGGTTAACGCTTGTGTGAAGCAGCTGCTGGCCTGCTTCCACGATGGTTCATTGTGGTTGGACACAAAGATTTCGATCATTTTTGACCTGATTGCGACCATTATCGGGTTGCCCAAAGATGGGGTAGACCCGTCACAGTACTTCCAAGGGAAGGAGAATGAAAAAAGGAGGGTGAAGTAGTTGGTTGACCGCTATGGGTTAGAATGAGATGGCCATGGGTATCGCACCAATAGTATCAATGATAAGGCGGTTCTCACCGGCACTAAGATATTGTTCTACAAGGTGGTTTGGGGCAGTCGGCCTAATCAGTGCAATTCGAGGATCATGGCATGTGCAGTGCAATGCGTGGAGGGCATCTAGATGAATTGGTCTTTGTTTCTGCTGAACCAGTTGGCAGAGGATGCCGCCACTATCCAAGCTGGGAAGGGATCTTTCACATATAGCTGGCTGTTAATTTTGATCGCATTGGTTTCCTGGAAGGAGCCTAGCACTTATCAAGGTATGGAGGTTGAGGCTGCGAGAGAGCACTGGGGTGCGCGATATCAAAATTTGTGGTGGGTCCATGAACAAGAGCGACTCTGGGATTGCGCATTACAGTTCTGGCTTTATTGGGAGATGCTTTCTGATGTAGTAGTACAGGTGCCTCGGTTATCAGAGGAAACCGCGGCAAAGTTCAAGCCAATTATGGTGTTCATGATTCAGCCACACGCCATTTATGTGCAAGCTCAACTTGACCCAAGTAAGCAATGGTTATTGACCCCTTATAAAGTGATGACAAAAGCGCTGGATTCTATTGTGAACGATTGGCCTTTGGAATGGCGTGAACCCATGGGGTTGGCAGAGATTGAGGCTGGGGAATCGGCAAAAGGCCCATATGATCGCCTATCGGTGTAGGACCAGCAGAGTCATCATGAATCAAATCAAGAATCAATAAAGACACCGACAGCTGATGAAAGTGACTGGGACCTTGAAGAGAATAGAACAAAAAGACACTAGGACCATGTTACAATCAGTGGGCCGCCCCTGTCGTCGGAAGCGCAATTGGGCCGACTAATACATGCAATCACGAATGCATCCACTATGGTGGCTCAAAAGATTATGGTGAATATAGATGAAGGTTTCCATGCACTCACTACTCGTATGGACTCCCTGTGCGATATGGTTTCAAGGAAGGAACTCAAAGAAGCATTGGCACAGCCAGTTGGCACAGTCAACATTGAGCCGCGGGTCAGGAATGTGGAGATTCGCCCGACTACGGTTGTGACTAACGATGAGGCTTTGAACTCCTTGCTGCAGTAGTTGAAGAAGTGACCATAAACATTAACGCATTGTTGGCACAAGGGTTGACAACTATACAGACGGTCGCTAGCCGAGAAATGGTGGACATAATGCATGAGATTAGTGGTAAGTGTCTACGGTTGCAGGAGAGCGAGGTAACAGTGCAGGAATAAATCATGGAGTTAATAGGAAGGGCTGCTACAGTGCGGAAGGCTGTGGATGAGCTAGAAGAGGACATCAAGAAAGAACGAGTTGAGAAGGCTCGAGAGATCAAAGAACTAAAAAAAGAACAGGACCACCTCATTGCAGAGAAGGCCCACATGTGGGATGAAAGTGTGCGAGTAGAGATGGCCGTTACAGAGGCTTATCACCATGTACCGGAGCCCATTGAAGGGTTGGATGTGCTTCAACGTGTGTAGTGACTGGGGGCTGTCATTGTCCAGTTGTGGCACGACAATCAGAAGTTAAAAGCTTTGGTGAATCCTAGTACACCTCAAGTAGAAGTGGACAACCGCAAACGAGCTATTGAGGAGATAACAATGCAAATGGTGGAGCTGGAAAAGGCAGCCACGAAGCTCACGGCTGACACCGTGCAGTTTTGAGTCTGAATTGTTCAGGACGAGCAGGTTGAACAATTGATCAAGTCTTGGTAGGAAGCGGAGGGGCAGTTGGTGACACTAAAGGCGACGATGTGCATGATGCCACCCGTGGAGCAGGTTTCCAAGTCTACAGACTTAAAAGAGTTGCAGTAGCGCATCACCAAGGCCAACAAGTGACAGAACAAGCCTGCTGCGCAGCTGGAGGAGTTCCAAGAAGTGGGCGATCAGTTCATGACAAGGCTGGCGAATTTCTTTAGGAAGTGTAGGAATGTCATCAACAAGTGGCAGCGAAGCTCACTAAGCACCCTTCTACCCAGGATGTCATCGACAGTCAGGAGGCGGTGTTGGGCCCAGGTTGAGATGAAGTTTTGGAAGCACCTTTTTGAGGCAAGTAGGGAAAGATGAGCTGAGCGCAACTCAGAAACACAATTTTGGCTAAGTATTGAGGATGTTGCGAAGTTGCGCGCAACATCCAACTTTTTACCAGACTGCAGAGTTGCGCGCAGCATCGAAGTTTTGGCCATGATGCGAAGACCAGTACTGCACTGAAGCAGTGCTGCGGAGTTAGGAGGTCACGTGGAGCCAACAAAGCGGTGTGCTGGACAAGTATCAAGTGTAGCTACCGGCTCGACCGATAGCAGCCATTTTTCAAAAGATATTTCAGGATTGCCGAGTAGTGGACGTAGGCAAAACATGAAGGCGGCCATGTGTGGGTTGTTAAGGAAAGCGATGTTTGGTATGCTTAGAAGGTGAAATCGTTAGAGAGAAACGGTTTGGCAAAAGCAACCTACAGGCACGCGTGCGACAGGAAGGCTGATAGCGACAGAATGAGGATGTGGAGATTTGCCATGATCAAGCAGACGCTACTAGAAGCCAGCAAGCCGGTTTGGAAAATCGACGCAGTTTTGGAAACCCTTAGGGTTTTGGGTTTTAGGTCTTCGAAATTGTACAGACATAAACTTCGGGCATGATCTATTTAAGAAGACATTTTGTATGGGATGGGGGTTGGTTGGCTTTGTGGGTTTTTCTCGTCTTGGGTTGTTGTTATTTTGTTATTGCTGAGAATTTGAGAAGATAACCCTTTTGTATTGTAAAATCTCTCCGAGCTGAGAATATTGTAAAGGCTCTGTAGCTCTGTGCGCAGAGACCTAGCTGAGAGAAAGAAGAGTCTACAATTGAGTGCGCAGACTAGGAACGGTTGCCCCATCCCTTTTGAAATAAATATATTACCAACCGTTCTTGTGGACGTAGCTTTCCATCTGGGGAAGTGAATCATGTTAAATCCTGTGTTATGTGATGATGTTTATGAATGAATGAATGTCTGTATTTTTTGTAGAATGAATGCTTGAATGGTTCCTTGCATGTTGTAATATGAGAACTTTGATATGCATTTACCAATAGGAGAAGTTTGGGAATGATATGCTAGGTTTCACGGGAGAAGATGAATGGTAAAAATTTCAATTCTATGTTAAGGTCATGAATCAGTCATTTAAGTTTAAATACTTTCTTAAGCATAGTGAAGGAACGCAGCACAGTTAATCATGTTTATCATTTCGGTTCACATTGTAATAATCCAAGTTCTAGAATGAACGCTAGAAAGATAACCAGTAAGTGCCTAAATGAATGGATGAGTGATATTCGTCTCAGTGCCTTAACATTGCTGAGATCTTCCAAGTAGAGGATAAGTGTGGGTGACTCGCTGTTCCAGAAGAGGATTCGCAGTAGTAAGAAAACCTTGGTGCGGCCCGCAGTGTTTCCTACATCGCGCATAACTACTCGTAGCATAGATCCTGCTATGTACCGCATCACTCTGTCCGCAGTGCCATCCTTCAGTCCTGCGCTGCACAACTTGTTATTATAAACAACTCATCATTTACTGTGGAAGCCTAATTCCGCAGTACCCCATAAAGATACACCTCGGGTGAGACCTCAACCTGCTCGTAGGTTGTTTCCGAAAGGGCTAGTGCAAAGGGGTTTTGTTGGTCAAAGGGAGAACCGCAAGGAACCTGGGTCTAATTGGAAACCTCTGGGTTAGTTTAAGCCAACAAATGGTTCCGTTTCCGCGCTAGAATCCATGATGAGTTGAAATGGTTCCTTTGCCGTGCTAGAATCCATGATGAGTTGAAATGGTTCCGTTGTCATGCTAGAATCCATGATGAGTTGAAATGGTTCCGTTGAGTTGCAATCATGATGTGTGAAGAAGAATATCAGTTCCCTGAAGGATCTGACTATTGGCATCCTGAAAAGATAGAAATCCAAGATTGGTGGGATAAGACCATAAGCGATTTTAACAGACAAGAAAATAGACATCCGCGTCTAAGAGACACACAGTGGTCGGATAGATATCTATTGCATGACATTCACAAGATCTTTTGGGCATCATTTCCAAATGAGCTGCATGCGTGGATCTCGCGGCTCATAGAGAAGAAAAACTATTTCCAAGGAGGAGTTCCTACGAAGTGGACTCCCAAGCTCACAGCGCAGTTGAAAGCATTAGATAGCCCGTTGTCATGCGTAGTTGATTATTGGGTCAATCATATGCTAGAAGGATTTGTAATAGAATTTTCTGTAGACACACTCAAATCCTACAGCCAAGCAGAAGCACACTTTTTCGGAGGATTCCAAGTTAAGTTTCTGAACAATCTCTGTCTATACATTAAGATGCTGTTAGCTGAGAAAGGTGTTCTAAGAATGCAGTAATATGCTTGAAGTTTGTCATGATAAACAGTACATATATTGATTCTGATGAAGAGACACATACTCTTAGAAGTGGTAAGAGATATAAAATTAATAAGAATCCAGAAGGCCCTAAAATTCATATAGATATTGAGATCCCCTACGATCTTGATAGCGAAGTTGCACAACCATTTACCCCTGAGAATCCGTCGGCTACACAAATCGTGCCACCCTTATCGTAGAACCCACCCGCTACGCAGCCCACCTCGTAAAAGACTCAGCCTAGTCCATCTCTCCCGATAGTCCCATTTGTATTTACTACACAGATCCCTTTATAGTAGCCGCGCACTAATCCCGGCACCCCACCACCTAGTAGCACAATGGCAAACAGTGATATGAAACTGCCAATATTTAGAGGAACTGGCCTAGAAGACCCCAATCAGCATTGGTTCCTTTGTGAAGCTGTATGGAGTGTAAGACAAATCCAGGATGATTCTGTGAAGAAAGCACAACTCATCACCACCTTCAGGGATAGAGCGCTACATTGGTTTATGAAATACTCTACCGTACAACCGAGAACCCTCGCAGAAATTACAGTTGTGCTGGTGGCAGAGTTCAAGAAACCTAAGTCTGAGTTTCAGTGTATAACTGAGTTGAAGGAAATAAAGCAGAGACCAACTGAAACGGTCTGGGAATTTGATCAGAAATTTAAGACCTTACTAGACCAAGTAAGTTTTGTTATATCACCAGAACAACATAAAGAATGGTTCATTGCTACGCTGTTACCTCATATCAGATTACCATTGATGCAATGGAAGGTTCTATCCCAGGCAGAGGCCTTGGAAATTGCAATGAAGCTGGAAGCTTCGCCCATTGGAGATACTAGTTCTGGGATGTCTTAGATCCAGAACTAGCTGAACACCCTGACACTTGAACTGCAAAGTATGAAAAATGGTAAAGAACAAAGATATGAACCTAGTCAGGAGGTCTGGTGTACAAGTTGTAAAGGAGAAGGTCATGACCGTGAGCATTGCCCTCTATTCCGCGACTATATTAACAGTGGTGCACCTAACCCATTAAATCAGAATCATGTCCCATGGTGTGAAATTTGTAGAACCACAGGACATAGACCTGAAGACTATTACCTAATCCAAAAATATGTGAAAACTCCTAAGAATTTATACTGCAATTTCTGTAAACCAGTTGGACATGATGAATCCAACTGCCGCACATATGAATTAATGAATGAAAGAAAAAGGGATATGGACTCAATGCGAGGTGCTGGCTTGTACCGCATATAAGAAGATACACATCCAAAACAAGAAAATGCATAATATGACCAAGGAGGATACAGAGGTCATGGTGGTGGATACCGCGATAGAGGAAGAAATGTTGGTCCAACACAAGGAAGAGGCCGCGACCAAGTCATTTGTTATAACTATGGCCAACCCGGGCACATGTCTAGAGATTATGTTAACCCATGCACTATGTGCAACTATTGTAAATCATTTGAGCATGTCATTGAAGATTGCCCAGTATTAGAGGTGGAAATGCAGAAGAGAAAATGAACAAAGGCTCCGAATCCAAACGTCCAGTGGATCGCAATAGAGAATAGACCAGTGGATCCGAGCATTAACATTGTCATGCGCAGTGGCACGGAGACAGGCCACGACAGAGGAGCAGAAGCTTCAACATCAAGGGAAGCACATACAAAGAAGGATCCCCTTGAAACAATATGGATAAGGAAAGCTCCAAGAAAAGCACCCCCTCTTAACCTACTGAAGAACAAGGAGATCTTCATTGATGTGCGGGATGCCTTTAGAGAACCAGCAGATAAGTAATCAAGGATTCCGTTGCGCAGTGAAACACCGCATGTTGAAGACATGCCGGCTCTATATGACAAAACAAGTACTGCGATAGATGTCTGTACTTCTGTTGCGCAGTTCTTGCGAAGCTGCATGAAGTTACTAAAAAGCGAAAAAGCCATTGTAGAGCTTCAGAATCTTATCAGCCAGTATGAACCTCAGATTGCAATAGAGACTCCAGATAGCTCTGTACATCATATAAGGAAGCACAAAAGAACAGGCCGAGAGATGAGGCTTACTGCGCAGATAGGAGATTTTTAAATGGATGAAGTCATCCTTGATTTGGGATCAAAAGTGAATGTCTTGACTAAGCAGACATGGCAGCAAATGGGTCGACCAAAGTTGCTCTGGTCACCTATACAGTTACAAATGGCTAATCAGGAGAAGGTCATACCTTTTGGCCGCTTAGCTAATGTAGTAGTTGACATTGACGGAGTACAGAGTCATGCAAACTTTGAGGTTATTGAAATTGTGGATGATAGTCAACCTTTTCCAGCAATATTGGGAATTGATTGGGCTATGGATAACCTGGCTATCATAAACTTGAAGACAAAGAAGATGATCTTTGAAGGGAAGCATCTTAGGGTCATCACACCATTGGATCCTAAAGATGGTGATAGATACAGTGAGCCGATTTAGGAGGAATCCCAAGCTCAAGATTTAGACCGACTATACCAGCTGACTGTGAATAAGGAAGACTACATTACTCCTACTGCGGACGGTACGCTTAGCTGGCGATGTGACACTTCTTGTATCTCTAACTCGGATATAGGATTGGAGAATTGGCAAATCTGCATGCATGAAGTATCAGTAAGAAGATGTGCGCAGGTTACAAAATCACTGTGCTGGATCGGAAAAGAGGTGAGTCCTATTCCCACATATGATGGTTCTGCTAATGTTTACAGTTTCATAAGGGAATATACTGCAGCTATACCAAATGAGCATAGACTACCAACTTTAGATATAGCATTGCAAGATACACCTGCCAGATGGTGGAATGCACATAAGAAAACATTGACCACTTGGGATCAATGAAGAACTAAGATGTAGATCCGGTTCGCCGAAAATGTTACTTTACCCTATGAAAAGTATAATGGACAGACAGACCCTAGTCAACACATTGAAACCTATTCAAAGGCATGGGTGGAAAGACCACTTACATTTATTTGTACATACATTGGATGCGGGTATCCTAGAGAAATGGTACCTCGACCTGGAGTTGTGTAGTGAACTCACTGATTGGGAGTTGCTCGCTGCGAACTTAAGGAAGGAATTCAGTTTTGAAGACGAGAATCCACTAATCCATGAAGCATTATAGCTAATCAAGAAGCGCATATTCCAGGATGACTATCCTCATCAAAACATAACATTGCCGGAGTTCTTTGGGACAGAGTGCATTCCCGCGCACCTACAGTCAGAATGGAAGGAACATGAAGAGCACTTGATCGAGTGTTACAACTTAGCTGAAGATACCAATGACACAAATGAAGACAATGAGGAGGACCTGCGCAACATAGATATACCAGAGTTAGAAGGAGCGCGTGAGGTAGAAGGACCTCCGTTGGAAATCCCAGATATGACTGGACCAGTAAAAACACAAAAAGTGAACATTGGCACAGACAAAGAACCGAAGTTCGCATCAATAGGAGATTATTGGGACGATCAGACTATTGCAGAGATCGTAGATACCTTACATGAGTATCAGGAACTGTTTCCAACAAAATTTACAGAAATGAAAGGAATTTTGGGAGACCTAGGGGTCATGAAAATACCTTTAAAGCCAGGTGCTAAGCCTGTCAAGAAGAGGCCATACAGATTGAATCCACGCTATAAGGAAAAAGTCCGTGCAGAGCTAGATAAGATGCTAGAAGCAGGAATCATTGAACCAGTCAAAGAATATGAATGGATTAGCCCCATGGTTGTTTAAGAAAAGAAAGCAAAAGGCAAGATCAGGATTTGTGTGGATCTCAGAAAGTTGAATGATGCTTCCATGCACGACCCATTTCCCACTCCATTCACAGACGAAGTGCTTGATAACGTTGGAGGAAATGAGGCATACTTTTTCACTGATGGTTTCTCTGGTTATCATCAGATCAGGATTGATCCTGCGGATAGGCATAAGACAACATTTGCTACAGAATGGGGGTCATTCCAGTACACTGTCATGCCTTTTGGGCTGAAGAACGCTCCTGCCATATTCTCTAGAGTCGTCGTCATAGCATTTAAAGATTTTATGCACAAGTTTTTAGAAGCGTATTTTGATGATTGGATTGTATTTGGTCTGTTGAAAAATCATTGTGCAAATCTCCGCATGATGCTCGAGAAGTGTCGACAGCAACAAATATCCTTGAATTTGAAAAAGTGTATTTTCTGTGTGCCCTATGGAATTTTACTTGGCCACATTGTTTGTAAGCAAGGACTGATGGTAGACCCTGCGAAGATTGTAGTTATTGCAAACTTACCAACACCAAATTCAGTCAAGATGTTCCGATCTACATTAGGCCATACTGGATATTACAGGAAATTTATAAAGGGTTATGCACAGCTAACCACAGCAATGGAAAAGCTGCTGAAGAAAGACGCACCATTCATTTGGAACGCAGAATGCGAATAGGGTTTTGACACATTAAAAGAAAAGATGGTCACTGCGCCAATTCTAGTCTTTCCAGACTGGACAAAGCCATTCCATGTCCATGTTGACACATCATGTATTTCCCTGGGGATCGTGTTAGCTCAGCCAGGAGAGGGAGGTATTGACCACCCTATTGCATTTTCTAGCAGAAAGCTTTCAACAGCAGAAAAGAACTATACTACTACCGAGAGGGAAGGCCTTGCGATGGTATATGCCCTACAAAAATTTAGACACTACTTGCTAGGATCGCACTTCCTTATGTTTACTGACCATTCTGTGTTGAAATATTTGGTCAACAAGCCAGTGTTAGGGGGACGCATATGCCGATGGCTATTGCTATTCCAGGAATATGACTTTGAAATTATTGTCAAGACAGGTAGACTGAACTTGGGACCTGATCATCTGTCAAGGATCAAGTCAGGAGAGGAGCTGACGAACATTACAGACAGTCTGCCTGATGCGTAGTTGTTTAGTATACAGGTTGCCGATGATTATTACAAGGATGTCATTGACTTCCTAACCACAAAGCTGGCACCCCAGGAATTCTCGGTCCAGCAGAAAAAATAGTTAGTGGTGCGTGCCACAGACTTCACTATAAGTGCAAGTCAGTTATACAAACTTGGGCCAGATGAATTCATGTGCAGGTGCGTACTTGATCATGAGAATCCATTTATTCTAGCCGATGCACACTTAGGAATCGCGGGAGGTCACTACGCAGGAAGGGCTACTACGCAGAAGATATTGCGTGCAGGGATATGGTGGCCTACGCTCCATAAAGATGCCAAAGAACATTGCAGGAACTGTGATGTCTGTAAGAGGACAGGAAAACCATCACACCGAGATGAGATGCCATTGAATCCGCAGTTGACACTACAACCATTTGAAAAATGGGCAATAGACTTTGTGGGTCCTATAAACCCACCAGGAAAAAGAACGGGTGCAAGGTATATTATTACTGCTACGGATTACCTCACCAGATGGGCAGAAGCAAAACCAGTTAAGGACTGTAGTGCCAGTACTGCTGCGCAGTTTATTTTTAAAGAAATACTCACTAGATTTGGCAGTCCAAAGATTTTGATGAGTGACCAAGGTACTCATTTTTTAAACAAGACGATTGAGGCACTTACAGAGGAATTCCAAATTCATCATCAACACAGTACTCCATATCACCCATAGGTGAATGGTACTATAGACGCTTTCAATAAAATATTGGAGAACGCACTCACTAAGGTGTGCAATGTAAATAGAGACGATTGGGACCTGTGTGTCTCATCTGTGCTATGGGCATACAGGACCACATGCAAGAAATTGACAGGACAGACACCCTTTCGGTTGGTTTATGGGAAGGAGGCTATAATGCCTATGGAATATATTGTCCCTAGTTTGAGAATCGCTGCATTTACACGGATGGTAGACTGCGAAGCTCTAGAAGAAAGATTACTACACTTACTGGGCTTGGAGGAAGATCGCTTCATCGTAGGCTTCCAGTAGCAAGCTCAGAAGGACCGCGAGAAAGCATGGCATGATCGCCATATAAAGAATAAGTGTTTTCAGGTAGGTGATCTAGTCCTCCTGTATGATATCAAATTCATGAAATTCCCTGGTAAATTTAAGATGCATTGGCTTGGCCCATATACTGTGATACATGTTACTAACACTGGTGCAGTCCAGTTAGCCAATTTAGCTGGTGATACCTTGCCAACTTTGATAAATGGAAGGAGGCTAAAGCTATACCATGATAGCACTGCTTAGCAGAACCCTAAATAACGAACAAAGAAAGGAAGTTCTAAGTGTCAAGTACAGTTGAAAGTGGACACTAGAAATGTAAAGGAGTCTGTACATGTATGATAAAAGGAGGAAGGTATGATAAGAAGAATGATCTATGTACCGCGCAGCACTGTTGAAGCTGCGCGGAAAGGAAAAAAAGAAAAAAAAGAAGAAGAAAAATATATATGTATAGTGGAAGCTGCGCAGCTTGAAATTTTTGGCACTGCGAAGTAGCCGCGTAGGGTGGCAGATGGCTTGCCATGTAGTTCAGTGCAGCACTCAGATAAAAATAGCTATTGCATGGCTTTTCATAAAATAGCCGTTAGATGACCATTGCAGCAACCGCTTTAGCATTTAAAGAAAATATAGCCATTCTGAGCACACTGACGACAGAAAACTAAAGGATCCGCTCAAATTCGCCAGCGGACACCACATTAAATGCTTATCTAGCCGTTGAAGGGTGCGGGAGAGGGTCTACTGTGCCTATAAATAACACCGTTGGGAGACTCGTAGGCATTACCAAGCACTTAGAATTTTCTTGTGATTAACCCCTCTGAGCTAATAGCCATCTGTATTCTGTCTACCTTAGCCGCTACCTCATTTATGAATGTCCGAACCTGCCTATAGAGAAGAAGAACTGACCATTGAAGAAGCATTGAGGATCTTTCAGCACAGAGGGATTCAGCAGTTAATGAAAACTCCAGTTAAGAAGGTCACCGTAGAACAAGGTAAAGGATCCCGTAGATCACCACGAATTAATCCAACGATGCAGGAAAAAGAAAAAGATAAGGGAAAAGCTGTAACTACACCTTGATCCAACATCATAAAGATGGGATCCTCGGCACAGAAAGCACCAGTATTTCAGACAGAACCTTTGAAGATGACACCTGAATATATCTCCCCGCGGGCACTGAATGCCCCTGTGTTTAAATTGTCCAAGAATGCAAGATACGACATCCCGCTGTCGCCTATGTCAAAGCATGTAAACGTTGCTAAGAATTTGCTAGGAAAGATAGCAGATTGTAAATGGGAGGATTATGACCTCTTGGGAATGAAGAAAGACGAGCTAGATATTCCCAAATACCCAGATTTTCAACCAGACCAGTATATGTGCTGGAAAAAGGACACCAAGGGAACTCTGAACTTGGTAGCTAACAGTGGGTTAGCACCTGTCGTTCAGTCAAGGCTACTGAACTTGTTGAGGTTGCCACATTTTGACCATTCCCCAGAATTGAATATCGTGGTTCGCACACTCATGGCGCGAATCCACCAAGGTTATCTGTGGTTGGACAAAAACATTGATATTAACATTGATTTGATCCACTGCATCACCGTGATAAGCAAGCACGGTAAGGATCCGAAGCAATTCTTCCAGGAGAAGAGCAAAGAAAAAGAGCCTGTCGAAAAGATGAAGAAAACCCACTTGGTGGTGAAGGCAAAAAGAGGATTCCTGACAGAAGATATAGAGGACAGAGAAACAAGATTTGTAACACAGTTGCTCACAGGCAAGATGCTCAAAACAGCTAGACCTTTGGAGGTGCCTACGGGCGCAATACTCCTTGGTGCCGCAGCGGCCGAAGGCAACAGCTTCAATTGGTGTCAGTTTCTGTTGAATGAGTTCCTTGAAGAACTCAATGACACATAGGTGAATGGTGGCCAATTCCATTTCACTTGGCTCATCGTCCTGATTGCTTTGTGTGGATGGAAGGAGCCATGAGATTATGCAGGCGTCATTATGGATACCAAGGATCCTAGAGGGTTTAAGTTTGTCAACCTCTAGGAAAACACAAATGCAGAGCGCCAGCATGCAACAGCAGAAGTATTTTACCAATACTATATCCAGCTGCGCAACGCAATCACGAAGACACCCCATATTACAAAGTAGGTCACGACGAAGTATATATGCATCATCAACTTTGAGGCGGATATGAAATGTATATTCATATCGCTGAAAGCACAAACGAGGAAACCAGAGTGGTTCCCAGGAAAGTACATCATGTACAAGAAGGATATTGAGGACCTCATGAAAGATTGGCCAGCAGAGTTCCGCGTAGAGGTCATGGACGTGGAGACAGATTCAGCAGAAGATGAGCCGATCCCGCTCTCATGCCCAATCATTGAAGAAACAGGGAAGAGAAAAGAAGTCGAGACTTCGGAGAATCCAAAGTCGAGGAAAAAGGTGAAGGCTACAAAGATTCAATCAGAGGCAGTCCTCAATCATGATGACTACGAGATGATAGCTGAAATAGTCTCAGAGCAGATGAAGGAGCTTATGGCAGCTAAAGAAAAGAAGGACAGGGTCATCCACGATGACCTGCACCAGACGCGGCTCGTAATGCAAGTCCTAATGAAGAAAATGGATGATGTCCAGAAAAGCCTTGTTTTGCTGCAGGAAGTAGGGGCTGAAAGGAGGTCGGTAGGAACCTCGCAGCAAGGAAGCCAATAGATAGCAATAACGCTGCCGTCGAAGACCAGAATTGTCCATCTGGACCCATTGGCTGTTGTGTTGCCAATGGAAGAACAAGCTGTCTTGGACATAAAGGGAGTCAAGAGGGTAGAGCTCAACTTAGCCAAAATCCCATTACCAGGATTGCACTTCATCCACACACAGATCATGGAGGAGATGCATGAATGGACGGTTGAAGCGATGAAGTTACAAGCAAAGCTCACCGCAGCAAATAGACAAATTCAGTAGAAGGCAGAAGTACAGTTATGAAACGAACAGGACCGACGACAAAATTTGGAGACCACCATATCCAATGTGGCGAAGGATATCAAAGGCATAGAAATCCAAGATGATCCTGCAGACACAGTTCTGAGGATTGGAGATAAGGTGAGATCCTTGCAGACACAGATGCAGGATAAAGAAATTTATTATGAGGCCGACATTGCCACATTGAAGGATAAGCTGAATAAGCAAGCACCATTAACTGAACAGCAAGCCAGAGAGCAAGCAGTGAGCACCGCCTCGGAAAGCATCACAAGTGAGATGGCTAAGTGCCAATCTCTCCTGGATAAGGTTTCACAGGAAATCGTGACCCTTGAAGAGGATCAAGGGTTGCTGCAGGTCAAGACCGCGGTACAAGAAAAACAGACCACGCTGGACAAGTTGAACGCAGAGGTGAAAGCTCTGCCACCTAGAGAAAGGCTGCCAAGATACAAGGAGATATCCATCTTAAATAAATAAGTACAGGAATTATGACAAAAAGAGACTGAGATGGATAATCAGTCACAGGAGCTCCTGGATAATGCCATGGCAGTATCACAACAAATTGAAGATATGTTAGTAGAACTGCACGATAACCAGGAGTAGGTACAAGATCAAATTGGACAAGAAATAACTCCAACACTGCTTGAGACAATTAAACAAGTTGAGGAGGATACAAGAGAAGCAGTGGTACAGTTGTGCAGTAGATATGACAAGTTCACGGCCAAGTTCATTCCACTAGTCACGGCGCAGAGTGAGACAGCTAAAACAATCAGTGGCTCGGGGACGAGCCACATGTAAGTGTTAGGGGCATGTTGGGCCAAGGTTGAGATGAAGTTTTGGAAGCACCTTTTTGAGGCAAGTAGGGAAAGCTGAGCTGAGTGCAGCTCAGAAACACAATTTTGGCTAAGTATTGAGGATGCTACGAAGTTGCGCGCAGCATCCAACTTTTGACCAGACTGCGGAGTTGCGCGCAGCATCGAAGTTTTGGCCGTGATGTGAAGACCAGTACTGCGCTGAAGCAGTGCTGTGGAGTTAGGAGGCCACGTGGAGCCAGCAAAGAGGTGTGCTGGACAAGTATCAAGTGTAGCTACCGGCTTGACCGGTAGCAACCATTTTTGGGAAGATATTTCAGGATTGCCAAGCGGTGGACGTAGGCAAAACAGGAAGGCGGCCACGCGTGGGTTGTTAAGGAAAGTGATGTTTGGAATGTTTAGAAGGTAAAAACATTAGAGAGAAATGGTTTGACAGAAGCAACCTGCAGGCACGCATGTGACAGCAAGGCCAATAGCGACAGAATGAGGACGTGGAGATCCGCCATGATCAAGCAGATGCTACCAGGAGCCAGCAAGCCGGTTTGGAAAACCGACACAGTTTTGGAAACCCTTAGGGTTTTGGGTTTTAGGTCTTCGACATTGTACAGACATGACCTTCGGGCATGATCTATTTAAGAAGACATTTTGTATGGGATGGGGGTTGGTTGGCTTTGTGGGTTGTTCTCGTCTTGGGTTGTTGTTCTTTTGTTATTGCTGAGAATTTGAGAAGATAACCTTTTTGTATTGTAAAATCTTTTCGAGATGAGAATATTGTAAAGGCTCTGCAGCTGTGTGTGCAGAGACCTAGCCGAGAGAAAGAAGAGTCTGTAGTTGAGTGCGCAGACTAGGAACGGTTACCCCATCCCTTTTGAAAGAAATATATTACCAACCGTTCTTGTGGACGTAGCTTTCCATCCGGGGAAGTGAACCACGTTAAATCCTATGTTATGTGATGATGTTTATGAATGAATAACTGTCTGTATTTTCTGTAGAATGAATGCTTGAATGTTTCCTTGCATGTTGTAATATGAGAACTTTTATATGCATTTACCAATAGGAGAAGTTTGGGAATGATATGCTAGGTTCCACGGAAGCAGATGAATGGTAAACATTTCAATTCTATGTTAAGGTCATGAATCAGTCATTTAAGTTTAAATACTTTCTTAAGCACAGTGAAGGAACGAAACACAGTTAATCATGTTTATCATTTCGGTTCACATTGTAATAATCCAAGTTCTAGAATGAATGCTAGAAAGATAACCAGTAAGTGCTTGAATGAATGGATGAGTGATATTCATTTCAGTGCCTTAACATTGCCGAGATCTTCCAAGTAGAGGATAAGTGTGGGTGACTCGCAGTTCCATAAGAAGATTCGCAGTAGTAAGAAACCCTTGGTGTGGCCCGCAGTGTTGCCTGCACTGCGAAGTACTGCTCGTAGCATAGATCCTGCTGCGTATCTCATCACTCTTCCTGCAGCGCCATCCTTCTATCTTGCGTTGCGCAGCTTGTTCTTATAAACAACTCATCATTTACTATGAAAACCTGATTCTGCAGTACCCCATAAAGATATACCTCGAGTGAGACCTCAACCTGCTTGCAGGTTGTTGCTGAAAGGGCCAGTGCGAAGGGGTTTTATTGGTCAAAGGGAGAACCGCAAAGAACCTAGGTCTAATTGGAAACCTCTGGGTCAGTTTAAGCCAACAGGCGGCTATGGTAGCAAAGGAATAGGTGACAACAGTCGAGCAGCAGTACGAGGATTTCAGAGTCAAGACCACAGAGTACACTATGTCTTGCTGACGTGGCTCGAGGGCAAGCCACAAGATTGTGTTGGGGGCCTGTTGGTAGGCAGTTTGGTAAGGTAGTATCGCAGCATCGCGGATGCTGCGACAAGTAAGAGGATGTCGCAGAAGATGGACACCTAGGTGCAAAGAAGACTATTTTATGTATTTTTGAGTCAATTGTACCACAGAATGCGGATTTTGGGTCATTTGGACTGTATGCTATGTAATTTTGGGTCAATTGTATCATAGTATGCGGGTTTTTGGGTCATTTGGACTGCGTCAGTTATATTTTAGGTCATTTTCTCAAAGTGTCGGTTAGGAAGTTGTTAGTAAGTGGATAAGCAATGTAAAGGCGGAAGCCTATTTATAGTCCTAGAGTCATATGTGTTGGATATACGGATCTAGAACCTAAGTTGAATGTGAAAGACAGATCTGATCTTGAGATGCATCTGTGAGATCCATTTTTTTTGTAGAGATATTGTATCATGGTTTTTGTAGAAGTAATATGACATGAAGGAACTGTTTGGTGAAATTCCCTGTGTATCTTTTGTCACTTATGGTAATGCATGTTGCGATTTATGAATGATGTTATGTTTTCTTGCTGCAACTAATGCTTTACTGTTATACTTGTTGCGATGAAAGATAATGTTGAATGATGCTATGAGTATGAATGATGAAGTTAAATGCATAGATCTACCTTTGGATGTCGCGATAAGTTAAGTAATTGTTGCCGCAAAGATCCTCCTTCATTCAGCAGAAACATGGTTCCATCAACTCTCCCTTGAAAATCTCGGGTGAGACCTCCTGCTCCACAGGTGTTGTTGGACGGGGTAAAACCTGTCTGGGCCGGTGCTCAGGGAGATCATGGTGGGCTACTGTCGACAGTGATGGGAACCCCTATTGACTGGGTGTGAGTCAACAATTGTATGTTCATTTGGTTTAATATCTGATTGTAGTTGATGTTTAATTGCTTTCAATTGCATCATATTTATTGTAGTCAAGATATGCTGAGGAAGGTTTCCTTTATGTTGTAGGTTCATCAAGCGGAAGATCAAATGGAAGACCAAGAGAAAGCTAGGACCAGCTGTCGATAAAAGGTACATCTTTCAATATCTTGATCTCTTTCATTTGTAAGAACTAAATGCAATATAATGAATTTATTTACCTGTCAATCCCACCCAAGTTGGTAGTGTCTCTCCTCACTATAAGGTAATAATCCTGCACAATAGACTCACGACTCTGCTGGGGAGTAAGCAGTAGTTTTTTTTGCTCTAGGAGACTTAGTTAGGTTGTCTTCCAGTTCATTTCAGTTTATTCTGTTCTTTGAGAGGCCTTATAGGTCATTGCTACGTGTTCTTTCTTGCTTGATTCATCTTAGTTTAATATTGCAAAGCTTGTTTCTGTCCTTCTGAGACATGTGCGCTGGTTTACCCTACTTACAGTAGCGCATCTTTACTGATGAGCACTGGTTTGTACACTACACAGTAGTGCATCTTTTCTAGTTTGCGTTGGTTTCTGCATTGCACAGTAGTGCATTTTCCTGTAGCTTCCAGTTTTCTGTTAGGGTTTGATTTCCAGTGGTTTGGTTCCACTTCCAGCCTTTTGCTTTGCTTCCCTGTCTGACCCCTGAGACTTCTATGTCTCTTTTGACTCTTGTTTACCTCTCTAAAGTCCTTTAGTTGGTCTTTTCTTACTTTAGTACTTGTTTAAGTATCTTCACTACTTTATAGCCCTTTTTGAAGTTTGTGCATTACTCTCTTTCAAACATAGATGCACACTTTTTCCCTAGTTGCTTGTTGCAGTCATACAAACCTGCGTTTTTAACGTTTGTTGTTTTTGGAAACAATAGCACACTTTCACTGTGTCTTATCCTTTCCATTAGGGTTTGACCCCAAGTTTGAGTCCTTAGGGTTCTTTTGAAAGGTTGCTTGGTTGAGATACTTTCTGATTGTCTCTTCAGTTCAGTCCAAGTGAGTCAAATCTTTCTACTTTGCTTTATTTTGAGTCCGTGTGTTAGTAAGGTAATTTTTTGGTTTGCTTGCTTACTCCTTTGCTTGGATTAGTGTTTTCTTAGGGTTTTGGTGTTTAGGAGTAGCCTTTTAGTTCTGCATTTCAATTAGGAGCATCTCTTTCCCTTGTTTATTTTACACTTTGTTTCCAAGCTTAAAGTTTTTTCTCTTGAAACAACTTGGTAGGTTGAGTCTTCCTCAAGTCTTTCGATTTGTTTGTTTTGAGCCATTTAGGTTTTTGTCTTACTCACACTTAGCTTTAGGTCTTACTTGCTCTTTTACAAGTTCTTTTTCTTTTACAATTATCAGAAAATACAAAAGTGTTTTAAGTAGCTTACTAGTAAGATCTACCATTGTTTTGAAGTAGCATAGTTTGCTTTGAAATTTAAAAGAAAATACCAAAAGGATTTTGATTTAGGATTGCCTAGTTTCAATTTTTGAAAGAATATAAACGAAAAGAAAAAGAGTTTTTGTGAATTTGAAAGCATTACTTTACATGCACTTTACTTTCCTGTCGAAACCATTCCACACACCAGACTACAACCCTTGAGTAAGAAGTAGCCCTTAAAAGAAATCTTAATAAAATTAAATAGAAACATTTTTCTTTTTAGGTATACACATCATCAACTAGCTTAGGCTAGAGTTTCGAGTTTAAATGACCTTAAACCACTCGAAACTGGCTTCATTACTCAACAATCGTAGTATGACTTTGTATTAGGTAAATCCACCTCTATCAAATTGTCCTGGGATTCTTTACTCAAACTAGAGTCAAGCACGAGGCCGTGGGCAATTGGAACTGTTGAGGATTCCCCCTCACTTTCCTCTCAACCATAAACCAGAGTTGACTCACGTACAGGGGTCCTTACGGACTTCGGGCTTTGCTACCCTACCCATGATTTTCGACTAGGTTGACGACTGTCCCCCTAGGCTATTTCGTATTGGTGGTATCCTTAGTATCATTCCTTAGGATTCTACACAAGTAGAGTGAGCGGTTATTCCCACTTCACCTCGGATAGACGTGGAAGGTAACCCTTTGGTAGTAATCCTGGGAGGGAGGTTTGGTGATTCAAACTCTTGCACCCAGAGGACCTCCATTGGATTCCACGTAAATGACCGCCAGTACTCTATTAGTCTGTTCTAGGCCTTAATCATCCTACAGTTACCTCTGAGAGTATTTTCCATCTATTTGCCTGGTTTGATTACTTAGGAATTTTTTTAGTGGTATGCTGTTTTCTCCTTAGTTGTAGTGGCCACTAGGTATTTTACTTAGTTTATTTTTATAGTTGTGGAGGACCAACATCTTCTTTGGTCTCAGATGTTGCAAAACCTTCCCCCACTCATTGTGGAGCCTCCATCGCCACCGCAATTCCAGAGGAAAGATTCCTGTGGTTCTTTTGAACTTATGGGTGAAACAAAGGTTCTTGGAGAACTGTAACCCAGAACCCCAGATCAACAGGTCTTTGATACTATTGAGGTTGAGGACCTAACTTCTAGAGAGTTCAGTACTCCTTTCAACCCTCCTCTTACTGGACCCAACGATTTACTTCTGGTACCTGTTGGTTTTCAACAACCTGAGTATAGTGCTTATTTGTTTACACCTGGTTACACCATGGTTAACCTAGGAGATGAGTAGGGAGTCCCTCAAACTCCCGCAACTTCTATGGCTACAAGAATTGTTAATCCTTCTTTCACAAACACTGCCACACCGAGTTCATCGCAGACTGCTTCTTCCTCAACTCCGTCCTTTAGTTTTAATGCTGGTACTCTAGGCATGCCGAGCTCATTAACTTTGATGTCTGTCTCAGTCTCTACCCCTACTTTTGGACCAAACATTGTACCTATGTCTAGGATACCCGCAGTGAATTTTACTCAGTCTTCTGCTACACAACAGTTACAGGGTGTAACTCAAACCATTGCTTCCACTTCCGTTGTAGGATCGATCCCTTCTTCATCTATCCCTACTATGGGTATGATGACAGCACCGTCCATTACTACTATGCCTGGATTTAACCCCTATGCAGGTTATAATGTTAATACATCCAATATACTTGCAGGGAGTATCCCTTTCTCTTTGTTTGCTGGAGGAGGGGGTAACATAATTAATCCACAACACGGTGGGGTTAACACCCAGCCGCAATGGACTACTACCCCAAGAAGTAATCCGCTTTCTTTTGGGTGGAGAAATTTTAACCCTTTTATTTCACAACCGATGGTTGGGGGAAACCCCAACCAACATTATACGAATAAGGTAGTGGGAAATACCCAATACCAGGTTTCGGTCTATCAAATGCCATCGGCATGACCGTGTTTACCATTTCTAGCTACTTTGAACTTGCCAGATCTTTTGAAACTGACAAATGACCCCGTGTGTGATGATCCTGCATGGCCTCCTGTTCCCACTAAGTTTCCCTCAGACATCCTGAAGTTTGAAGGTAAGACTGGTGAGGACCCTAGTGACCATGTCACAACTTTTCATCTTTGGTGTTCCTTGAATTCACTGAATGATGATTCCATCAGGTTGAGGCTCTTTCAAAGAACCTTGACAAGTGTCACAATCAAGTGGTATATTGAACTACCTACTGTTGCTTATGGAACCTTTTGGGACTTAGCCACTGTTTTCTTGAACCACTTTCAACTTCCTGTCCGGTACGATGCCGACATAGACCTTCTGTCGACCTTTCGACAGAACAAAGCCACTCATCTATCTGATCACATTCAAGAGTGGCGAAGGAGAAAGAGGCTCATTAAATCTAACATCCCCCCAACATTTTTATTAGAGTGGTACCTTAAATCACTCCTTCCTTATATCTCTAAGGAAGTTGCAACTTCAGGCCCGCAGGGATAATTTTAAGGACCCATACTTATTTAAAAGTGTATAAACCTTGGCAAATCTTACCAACTCTTAAAATGTCAACGATAAAATATTTGGCAATATTTTTCTAAAATTATTTCAATTTATAAGGATTTTATATAGTTTATATAATAATTTGGCGATTTTTAGATTGAAAAAAATTACCCCATCAAAATTGGGCGAAATGGGCTTCAAAAAATGCAAATTAGCGAATATGTTTTTGGAAAGAAACATGGAAAAATAGCCCATGGGCTAAATTTCGCCCTAAAACTATCCTTGCTTCAGGGGTGTCCTCCGAAGAGGAAGCCATTTTGAGAACCCAGCAACTTGACTTGGTTTAGGCTTAGTCTGGGCTCTTATACAAGATTATTCCTAATGCGTCGAGGTCTAACATTGACTTACGTAAACGTAAACCTGGACCACATGCTGATGGAATTGTGGGTTCAGTCGACTTTGCAGTGTTTGATGCCTTAACGAAGCAGGTTCACGCCTTTCCAATCAAAAAGTCTGCTACAAAGCAACTTCTGTTGCATCCTCCCCTTCAACAACTGAATCTGTACAACAGGTAGAGACAAACCAAAAGGGCTCTCGACAGCCCAACAAAAAAAGAAAGGGCAAGAAAGGGGAGGGAAACCAACAAAATCCCAAGAATATGCAAAATGCCGAGGAGGGTAAAAGGGAAAAAAGGAAGGTCAAGCTCCCTTGCAAGCTATATCAAGAGGACCACCTCACCCATCAATGCCCTCTAATGGAAGAAGCCCAGAATCTGATCTGTAAAAAGAAACCTGCTGTCTTAAAAGACCCTTTCCCTCATGGACAGAGTTCAACTTCTGGCAACTCCAATGCTGGGGGCACTACTCGTTCCAACTCAGCTAATCAGTCATTCATTAATATGGTTAATTCAGATGCTCTTTTGCAAACTAGAGCTAGAAATTATACCCCGAACCTGTAGTAGAAGGATGTTCCTGAGTCATCTACCCCTCTCCACATCAAGAGACCGGTGGATACGCTGCTGAAGATCTCGAAAGGTGTCTTCAAACGGCTTGTGCACAACCCCAACGCGAGGGCTGCCTCCAAATACAATGTAGTGGAGGATTTAGCCCAAACCCCCTGTTCCATGTCCACTCTGGAGGTACTGCACAGTTTTCCATTACAACGCAATGCACTCCTCGCAGAAATTGGAAGTGTAGATTCATCCAACATGCTTTCCCGCTTTGATATGAAAGATATCAAGTTCTAGTTTCCATACCACGTTGCTTTCCAGATAGAGGTCGTCCATGGTCCCATGACCATTCAATGAGATGTTGTAAATGAGGGCATGTCCACGTGCGTAATGTCCATTTCTTGTTGGAAGGATTTAGGTGAACTTGAGTTAGCCCCCTCTAATACGGTACTTACCGCCTTTGATGGAATATCTTTCCATCCACACGGAGTCTTACCATCATTTGATGTTGAACTTACGGGCAAACTAGTATCGGTAGAGGTTGAAGTTTTGGATGCTCTGCTCGATTATAACTTGTTGTTGGGTAGGAGTTGGACATATGCCATGCAGACAGTGCCGTCAACTATTTTCTAGATCATAATGTTCCCTCACGAAGGCAAGATCGTCACAGTCGATCAACTTTTGTTTTCCCGAAAGACCAACTAGACTTCTTCGGATTCAACAATCCCGTTGGTTGATCAGTCCCACCCAGTTATTGAGAGTTTGGGAGTATGTCTCTATGGGTCATTTATAGGCACTTTTGACCTACCTTCTCCCATTCATTTTATTGGTTCTGAGGAATGTTCTTCTTCTGAGATTTCTATGGTCAATTCAATGGCTGATCCTTGGATTCTCCCAACTGAATCATAACCAGTTGTGCCTTTATCTATTGCAGAGGTGGATTACTTGGATTCACATCATGCTGCAACAGAACATATCGTGACTTTATTGGTCTCTACTGAGTCAGATATGGACTATGCTCCTGCATGGTCGGTGGACTCTATCCACTCTTTTGATTGTCTAGACACTGTTTTACCCTCTGATGAGGTGATCTTGGAAGCTATGATAGGCGTGGACCACCCTTGGGAACACATGCACCATAGGTCCTATTTTCTTCCCGAATTAGACAGGATAGAGAGAGGTGAGTTTTCTATGAGACCTGGTGGAAGTGTTGATTTGTTTTCTATCCCTTCTACTTCAAAAGTTGTTTATGCTGAAGGGAATATGGAAAATATATCGCGAACCATTCCGATCAACATTTCCATCAAACCTGGGGTTGTGGAAAATATTTTCATTGGAGCATATTGTTCTCTTGAGTAGATCATCTTGTATACCAATCTCTTTAAAGAATTCTATGATGTCTTTGCTTGGTCATACGAGGAGATGCCAAGCATCGACCCCACCATTGTTGAGCACGTCATCACAATGTACCCTAATGCTAAACTTGTGAGACAAAAGCTCCTTCCAGTTAACCCTCGAAAAGCTGTTGCCATCAAGGCAGAGGTAGAAAAGTTGCTCAAAGCTGAATTTATCTATCCGATAGCTATGACGGAATGGGTTTCAAATCCTATTCCGGTAGACAAGAAGCAAGGTACTATTAGAGTCTGCACTGACTTCTGGAACCTAAATAAAACTTGTCCGAAAGACAATTACCCCACGCCATTCATAGACCAAATCATTGACGCGTGTGTGGGCCATGAAATGTTCTCATTCAAGGATGGATTTTTAGGATATAATCAGATACAGATCAAACCTGAAGATCAACACAAGACAGCCTTTATTTATCCCTGGGGCACCTTTTCCTATCAAAAGATGCTGTTCGATTTGAAAAATGCTGGACCTACTTTCTAGCAAGCAATGAATTTTGCTTTTCATGACATCAAGCATGTAGTTGAACCTTACCTTGATGATCTCCCAGCGCGATCTTTGAAGAGATGAGAGCATCTTGATCATTTAAGACTTGTGTTTGAGAGGTGTAGATACTACAAGATTCGATTGAATCCCAACAAATGTGTATTCTGTGTTGAATTTGGACGATTAATGGGTTTCATAGTATCCAGTCATGGCATAATGGTGGATCCATTAAAAGATGAGGTGATTGTAAATCTACCTCGTCCTCAAACCCCGAGACAACTTCAAAGTTTGCAAGGCATGTCCAACTTCTTGAGATGCTTTATCATAAACTATGCCAAAATTACAAAAGGTTTCATGAGACTGCTTAAACAAGACACCTACTTTTTGTGGGACGAGGCTACTCAAGCATCATTTGAGGCTTTGAAAAAGGAACTACTGCCAGCCCCCTTGTTAAGCCCTCCAGACTACACGAAGGATTTTCTCTTGTACCTGGATGCATCAGTATACACAATAGGCATAGTACTAGTTCAGGAGGATGGCATGCTCCAGGAGCATGTCATTTATTATCTGTCGCACGCTCTGATAGCTCCTGAGATCAAGTATTCTCATGTATAGAACTTGGCATTGGATGCTGTCTATGTGGTCCAGAGGCTATTTCATTACATATTATTGTGTACCACCACTGTGGTTGCGGAGGTCAATCCTTTCCAATATGTTCTCACTCGATGAATAATTGGTGGGAAATTTAACAAATGGATTGTCATCTTGCAAGAATTTGACTTGGTTTTTCAGTCCGCTAAGTCAAAGAAATCACTGGTGTTCACCGAACTGATTTCAGAGTTTCCTAGTGACATAGTGCATGTTGAGGAAGAATCATCATTCTTGGATGAACATATCTTTCTCATCGCATCCTCTGACCCATGGTGTGGAGATATACTAGTATATCTCCAGACTATGAGGTGTCTCACCACTTTCTCCAAGGATGAACGATGCAAGCTTAAGAGACATGCGAAGAATTAGCTCATAATTTATGACACTTTGTATAGATGTGGGGTAGATTCCATCCTACACCATTTTTTGACCTTGGAGGAAACATAATTAGTATTGAATGATGCCCACAGTGGAACTTGTGGGGGTCATATTTCTGGGTTGGAAACAACCTAGAAAATACTGCGTGATGGGTATTTTTGGCCCACGATCTTCAAAGATTGTGTGGAAGCTGTGAAACGCTGCCAGAGATGTCAGTTTTTCACGAGGAAGATGTGAGCACACCCATTTCCTCTCCATCTTGTGATAACAACAGGTCCCTTCACCAAGTGGGGGGTTGATTTTATGAATTGTAATCTAGTTTCTGCTGGAGGTCATTGTTAAGTTTAGCCTAATTTCACAAGAAAAATCACTGAAAGAAACACAATCACAAGATAGACAAAGATTTACCTTGGAAAACCCTCATGGGGTAGAAAACCCAGCAAAGCTTTCCTCAATATAGATAATCAACCAATACAAAGATGTAGTCCTCAATAAGAGCTCCTTTTCCTCCTATGTAGACCTCTCTCTCTCCTATGCTCTAATCACAAGTGAGTGAATGAATGAGATAAATGAGGAACACACCTCCTCTATTTACACTCATGTTCTAACTGACTTTTCACCCTAACGGGGCCGACCTCTCCTAAGAGAGTCTAATAACCCCTAAAAAACTAACTCAGGGCCGACCTCACATGGGAGATCTAATAACCCTAGTTACCACACTTTCTTGGAGGAATAAACATCTCTGGATATACAATAGGGTCTTCACGGAGGAATGGAACATCTCCGGAATAATAAAGTACAAATATAATATTCTTAGAAGTTACAATATTTCAACACTCCCCCTTAACGAGAAGGATATTATAACAACATCTGTAGGAGCAAGGAGTCATCGAATACATGATACATGATACATCTATAAATCATTGGAAGATTTATTTATACATCATAATCAGTAACTCATTCAGTTACTGGAACATAATCAATACTGGAACATCAACATCGTCAGTATTGAGCCTTCATCTACTGCAGCACTCGATCAGCTACAACATCATCATCATCTGGATCACTCGATCAACAACCTCATCGTCTATATCTATCGATCAACATCATCATCTGGATCCTCATGATCAACAACATCGTCATCTAGATCATCACGATCAACAACATCGTCATCTAGATCATCATGATCAACAACATCGTCATCTAGATCATCACGATCAACTGCATCGTCATCTAGATCATCACGATAAACAACATCATCATCTAGATAATCATGATCAAAAACATCATCATCTAGACCATCACAATCAACAACATCATCATCTAGACCATCATGATCAACATCTGGATCCTCTCGATTAACAACATTAACATAGCAGCATACTATGCAATGTACAAGATCCTATTACAGGATGATCAATCCCTCTCACTTTAGGACATAGGTCCAAGGATGATACAATCCTGATCCGCTTACGGGATGATAAGTCCCTCTCAATTTAAGACATCTCTCATGTCTATGGACGATGCAATCTAGATCAACTTACATGATGATCAATCCTGATCTCTTTAAGACACCTCACCATGTCTAGGGACGATGCAATCCCGAATCAACTTACAGGATGATTAGTCCTTATCACTTTAAGACACCTCACCATGTCTAGGGATGATGCAATCCCGAATCAGCTTACAGGATGATTAGTCCTTATCACTTTAAGACACCTCACCATGTCTAGGGATGATGCAATCCCGAATCAGCTTATAGGATGATTAGTCCTTATCACTTTAAGCACATCACCATGTCTAGGGACGATGCAATCCCAAATCAACTTACAGGATGATTAGTCCTTATCACTTTAAGATACCTCACCATGTATAGGGACGATGCAATCCTGAATCAGCTTACAGGATGATTAGTCCTTATCACTTTAGGACATGAGTCCAAGGATGATGAAATTCCGAATAAGCTTACAGGATGATTAGTCCTTATCACTTTAGGACATGCGTCCAAGGACGATGCAATCTTGATCTACTTACGGGATGATCAATCCCTATCACTTTAGGACATAAGTCCAAGGATGATGCAATCCTGATCCACTTACGGGATGATCAATCCCTATCACTTTAGGACATAAATCCAGGGACGATGCAATCCCAATAGTCCTCTTAGACAAAGTCTAAGTACCACTTCATCAAACTCATCGTCAGAACAAGTAACCTCATCATCAACCTCATCAATGGAACAGGTAACCTCATCATCAGCCTCATCGTTGGAACATGTAGCCTCATCATCGACACTTGTATCCTCATTATCAATACAAGTATCCACATCATCGATACAGTATCCTCATCAATATAGGTATCCTTATTATTGACCTTACCATCAATATAGGAAATCTCATCATTGATACAAGTATCCACATCGATACCAGTATCCAAATATCATCATCGACCATATCACTCCCCCTTTCGAGGAGGGTCCTTCTGAACTACACCAAGCGTGTCTCGGAAATATTCAAACTTTACTCGAGACAGAGGTTTGGTCAACACATCAACAACTTGTTCATTAGTGCCTACATACTCGAGCTTGATAGCTCCTTTCTGCACCATATCCCGTATATAGAAATATTGGATCTCTATGTGCTTTGACTTATCATGGAACACTGGATTCTATGTCAACTTGATACAACTCTGGTTGTCACAAAGGATCACAGTGGGGTCCATCTCTAAGTCAAACAATCATGATAACAACTTTTGAAGCCATACCGCTTCACAACTAGTAGAGCAAGCAACTATATATTCCACCTCAGCTGTGCTCAGAGCCACACTTGACTGCTTCATGCTAAACCACGAGATCATGGAAGATCCTAGACAATAACATCCACTCGATGTAATCTTCCTGTCTAATATACTTCCTTCCCAATCAGCATCTATGTAGCCATAAAATCTGAATTCATGATCTCCACGATAACATAGACCAAAATCTATCGTACCCTTTAGGTACCTCATCACATGCTTTACAGCTATCAGGTGAACTCGTCTAGGTTCCACTAGATACTGACTCAAGGTGTTCACTGCAAAGCATATATATAGCCTGGTATTCGTCAGATACATTAATGACCCAATAATCTGTCTATATTGAGTCACATCCACTAACTCTAAAGAGTCATTAGCTAACAACTTCAAGTTGGAATCCATGGGAGTGGCCATGGCTTTGCATTCCAACATATCGAATCTTTTCAAGATTTCCACAGCATACTTACCTTGGTTGAAAAAGATTCCTTCTTGGCCTTGCCATACTTCCCGACCTAGGAATTAGTGCATCAATCTGAGATCTTTCATCTCAGATTGAAAGAGAACTTCTTCTTGCACTCGATAATTTGTTTCTCGAGAGAGCTTCTTCTTGCACTCGATAATTTGTTTCTCATTTCCAGTCAGAAATAGATCATCCACATATAACAAAAATATGACAGGTTCATCATCGATAACCTTGAGATAAAGATTAGGATCAACTTTACTTTTGGTAAAGCTCAAGCTTGTCAAGAAACTTTCAATTCTTCCATACCAAGATCTGGGAGTTTGCTTCAACCCATACAAAGCCTTCTTCAATTTGCACACATGGGTTCTTCCATCTTCCACCTCAAATCCTTATGGTTGTTCTATGTACACTTCCTCCTCAATCACACCATTCAAGAAATCTTTCTTTACATCCATCTGATGTAATTCCCACTTCATCATGGATGCAAGTACCATGATGGGTCTAATGGAAGTGTACCTTGCAACTGGTGCAAATGTCTCTTCATAGTCAATTCCCTCTTTCTGAGAGAATCCTCTAGCCACAAGCCTTGCCTTATATTTTTCAATGCTACCATCCGCAGCATGCTATATTTTGTATATCCATTTGGAGGATACCACACTTTTGTCTTTCGGTTTGGGAACTATATCCAAAACATCATTCTTCATTATTGACTAGTACTCCTCAGTCATTGCCTCTACCCACTCTTTCTTATGAGAAGCCTCTTCATAACTAGTGGGTTCTTGATCTACAAGATCACACATCAAAGCCATATAGTTGGAAAATGGCTTTGGTTTCTTGCTCACTCTGGTAGAGCCTTTAGGAGCTCCATACTTTTCTGCTCCTAGTATAATATCTCTTTCCCATGCTGGCTTTCTCTTTCTTGATATGTTCATGGTAAGGGGATCTTGAGGTTCTATAATGTCATGGTCTTTAGGTGTTACATCTTTAGGAATGGGTACAGCCTCTACAATTTTGGAAGGTGCATCTTCTTCATTTACTTCTTCATACTGGCACTTCCTAGATCTCTTGAGAGCTGCTTCTTCATCAAATGTCACATCCCTACTTATCTCCATATGATGGAAACCTAGGATGTAAATTTTGAATGCTTTGGATGCTTCACAATATCCAACGAATATCCCTTCTTCCCAGAAGGATCTAGCTTGGTCCTCTTTTCTTTTGGAATGTGAATGTATACTGGGCATCCAAATATCTTGAGGTGACTTACCTCAGGTCTTTTTCCCGTGAACACTTCTTCTGGGGTTTTGAAATCAAGAGCACTATGAGATAGTCTATTCTGCACATAGACTGCTGTCCTAACTGCTTTAGCCCATAGATACATAGGTAGGTCTTGATCATGTATCATTGTATTTACAGCTTCCATGATAGTTCTATTCTTTCTTTCCACAACACCATTTTGTTGATGATTGTAGGAAGTGGTTAGTTCCCTCTTGATTCCAACTTCTTTACAAAAGTCTTCAAATTCCTTTGAAGTATATTATCCACCATTATCTGTCCTGAGTATTTTGATTTTCTTTTCTAAATGATTTTCTATCAAGGCTTTGAACTCCTTGAACTTTCCAAAGACTTCATTCTTTCCTTTTAGAAAGTATATCCAAGTCTTTATTGAATAGTCATCAATAAATGTAAGATAGTATTCATATCCACTCAAAGATGTGGAGGGCATTGGTCCACATACATCTGAATGAATTAATTCCAAGGTACTCTGAGTCTTTGTTTCACTCTTTGGAAATGGTTTCTTGATATTCTTCCCTTTTGCACATCCTTTGCATGTGCCATCATGATCAATCTTTAAGTCTGGTAGTCCTATAACTACCTTGCTCACATGAGGTAGTGCTTTGTAGTTAATGTGATCAAGCCTCCTATGCCATAGCTCATTTGGGCTAGTGGCTTCATGTACAAGGGTAGCTTCTAGATGGCCCTTGAGTTTGTATAGACCTCCTTCCTCTTCACCAATAACAATTGCATCCTCAATTGATTTTCCTTTGGGCCACATGATTACTTGCCCTTCTATGAATGCAACCATATAGCCTTTCTTATCTAAAGTTGAGATAGAGAGTAAGTTCTTCTTCAAACCTGGTACATATAAGATCTCCTTCATCTTCAATGGGGTTCCAGAATCAAGCTTGTAACTTGCTTCACCAACTCCCTTGATGGGATATTGATAGTCATCTCTTAGGGATACCTTCTGTGGAGAGGTCTTCTCTTCAAGTTTTGAAAGAGTCTTCTTTTGACCTGTCATGTGCTTCGAAGCACCATTATCAATGAGCCAGGTATCTTCTCCAGGTGTTACTGCCCCAAAGAGTGCAGAGAATAGAACATACTCTTCTGGATCTTCTTCTTCTTCTACTTTAGATATTTTCTTTTGAGGCCTTTCCTCCTCTTCTTCTTCACTATCATCTTCTGCTAGATGTGTTTGATGTTTTTTGTGGTGAAATCCCTTTTTCTTCTTTAGAGGACAATCCTTAGCAATGTGTCCTATTTTGTGACAAGTAAAACATTGGAATGAGGAGTAATCTCTCCTTTGATTATTTCCTCTTCTCTTTTGAAATATTTGTGGAGGTTGAGACTCCTTGTGACTATCCTTCTTGAAGTAGGATTGATTCCTTCTTCTCTTGGTGTGGGTGGCCATAACTTGGTCATCTTCCTTGATCAAGGCTTCTTTGTTGGAAACCCTAGCTTCTTCTTGAATGCAATCCTCCCATACCGCATCAAACTTCATACTTTCTTTTCTGGCACACATAGTTTGGATGAATGACTCCCAAGATCTAGTGAGACCATTTAGAGCAGTCATGACTAGATCATCTTCATCAAGGGTATCTCCAATAGCATGTAGTTGTTCCTTGAACTAGGAAACCATTGAGAAATAGTCTTGAATAGATTCTCCTTTATTCATCTTGGTGCTCTTCAATTGAGCTCTCAGGTTCATCGTCCTATTGATGTTCTTTCCCTCATACATTCTGGAAATGGCATCATACATTTCCTTTGGAGTCTTCTTGGATGCCACTTGGGGAATCATGTGGTCTTTAATAGAATCAACAATGATTCTCTTTGCCCTAATCAAGTCCTTCATATACTTCTCTTTAGCTTCATCTTGCTCAGGTTCTGCAACCTCATCTTTGCTATATTGGGAAAGATCATTCTCTTCAAGAATGAGAACAATCCTATATTTCCATGCCCGGAAATTCTCTATACCCTCTAACTTGTCTTCAAGCTTAGTGCTTGGAGCCATCTTATCCAAGGGGTCACAAAGATTGAAGTTTCTCAAGAGATAGAATAACACTTACCAGGAGATGAGCTTGATTGAATTGAGAATATTGGTGTGTTCTTCTTCTGGAAACTTAAACTTTTCACCTTCTGGATCTGCAACATAATTTATGGTTTTCTTGTCTTCACTTTTCTGGTTTACTAGTGCACAGGTTCACAACTTTTCTAGTTCACTGGTGCATAGGTGCGCACTTTTCTGGTTTACTGGTTTTATGCAATTCTGGTTCAAAACCCAAACTAGGGTTTGAATTTCCCAGAGTTATACCCACTCAAAAAGTTCGATCTAGGGCTCAAAACTTCAATTTTGAGGAGGGCTATCCTGTCATGCAATCAAATTCCAAAAATTTCAACTTTTGCAAAAACCCTAATTTTCACCGGAGGAGGAGAGAGAGGTATTTTCACCTTGTGAAAGATGTCCTATTCAGGCTAGCTCTGATACCATGTTAATTTTATCCTAATTTCACAAGCAAGATCACTGAAAGAAACACAATCACAAGATAGACAAATATTTACCCTAGGAAACCCTCATGAGGTGGAAAACCCATCAAAGCTTTCCTCAATATAGATAATCAACCAATGCAAAGATGTAGTCCTCAATAAGAGCTCCTTCTCCTCCTATGTAGACTTCTCTCTCTCCTATGCACCAATCACAAGTGAGTGAATGAATGATATAAATGAGGAACACACCTCCTCTATTTATACTCATGTTCTAACTGACTTTTCACCCTAATGGGGACGACCTCTCCTAAGAGAGTCTAATAACCCCTAAACAGATAACTCAGGGCCAACCTCACATGGGAGATCTAATAACCCTAGTTACCACACTTTGTCAGAGGAATAAACATCTCAGGATATACAATAGGGTTACCACGGAGGAATGGAACATCTCTGGAATAATAAAGTACAAATATAATATTTCAACAGTCATCACCATATTATCGTTGCTATCGACTACTTCACCAAGTTGGTCAAGGAAATGCCTATTGTTAAAGTAGATGGGGAAATGACCGCTTATTTCATTTTTAACCAGATCATTGCAAGATTTGGTATACCCAAAGAGAATGTGACTGATCATGGTCGCCATTTTCAGAACAACATGATGACCGATCTTTACACCATGTTAGGTTTTCGACAGGAGCACTTGTCTTCATTTTACTCACAGGCGAATGGTCAGTTTGAAGCAATCAATAAAACTTTGAAGATTATCTTACAAAGGACTGTTAATGCCAATCGAACTAACTGGCACATTATGTTGTATCCTACTCTTTGGGCCTATCGAGCCAATGTAAAGACTACTACCGGGTTCTCTCCCTTCCAACTGGTACATGGGATAGAGGTAGTCATTCCGGTTGAGTGCGAGATTCCTTCATTGAAGTTGGCTATCCAACTTTTACCTGACACTTCAGTCTTGGAAGAACGTTTGTTGCATTTAGAACATTTGGATGAGCAGCGCCGCAACGTGATCACAACAAATGGAGCACATAAGAACTGATTCAAAGGAAAATACGATAAGTATGTCAGACCTAGGGTATTTCTCAAAGGAGACCTTGTTCTGCTCTGGGATCAAGACAAGGAACCTTTAGGGGCTGGCAAGTTTAAGTCCATGTGGCTCGGTCCCTATATAGTTTCTAAAGTACTGAATAAGGGTACATACGAGCTAACCGACTATGATGGTAATAAGTTGCTTGAGCCTAGAAATGGGCTCTACCTGAAGAAGTACTACGCTTAGGCATCTGTGCTTTTTCATGTATTTTTAGCTGTACACTTTGTAGAGTTAGTTTTGTTTACGGTTATAGTTACGTCTTATGAATCTATTGCTTTGTGTTTCAAATGTCGACTGAACACTTTATAGGGTTTGCTGATGGCGCTAGCTGCCACACCCGTTAGTTGGCCGTGGCTGCTTGGGTTATTTACTCACCAACTGGCCAACTGGTGTCTTCGGGAGGGGATTGTTTAGGTCCCACAACAAACAATGTATCTGAATACAGTGCAGTCATAGAGCTACTCCGAGATGCTCTGTTCAATGACATTTCACATTTGGAGGTACGGCTCAACTCGCAGTTAGTTGTTTTTCAGTTATTGGGTGTTTATCAGGTTAGAGATCCTACTTTTCTACATCAGTTTATGAGCATTAAGCTACTTGAGAGACATTTTGAGTATATCACATATCAACATATTCCAAGGAACTTGAATGCATTAGTTGATTCATTTGCAAACTACATTTTATATTGGCAGTTGCATCATTCACACACATAAGTAATTCATGCATAAAACACAATAACACACATGTAAATAACCGATATTGTATATATATATATATCCGTATCAAAAAATAATATGAGTTTGGATCATAAGTCTGTCACTGAGTCATGTCATAAGATACAAAATAGGGCTCGATGGCCTAAAAAATATACATAGAATATCCTTCTCCTATGGAGAAGGTGGGCCCTAATCTGCCTCTGCTGCCTCTCGGTAACATATGACCAGCCTAGCTACTTTCCGCAGCAACCTAATACAGGCTGGGGTTACTCCAACCACATCCTCTTACATATCAAGTGGCACCCACTCAATCTTATATGTAGGAATTTCATGAGTCAATTGACTCATCTTCCTCTCTATGCTCCCCAGCGTGGCATCAACTGCACCCACTATCACTGGCCTCATGAAAGTACAGGGGTGTCACTCAGGACGCAATGGCCCAACATCTGCACATGACACTTTGTTTCAGTACTTCAAACTCATCATAAAAATCATATATATAAAAATATAAAAATTTAATAAATTTTCAAAAGCATAAACATACCTATCTCTCCCTAGGCTGCTCCTGGAGGAAGGATTAGCTTAGGATCGTTGTGGAAGTCTATACCCGCATATGGAAACTGCTCGAGGGCCGACACTTGCCGTTCCCACCAACCCCATAAATCATCCTCATGGTAATAGAAGTTGCTCTCGCCATCACCCTGGTGGAGGAAGATCTCACCCCAACGAGACAACATTGGCTCACAAGGGTTGACAGGGGGCAAGGGCATGCCCAAACTCATAGTAGGCACCCTTTAAAAGAAGAAGGTGCAAAGTATGCTTTCGTACCCAAAGTTCTTCATCCTCCCAGTCTTACACCCCGAGAGTTGAAGCTTCATGTTTTCCAAAAGACTTGAACACCAATCATATACTTTATCATGCAAACATTCAGTACCTATGTGCATATGATGCCTCGAAGCAAGATGTTGCGTAGCACTCCCTCCCATTCGGTTAAGAACACTTACGATGAATTTGAGGGGGAAACTTGCAATAGTCGAGATCAGAATTTGGCTATCAGATTTCAAAGTTCCTAGTAGGCAGTAGGCATTCACATATTCTTGCACGGACAAGGCACCCACATTGCATGAGGACCCTTTCAAGTTCACAAAGTCTCCCCTCCGAGAGAGCCGGTGATAAAGTAGATGTCGTCGACATTGAGTTCCAGAATTTCACCTTGGATATTAAACACGAATGCCTTGGCATCCCAGTATTGGACAAGCCTCTCAAGCAAGCGGTTTAGTGCCCACATATTGACCGTTCTATAAAATTTCAATAGTCCACATCTTCAGAGCGCATGGAGGGTCACCGGATCTTGTAATGCTTCTCGATCCATGTCCTCATGCTCCCTTTAACGCCAGACAAGAACCATCCTACCAAGAAATAGTCAAATTTTTCAGTCTATTCCACTTTTTTCCTCGCTTTCATGGGTATGCGCTACTGTTTGTACTGGACGGTCACGTTTGAGCGTTGCTTTTCCTCAACAAAACTAGCGCACTTGGCTAGTATGCGCTGCTTTTGCTCACAAACAGTAGCGCACACGCAGAAACACGTGATGAACATTTCTATAAAGTGATTTTGACCATGAAAATTGAAAAAAAATGCATCAAATTCCAAGTATGGGAGGAATAAACTTACTTGGTGGAAGCAGAAGGTTGATTGGTGGCCCGGTTTGATCGCAGCGAACGGAGGAAGATCAAGGTTTTGCTCCAATTTTTGCCCTAAAATTCCAATTGTGATATTTGATTTTTCAATTTGAAATTATTTATATAAAAAGAACTTTTATTTTTACCCACTTTTTGCAAAAGTGTATTGTTATCACTCCAGGAAACTCTCCTAGGTTGTATTTCAGAGATGCCTAGTAACTTAACTATTTCAGAGATGCCTGGTAACTTAACTAATCTTGCAATAGTTCACTCAATTATGAATGAGGGGTTGGATCAAGATGAATGTCTAACTAACTGGATTGTATATTCAAGACTATCTAGGGATATTTCAACAATACAAGGCTCTCAAGAAATGCAACTAGACAGGTTTGTGTATTAAATAGAACAAAAATTAATCACCTAACCAGATCACACATATAAAACAATAAGTATGATGGGTCTGGAAACTAGCATAACCACTTATGATCCTTTGCTTAACAATCATATGGTGAGATGAAAGTCACCTATGGACTATATAAGCATAGACAGAGAATAGCATTCACTCGTAAGCGTGAACAGATAAGAAAGAAGAGGTATGATACATCAAATGAAAGAAGCTTATAAGCCTGGATATATACGAAAAACAGTCTCTATTACAGTAGCAGCATAGTCAATCCAAAAACCCCAACCTTGTTGCTCTAAAGCTCTAGGATTTATAGCCTTTACAACATCTTCCCCCAGATCCTAAGAATTTGGATCGAAATCCTAAAGATAGAAGATCAAAACCGTTTTTTAACAAACCAGGAAAAATCATTTTTTAATTTGGCCAAAATGCTGAAACATGGGGCTCAGAGATGGGTTCAGATATCCAATTATGTGACACCTGTGTATAAACCTAAAGAGGTTATTGTATATTGATTCATTGTGAGAAAAAACCTCTCTCAGTTTCTTGAGATTCATTTTCCTTTGCCCGGGATCTGTATTTCAAAAACATGTGTCAAATAGGAAGATTCTGAGATCCAAAAATTGGGGCTCAGAGATGGATTCGATTCTCTCAATATGAAACACCTATAGGAAAACAAAGAGAGGTTATTGTTCTCTGACATGTTAGGAACAAAAATCCCTGAGCGTTTTGCAAAAAGATTCTCTAGTCGCTCAGAATCATAATTCGAAAATGATGACTCTGCATAGTAAAAACACCATTTTTGCAAGAAATATCCTTGCCTCCATCTTGATAGTCTTCATGTTTTCGACAGCTACAACAATCTTTGATAAGCTTAAAAAACTTCAAGGCTGATGAGTGAGGTTTAAACTGTCACCTGGAGGATTGACAGGCCATCTTTTGCCCAAAATAAACAAGAGGATTCCTCTTTTCACATTGTTGGCACCTTTAAATTTGGAACAAAACCTTGATCATGATGCCTTTAATTATTATATAACATTATAAACCACCCTTGAGGTGTTTGGATCAGTGAAAATCAGGTCTGTGAAAAAAAGGTAACATTCTGTCCAGTTTTTAGCTTTCGGTAGCTAGGAAAGCCAAAGTCCGAATCTATAAGCTATCGAAAGCTCTGCTTTCGGTGGCTAATGAACAATTGCCTTGTCCGCCTAAGCTACCAAAAGCTCTGCTTCAAAATCTGCAAAAATGAATCATTATTTATAGCTCGGGATCTTCTTCTTATTCTAGACTTGTGAGGATATGTTTATATACTATAGTACTACTCAGCATTCATATTATGTATCTATTCTTAGTTTACATATCACTAGTGTAAGCTTTTGGAACACATGTATTCAAATAAGTGATCTTAAAGAGTTTAGTATCGTCAGACTTCTGAAGTAGATCTACTAATCCAAGTCTGTCATTCATGCTCCTATTTCTTCAAGCCAAAAAATAGAGTGTGAACTATATAAGACATGAAAAGTGTTGAAAATGCCTCTGCTTTTGGTAGTTGTGGACAATTTTGCTTTTGACTTGTAAGCTTCCAAAATAGTGTTGAGAATGCATCTACTTTCGGTAGCTTCGAATTTTTTTTCCTTTGAACTGTAAGCTGCCAGAAACTTACCTTTCAGTGGCTAATGAACACCATCGTATTTTCCCAAGCCACTGAAAATGGTCCCATGAATCACGAAAATCATCTATGCTTTCGGCAGCTGTAGAAGTTTCATTCTTGAACTGCGGGCTGCGAAAAGCATCCACCTTTCGGTGGCTAATGAACACCATCATATTTGCACAAGCCACCGTAAATTGACCCTTGACTCACACTATATGTCTGGCCTTTCGGTAGTTGGAGAGTTTCGTATTTCATCTAGTAAGCTGCCAAAAACAGGGCTTTCAGTAGCTAATGAACCATCGCTAGGTCCACCTAAGCTACCGAAACCGGAAAGTTCTTTTTGGAGGGGAGCAACTTTGAAATGTCATTTCAAGCTTCATTACCTACTTCAAACTTATCAAACTTAAACTCAATTGCATGTAAAAATGAAAAATTTAAAGACACCCTATCACCTAGATACCATGACTAGTCTATGTTTATTTGAGGAGATAACATGTATAGTTTCAAATTGTCCCTAAAAGTTTCTATTTAATCACTAATACCTACAAATGTTGGTGAGTTAAATTTAACCTAGGAATTTCAAATTTTCACTAGAGTTTCAAAGTATTAAACCGGAAATGACTTGTTTTCTTATTGATAGATCAATATAGATACCATATTGTTATTATTATGTCATTGAGAAAATTTGTTGAGAGTTACTAATGTGATTGTTGAGATCCTATTCTTTGGTAGGTCATGAACCTACGATCCTAGAAGCTATCTTTTAAGTCGTTTTAAGCTCTTGTTTTGACTATCTGAGAAACTAAACAAGATAGCTGAGCAGACTTGTTCTCTTCAAGCTCGTTAAAGGAATTGAAGGTCCATCCGCATAAGTATAAGTTTAACCCTTTTCCGGAATTTTGCGGATTACTTACGAAAAATGAATACTCTTGTCATGAGTGGCTAGAAGAGTTCTTCTCTCATCGTTTTAAAATTTTTCGGGGGAGGAGACTAACTATATGAAAAGGGACTTTTGGAGCCTTCTTTAGGGTTTTCAAGCTCTCGAAACATGAAAACACCAAGCGAGCATTCACCTACTCGGGCTCGATGTGAAATCCACGAGAGGGTATATAGAGGATTGTTTAAGTTTTTCAGACTCTATAAATAGGAAAACACCGACGAGCATATACCAACCTGGGATCGATATTAAAATCCACGGGTAGGTGTATGGAGTTATTGTTTAAGTTTTTCAGACTCCTTAAAATTGAAAACACCGGCGAGCAAGAATATATCTTGACTCGATATTAAAATCTAGAGATCAGTATTATAGAGTATTCTTCTATGTCTTCTTTGGACTTTGTAAACAATGAAGAAGGACCCGAGTCTTCCTCACATGGGCTCGTTAAACTTTTTACATGGTTGGACTTATTGAGTTTTCTTTCTTGGACTCATTAAAACAATAAGAAGGACATTCTTTTACTAAAAATAATAATGGATAAGAAGGGTATATCACATCTTTTCAGTTTCAAAGTTAGTTAAGTCAGTCATGTCCTTGAACACAACACCTATTTGAGTCCATCATTTCAGTTGGGTTTTAGTTTTTGACCTTAGGGTGAACCTGATCTCTGAGTTTTTAATCCCCCGATTGGTTATTCTTCCAATCATATGGAGGGTCTGTCAATGTCTCCTACATTGCAGGATTATATCATTTCCCCCTCATGTTAAAAGCTGCCTGAGTCACTTTGTGTCGTGCTCACTGTTCAAGGATACAACTTGTGTCAGCCATTCTGCAGTTCACCTTGAATTCATGTGTCAGCCATCATGGTGTTAGTTTTTTTCATCTTGTTACTTGTCCTACTCCACATCAGCTCATACCTGTGAGTGTTCCTCATGTTGGATGATGGAGGATGCATTAAGGCCTCCCTTCCAGTGGACTTCTTCCCATCAATTTCAACTCATTTTGCTCCAAGAATGAATTTTAGAGTTTCGGTTAGTACCTTGGGGATTGCAGTTATAAGTGGCAGTTTCCCTCGCTGTTGAATAAATGGGAATACATCAATGTCTCTTATTCGACAGGTTCCTCAGGTGTTCGATTTCAAGTCCATTTATTCACACTTGTTGGAACGTACTAGGTACCTTGGACCCCATTATTATTATCGATGGAAGTCCTCGCGTTTGTTAACGGTATACATCAATGACCAGTAATCAAACGATACCCCCCATGTTCGACCTCAGCTCATTTATTCACATGGTTAGGGTTTGTACTTTGGGTTGTTTGGATGAAGACCTTGGGATTCTGATAGCATCACCTTGATTATGTTATCACCCAAGCTGCACAAGACTGAGCCTCACTCATTTTTGGCTCTCCATGAGACATAGATCCAGTTTGTTGTTATGGATATGATCTATCATTTTGACATGGATCCACGCTTGTACTTTAGTGGCCATGCTATATATACATCTCCTAGTTATGTATCGAACATCATGTTGTATCATGCTACACATCTATATGATGTCACGATTGTAATTGCTCGTTGACCTTGATCGTTGTTTCAGGTATTTTTGTGACTTGGTTCTGCGGTTTCTTGCTCCTCCTATGACTTGGAATTATGATGTATTTCAGGCATCGTTTCCCTCTGACCTCACACATTAGGGGGCATCTTTTATAGGTCAAATTTGCACTTCTCCATCTGTGATCACATTGCTCTATCGATCACACTCATGGATTGAAGAGCTAGGTTGAACTAGATGACTTATTGGTGGTAGTACACTCTTCAGCTAAGAATTTAACTATTTCTCTTGATTTCACCACATGTGCGCTACTCTTTCTCTAGTAAACCAACGCACACCTTAAAAGATGCGCTGCTTTGCTAAAGGACAACCAAGGCACACCTTGAGAAAAGTTGCAAACGCTTGTTGCAAAGCACAAAAGTTGCTCTCTGTGTGCTACTCTTGTTGTATGAAACTCATGCACATCTTAAGATGAAATCAAAAAATATATTAAGATTACGAATTGGGATTAGTTGAAGTTGGTTCTGCAACTTCCCCAACCTCCCAATTCAACCACCTCTCGGATCCAACTGCCTACCTTGTCCCATAAATACAAGGGGGATCCATGAGAGAGGCACCTAGAAGAAAGGCATTAAGTGCTGTTACGTTGGAGGAATTCCCAAGTCATTGTGAAGAGCAGGAGCCCATGACTCGGTTGCAGAAGCATCTTAACACATCAGGTATAATTGTACTGATTTATGCTTCTTTGACAATAAAAAGGTGGAAATACCCTTCCTGTCCCAAATCAAATGTCTATTGGATTGTATGTTCATTTGGTTTAATAAATGATTGTAGTTGATGTTTAATTGATTTCAATTTCATCATATTTATTGCAGTCAAGATACGCTAAGGAATGTTTCCTTTGTGTTGCAGGTTCATCAAGCAGAAGAACAAGCGAAAGCTAGGACCAACCGTCGATAAAAGGTACATCTTTCGATATCTTGATCTCTTTCATTTGTAAGAACTAAATGCAATATAATGAATGTATTTACCTGCCAATCCCGCCCAAGTTCATAGTGCCTCTCCTCACTATAAGGTAATAATACTGCACAACACTTAGGTAAATATGTTGTTTGATTTTTTTATATTCAAAGCAATATTTTTTGGCATATTTAATTAGGTGCGACTGTCTTGATCTTCAACACTAACTGGATCTCTTTACTATAACATCACAGGTATTGTAATAAAAGGTTATTATGGATGTAAATATTGTGGACCTTCTATGAAGTCTAGGTGGTACAAAGACCTACGAAAGACAGTGTACAACTTCTATAGGGTATTCATTCCAAAAAACTACTCTTATATAAGAGTAATATATTTTTTCAATGGTAAACTAGAGAGAACCCAAAGGCCCGAAATAATGACACCGATTGAATGGATTAGGGCGTATGATAGAGAGAAGGAAAATGACTACACATAGATGTTTGATTCAAATGTGCAACCTATGATTAATAATCTTGAATTATTCAACACCTATGTTGAGAAAATTCTTAAAGGGATGAAAATGAAATCAATATTTTATGAGCTCCTATATTAGGAAGAATCTTAAGATTGTCCACTTACTATATCCCATGCATATATTTAAAAATGTTTCATGTTATTTGTGGCATCGCATATCATCCAAAAAAAGTGTCAAGTTGGGTGTTAGGAAAGATCTTATTTATTCAAATACTAAAAAGAATAATTGGGAAAGACAAGAAAATAGAGGAGAGGTTTGCCCCTCTTTTTCATTTAAAAAAGGCGATGTCCCATGGATTTTGAAGAAAGATGATCTTAATTTGGAAAAGTAAGTTATATTGGGTGTGAAGGTACCTTATTTTTTATGGGTCTACTCTATGATGTTGCTTCACTGCATACAAAGAGTTGTCAAGTTTGAAATCAAATGACCATCTCAACCTACTAAGGGTACGTGTAATGTCAAAAAATTGTTTTTACTATTTATTTATATCTTTTACTACACAAGTTAAAATTAAATTAACTTTTTGTGTTTACTTTGTAGTGTTATTATCCTTTGTTCATGCGTGGGTGTGTGTTATTATTCACGTTAGAGGTGCTACAATATTTCCCAAACTAATGAAAGGAATTACTGAATGCACTTGGTGATGTTTACCCTTCTGAATCATGCCTTATGAATTTCGATCTTGACAAAGGTGAACCACGTCTACCCTCGTCAGTCGCCTTCCAAGTCCCCATTATGGTAAAAAACATTATGATTCATCGTTGAAGGTACATCCACATGCATCATGTTTTCTAATGTTTGGAAGTGATTGGGATCACTTGAGCTAGTCCCTTCATCCATTACTCTTCCTACATATGACCAGATACCATACCAACCTAGGGGATTGTACCAAAATGTTCCCATCGAGCTACGAGGAAAAATGGTGATGATCGATATCGAAGTAGTCGATGCACAACTCGACTACAATATCCTATTAAGTTGTAGTTACATGTACGGCATGAAGGTGGTCGCTACCTCGGTCTTCCACATCATGATGTTTCCCTTCAATGGGAAAATAGTCACCCTTGACCAAATCAAATCTATGAACCTAATACCAACACCAATCCCAATAGTGTATTTCATACTTCCATCGGTAAAATTCAACCCCCATACGTTGATATTGACTGAGGAGTGTACAAGGAATATAACTTGCTAGGGGTGTATTTAGGTTTGCCACTTGAAATACCTACATTAACCAATGGCCCTATGTGCACCATTTTCACCTTTGAAAATGTGCCCACTTCCCCCTCGGTATCATCATCATAAACATTGTAGAGCCACGAAATCGAGCAGACTCTAAGTCCATCAGTGCCTCCAATTTTCCAAATACCATTCTTGTACCCCCCACGGGAGTGCAAGGGACATCGGTTATGGATTAATTGATTCTAACTAGGATTACTTTGGGAATAATGGTGTGCTACCTTACACCACTTTACCCTGATATGGATTCAAAACCTATATCCCATTATGCGTTTCTTCCTATATCAAAAGTTACACCATCTAGGCCAGTTACACCATCTATACCGAGAACTGAACCTAGGACACCTATGACTTAGCCACCACCGGCCACCATTAAATACACCAATGGCGGCATGAGAAAACCTAAGTTGAAATCCCCCCTCACACCCAACCTTGCTCTCGAGTCAACATCATGGGATATCAAGCCTAAAGCATAGGGCATAACCCAACAACAGTTAAAAGCACTAGTAATGACCACCACTACTCCTGCAACTAGGGTCACTCCACTATGTGCCCTATGCGGGAAACTAGGGCATGCGACCAACATATTCCATCCCTCAATGGAGCTTAGGAATCTTATTAACACCCCGGTTAGTGTGACACATGCTCCCCCTATAGTATCCATGAGCACCTCATATTTTCCCAACATGACACCTAAGTCCAAATTGTTGCAAACCAATCACACATGTTTGATTTTCTCTCAATTCGAGAATTACCTACATCATTGTCCTGACCTCCCTTGATTTAAATATGCTTTGGAGACCATTCACATCACCCAACCTTTGGCCGAGAGTCCCTTGCCTTCACCTCAGGACACAATTCCTCAATGACTGTCATAGCAGAGCATGCAGGGACCACCTCCCAGGTTTGGCCACCACCCAAAAAATACTCCACATTGGCTATTTTTGTATGTTCGTCTTCAAGGATTGTGTCTACACGGTTAAAATATGAGTCAATTGTCAAGTCTTTTCTTGCAAGACACAGGATCCACCTACCCCCTTCCACCTAGTAATCATTGCTGGTCCATTTTGCAAATGGGAAATTGATTTCATCAAATGTCACCCTACCGCAGTGCAAGGACAAAATTATATCATCACTGCAGTCGACAATTTCACTAAGTGGGATAAAGAAATTCCCACGTTTGATTGCACAAGCACCACCACTGCATGATTAGTTTTTAACCATGTCATTTCACTCTTCAGGGCACCCAAGTAATTAGTTTCTGACAATGGAACCCACTTCCGCAATCAAAATTTTGAGGAATTATCACGATTGTTGGGATTCAAACATGAATTCTTGACATCTTACTATCCTCAAGCTAATGGCCAGGTTGATGTTGCTTGGTTTTTCAACCAAGCATGTGCAAGGATGAACCTATTAACTTGTAATAGCAGTTTCAATATAAAACAAAAACAACTATGAATAAACTAATATAACCTGATCGAACATAAACATGTGTAAAGAAGTAAAAAACTAGATTTCAGAACATAAGCAATAAGATCTATGACAAAAGTAAGAAATTAAAAAATTTAATCTTTTGTATTACCTCAAATGGTGAGGATGGTGAGTGTTGAGCAGCTCGAAGGTTGAGAAGCTCCAATTTCCAATGGTCTCTTCTTCTCCAATGCTTCAATGGGGTTCTTCAAACTCGAAATGGGAGGCAATGGCTCTTAAAGGGAATTTGGCAGCATAAGGATAGGATGAAATGTGGATGAATAATGAGGAGCCCCTATCACCTTTTTATAGTTTTTGGGTGATGGGTAATACCATTATGGTTTTAAGGAAACCAATGGTATGGACCAACATGGTTTAGGTCTCTTTTTCCCTCTCTTTCCTTTTTTTATATTTTTTATATTTTTATTCCCTTTTAATTTTTTTTGGAATTTTGGACCCCTTTTGAGGGTTTTTTGAGGAAAAATACATATTTTGAGGGGAAAAAAGGGGTATTATGGTCTTTTTGGTGACCTTTTGAAGGTTTTAGAGGCTCAAATGGTGGAAAAAGTGGACAAATGGGTCATGTGAATAAGGGAGTGAGCTAGTGAGCACTTTTTGGGTGTTAACAGATTGCCCCCTGATGTGTGAGGGAAGGAGCTCATCGTATGGACGATAGACATCATAGTTATTTTGTCTTTTTCCTGGTGTTTGGAGAAGAGAAGAGACCGATTGGAGACTAGAACAACGGCCCCTTGGAAGCTGCAAAAACTGAAAAAATACATGGCCTCAAAAGGAATGAGGAATAATCTCTGATAATGGACAAGGTGGGCATACCCATGCTCGTATCAAGAAATATAGATAACAATTAGGCCCATGAAGGGGGACCTGAGAAATACATAAAAATATGCTGGTACATCATAATGGTCTAGAGGGGACACAATGCTGGGACTTACTCATGGTCATACCATGACTGATCTCAATAACTGATACACTGGAGAAGAGCAACAACCATTCTGAATAAGGTTTCAGAAGGGTTGATGAATTGCTGGAGCTGAAGGTGTCCAACATCTATAGGGACTCAATGACTTTGAGTCAACTTCTAAGAAGTATATGTAACTGTATACTCGAGAGAGTATAAAATCGAGGTACATCTGAAAATTGTCGCCAAGTGCAACTCGGATATCCATAGTAATATGTAATTGGTTGTTTCCTCAATTAGACTCTCAAATGTGGTAGATTCCGGTGATATCTGGGGTCTTCAACAATAACTGAAAGGACTGATACCTTGTACGAGTCTCAATGATGCGATCAATGTGTTGAATTCGAGCATGTGAGAAACAATCATTTGGAGAGGCACTGAGGACTCCTTTCAAAATGATCCGTAGGCACTCATCACTAATGGTGATGAGTCCAAGGCATAGGGACCTATGGGTCTATCCTCTGGAATAGATTTGGTTGGCGTCGACAGAGGGAGACTGACAACTACCAAGGCAATGATGTTTCCTTGATAGGAGCATGAGGTGTACAACTGAAGTGTGATAGTACTGATGGTAGGATTGACATACTGTGGGGATGGGGAATAACTGGGGTCATAGAGTGGGTGGACTCAAACTTCCTTTGTTCAGAGCATGATGACATGGTTGACCTGGAAGCATATGAAACTGATGTTTAGGTGTGGGGATCATATCTTAAGGGATCAGGGGTATGTATTATAGACTAAAGTGACTCTGGGGGGACATGCTGATGGATGCTATGGGGAGACTCTTAGGGTGACATACTGCAGAAAACTCTGAACAAAGGCAACCATAATGGGGAAGCTACCATATGAGTAGACATGATATGTTGTGGCACTGAAAAGTACCATTGGGTCCTTCTTCGTGGTTTTAATGAGCTCTAATAAGGGGTAAAAGTGTGCTCTGGAATGGTACTGTCCTGTGGATTTATGTGAGCCCAGGATTGTTCATGATCGTGAGTGCTTTCATTTTTAAGGAGTCTGAAAACGATAAGAAGACTCTGAATTTGTGGATTTGTACGAGCCCAAGACGGAGATTGCTCGTGGTTGCTTTCAATTTTAGGGAGTCTAAAAGCAGTAAGTAAACTCCATTGGAGTTCTTTTTCGTATGTTAGTCTCCAAGGCCCGAAAAAGTATAAAATGATGCAAATGGAGAACTCTTCTAGCCAATGTGACTAGAGTATTCCTTTTTCGTAATTAGTCTACAAGGTTTGGAAAAGGGGTAAACTTATACTAGGTAGATGTCATTTCTAATACTTTTAGCGAGCATGAAAGGAAGCAAGATTGCTTGGCGATCTTTTCATTGTTTTAGGAGTCAGAAAAGAGCTTAACAGAAACTCCTTAAGTGCCTTTTTCGTAAAGGAATTGTTCGGCTTGAAAAAGGGTTAAAATTATACCGAACAACAAGGTATTGGTGAGAGTGAGGAATGATCTCGAGCATCATCACGAGTGCGGAAAACTAAATCCGGTGATATAAAGAACGTAAAAAATGGACAACAACCGATGTGGCATGTAAACTGAGACGACGAGGGGCATATGAAAAATACCCAAAAAATCTGGTGGTAAGAGTGAGAAATGATCTCAAGCATCATAACGAGCACGGAAAACTCAATCCGACGGTGCAAATTGTTGAATATTGTAACTTCTAAGAATATTATATTTGTATATTATTTATTCCGGAGATGTTCCATACCTCCGATGTGATTATACTATGAATCCGGAGATGTTTATTCCTCCGAATTGGTTGTGGTAACTAGGGTTATTAGACCCACCATGTGGGCGTCGGCCCAGTCAGTTATAATAGGGTATTTAACCTAATGGTTAAATACGAGCCTACATGTACTTGTGTAAAATACATGTCAGTGTAGTGTATAAATAGAGGAGGTATGTTCCTCATTTGACACACACACACTTGAGAGAGGCGCACTTGTGGAGGAGAGGTTTGCTATGGTGGAGAAGGAGATCATGTCTTTGGTTTGCATCTTTGTATATTGCTGGTCATCTATATTGAGGAAGCTTTACTGGGTTTTCTACCCCATGAGGGTTTCCCAGGATAAATCTGTGTCTCTTGTGTTTATGCTATGCTTGTTGTTTCTTCAGTGATCCTGTATATGCTATTATTGTGAAATGGAATGTAATGCTGCTATTTTCTGTCTTAGCATATTAAATTTTAACATGGTATCAGAGCTAACCTGAAGGAATACAAGGTACCTTGTGTCCAAAGGGCACCCTCAGATTCGTTGCACTTTATAAGTTATGATCAGTACAAGTTAGGGTTTCTGCCTCTTCCAGATCTCAGTCAAAATCAAGTCACCTTGGAAAAAAGGTCATAACTTGGGCTAGGAAGCTCCAAATGAAATTTTGTAAAAAGTGACAGGTAGTACACAGACTGTACTATCTCAAAAAACGTTTTCAGAGGCCGAAGGTGAACCAGTGACACGTGGCACGCCGTACAAGTTCACTCTCCTGTTTTATCCCATAAACAAGTCACGTTACGACACTTGGCATAACTCTCTCTCAGAGAGTCCAATTGAGGTCATACCTGTCAATATGGAAAGATAACAGGGTGAGATATCTCAAGAAAAGTTTTCAGAGGCCGAAGTTCAAACAGTGACACGTGGCATGCCGTACAAGTTCGCTCTCCTGTTTTATCCCATAAACAGGTCACGTTGCGACACTTGGCATAACTCTCTCTCAGAAAATCCAATTGAGGTCAGACCTGTCAGGATGGAAAGATGACAGGTCAGGATACTGCAGAAAAAGTTTTCAGACCCTGTGGAGAAGAAATTTCATAGTTATAGCAGAAACAATCAGGTGCATATTTTTGTCAAAACAAAATTATTTTTGGAGCACCTTTATTCATGGCTTCCAGAATTTAGGGTTTCGGAGAAAGTTAGAATTTTTGGAATCGGAGTCCACGGCTGAATGCTACTCAGGAAAATTGAAATTTAGAGACCAAGATCAAATTTTTTGGTTGGGTAGAAGACCGGGCTTCATCAAACCCTAGTTCGGGTTCCTGTCCAGAAGATCCAGAAGTTTCGAAGGCAATTTTGAGGGGTCAAATTTTGGAGATTTCAAAATTGAAGAATGCTAGGTTGATCAGCTCAGCAAGACACATTCTTCCATCCATTCAGAAGTGTGAAAGTCAAAGATTGAATTTTTAGGGTTTCTCTAACAAACCCTAATCAAGCTCCAGATCAAGTTTCAGGGGGAGTTGAGGCTAAGGCCTTACATAAGAAGACTACAAAAGGTCTCGACAGGTATGACTTAAGGAGGTTCAGGTATGCCTTGAAATCTGATTCTTGATTAAGTTCATAATGTGTTTGTCTTCATGTTATTTATTAGGACAATCTTGATTAATTGTCTTATCACCCTAGTAACAATATTAATGCATGTGAATGATCGAAGACATTCATTGATTAGGGATATATGATTGTACTTATGCATTATGGTGTTGTGTAAGGTTGATGTTGTCTGCTAACAAGACACAGGTACATCACAAAAGAAAAATCAAGTTCCATGACCATGACAACATGAAGACAAAGACTCACGAGGTATGTATGACTTTGTTATATTATGTTTAACCTATGAGACATGTAGGTTCTAGCTCAGGATCTCTAAATCATTGAAGAGATTGTTTAGGTATGTTGTACATAACTAAGCAGGTATACTAATCCAGGTATGTTTTCCTATGTCATGTTAGAATCTTACCTTGTGTAAGTATACTTGGTATGATTGGTTAGTAATCAAGGGTTTATGCATACTAGATCAAACAAGAATATGCATGAGTAAAAGAAGACTTCCTTGAAACCCTGAATACTAATGATCATGACTGTACATATTCAAGATTATTTAGAATTAGAATGTTTTGATAATATTGAGAATATACTAATGAATGTATGTTTGTGTATGAGATCATGAGGATGACACTAGTGTACACTTGAGCATGCACAGTGGTACAGAATGAATAGAAGTTCAGAAGACATACAGAAGATCAAGCGGGAGACAACCACACAAACATAAAAGATAAGTATTTGAGTTGTTATTAGAAATAGTAAATGATATTGCTTGTATGCATATTTGTATTCCTAGGATATATCATGCTGAGTGTAAACATTCATAAAGTATTGAACAGTATACTACTAATATGCATATGATTGGTAAATTGGACAAACATTCCATTGTTGCTTGTCTAGAATGAAACCTCTTTGCAGACATACTGAGAGCTGTGCACACTCTCGATAGTATGTTCTAGTAGAGATGGAAGGCATCTAGATAGCCACTGTATGCATACAGGATATGGGAAAGTGTTGTGCCAAAGTATTGGTCAAAATAGTTGCATAACTATGTAAATGATATCTGTATGCATAGTAGGTTATCATATGATTGGATGATTATGAAGTATTACTAATCATGTACTTAATTTTGATTTGTAGGAAAGATCATGATGAATGATGAACTCTGAACAAGCGATGGATGTTCAAAAAAAGATTTACAAATCAAACACACTATAGAAAGCTTGTGGTTAAGAGATTCTCTTAGAAAGAGGAATAGAATCATGATGAGATGTTTTGCTCCAAGGGACTAGATAAGACCATTCTCTTAATAATGTAATCAGGTTCTATATGGGTTCCCAGGATCGGTAGTCAATTGATGAGATTAATGATCATCATGGGTGATGTGGATCTCAACCTTTTCTACAAGGTTGAATATGGGTTATATACACATATGACATGGATGCAAGAAGGAACTCACCACAGAGTTCGAATGATTTTGAGGCTCATATTAGTAGACCCATCTGACGAGAGATGGCACAGATAGATATGCAGAAGATCACTCAATGCTGAGTGTGAATAATGGACAATTGACAGCTTCATGACAAAGCTTGGGCTTTACCAGAAGTAAAATTGTTCCTAACCTTTACCTTAAGGTTGTGGATGATGAACCTATCATACCATTATTGTATGATGATGATCTCTTTCTGACAAGGAATGAGAAACAGGTCATGAAAATGGCTGCAGAAATGAAAATGAAAGATCTCGGATTAATGCACTACTTCTTAGGTCTAGAAGTATGGCAAGATCCAAAAGGAATCTTTTAAATCAAGGTAAGTATGCTGTGAAGTTTCTAAAAAGATTTGATATGTTGGAGTATAAATCCATGGCCACTCCCATGGACTCCAACTTGAAGTTGTTAGTTAATGACTCATCGTATTTAGTGGACCTAACCCTATATAGACAAATCATTGGGTCATTGATGTATTTAACAAATACTAGGCCAGATATATGCTTTGCTGTAAATACCCTAAGTCAGTATCTAGTAGAACCTAGAAAGGTTCACTTAATAGCTACAAAGCATGTAGTGAGGCACCTAAAAGGTACATTAGATTTTTGGTCTATATTATCTTGGAGGTCATGAACTCCGTTTACATGGTTACTCAGATTCTGATTGGGCAGGAAGTGTCTCAGACAGAACGAGTACATCAGGTGGATGTTATAGTCTTGAATCTGCCATGATCTCATGGTTCAGCAAGAAACATTCTAGTGTGGCTCTCAGTACTGCTGAAGTAGAATATATGGCTGTCTGCTCTGCCAGCTGTGAAGCAGTATGGCTTCAGAAGCTTTTATATGGAGTGTTTGACTTAGAAATGGATCCCACTGTGATTATGTGTGATAATCAAAGCTGCATTAAGATGTCTGAATATCCTGTGTTCCATGATAAGTCAAAACACATTGAGATCCGATACTTCTATATACGAGATATGGTGCAGAGGGGAGCTATCAAGCTCGAGTATATAAGCACTGAGGATCAGATTGCCAATATCCTGACTAAACCTTTGTCTCGAGTAAAGTTTGAATACTTCCGAGACAAGCTTGGTATAGTCCAGAAGGACCCTCCTCGAAAGGGGGAGTAGTATAGTATCTGATAACAAGTCTGTCCCTTCATTTTTGTTGCACTTAGTTACTTAGAATTATTTAGATTTAGAACTCTTATATCTTTTACCTTTGATGACAGATGTATTAGTGAGAATACATGCTAGATGTATACATGTTTTTGATGTGATGTATACATGTTTTGATGTTAGATGTATTAGTGAGAATACATGCTAGATGTATACATGTTTTTGATGTGATGTATATATGTTTTGATGTTAGATGTACTAGTGAGAATACATGCTAGACGTATACATGTTTTGATGTGATGTATACATGTTTTGATGTTAGATGTATTAGTGAGAATACATGCTATATGTATACATGTTTTGATGTGATGTATACATGTTTTGATTATACATGCTAGATGTATACATGTTTTGGTGTGATGTATACATGTTTTGATTAGTGATGTATACATGTTTTGATGTGACACATGCTCTTGGATATTTGTACCTGTATAGATGAGAATACAGTTGAGGGGATTGGATCATCCCTGGACTTTCAGTCCTAAAGAGAGCCGTAGACGAGAGGTCTCCGAGAATGAAGTCCTTAGTGGACAGTTGAGGGGATTGGATCATCCCTGGACTTTCAGTCCTAAAGAGAGCCGTAGACGTGAGGTCTCCGAGAATGAAGTCCTTAGTGGACAGTTGAGGGGATTGGATCATCCCTGAACTTTCATTCCTAAAGAGAGCCGTAGACATGAGGTCTCCGAGAATGAAGTCCTTAGTGGACAGTTGAGGGGATTGGATCATCCCTGGACTTTCAGTCCTAAAGAGAGCCGTAGACGTGAGGTCTCCGAGAATGAAGTCCTTAGTGGACAGTTGAGGGGATTGGATCATCCCTGGACTTTCACTCCTAAAGAGAGCCGTAGACGTGAGGTCTTCGAGAATGAAGTCCTTGGTGGACTTGAGGGGATTGGATCATCCCTGGAATTTCAGTCCTAAAGAGAGCCGTAGACGTGAGGTCTCCGAGAATGAAGTCCTTGGTGGACTTGAGGGGATTGGATCATCCCTGGACTTTCACTCCTAAAGAGAGCCGTAGACGTGAGGTCTCCGAGAATGAAGTCCTTGGTGGACTTGAGAGGATTGGATCATCCTTGAACTCAAGTTCTAAAGTGAGCCATAGATAGGTGTCTCTGAGAATAGAGGATAGGACTGCATCGTCCCTGGACCTTGGTTCAAAATGCACGTGATTGGATTAATCATCCTTAGACAGTAAATCCAGGAAGGATAGTCTTAAATGTGATTGTGATTGGATTAATCATCCTTAGACAGTAAATCTAGGAAGGATAGTCTTAAATGCGATTGTGATTGGATTACTCATCCTTAGACAGTAAATCCAGGAAGGATAGTCTTAAATGCAATTGTGATTGGATTAATCATCCTTAGACAGTAAATCTAGGAAGGATAGTCTTAAATGCGATTGTGATTGGATTAATCATCCTTAGACAGTAAATCCAGGAAGGATAGTCTTAAATGCGATTGTGGTTGGATTAATCATCCTTAGACAGTAAATCCAGGAAGGATAGTCTTAAATGCGATTGTGGTTGGATTAATCATCCTTAGACAGTAAATCCAGGAAGGATAGTCTTAAATGCGATTGTGGTTGGATTAATCATCCTTAGACAGTAAATCCAGGAAGGATAGTCTTAAATGCGATTGTGGTTGGATTAATCATCCTTAGACAGTAAATCCAGGAAGGATAGTCTTAAATGCGATTGTGGTTGGATTAATCATCCTTAGACAGTAAATCCAGGAAGGATAGTCTTAAATGCGATTGTGGTTGGATTGATCATCCTTAGACAATAAATCCAGTAATTCCGAAAGGAAGGATAGTCTTAAATATGATTGTGGTTGGACTAATCATCCTTAGACAGTAAATCGAGTAATTTCGAAAGGAAGGATAGTCTTAAATATGATTGTGATGAGATTGATCCAGTAATTCCAAAAGGAAGGATCATGTATATAGATGACGATGCTGATGATCGTGTGATGACGATGCTGCTGATCGTGTGATGATGATGATGCTGATCATGTGATGACGATGTTGATGATCGTGTGATGATGATGCTGCTGATCGTGTGATGACGATGCTACTAATCGTGATATGACAATGCTGATGATCGTGTGATGACGATGCTAATGATCGTGTGATGACGATGATGATGATCGTGTGATGACGATGCTGATGATCGTGTGATGATGATGCTGCTGATCGTGTGATGACGATGCTGATGATCGTGAGATGACGATGCTGATGATCGTGTGATGACGATGCTGATGATCGTGAGATGACGATGCTGATGTGACGATGCTGATGATCGTGTAATGACGATGCTGATGATCGTATGATGACGATGATGCTGATCATGATGGTCTAGATGACGATGTTGATGATCGTGAGGATCCAGACGCTGATGTTGCTATAGTTGTTCGAGTGCTGCAGAATATAAAGACTCAGTACTGAAGATGTTGATGTTCCAGTAACTGGTTGAGTTACTGATGATGTTAAGAAAGCTTCCAATGATTTATAGATGTATCATGTATGATGTATAACTCGTTGCTCCTGCAGATGTTGTTATAATATCCTTCTCGTTAAGGGGGAGTGTTGAATATTGTAACTTCTAAGAATATTATATTTGTATATTATTTATTCCGGAGATGTTCCATACCTCCGATGTGATTATACTATGAATCCGGAGATGTTTATTCCTCCGAATTGGTTGTGGTAACTAGGGTTATTAGACCCACCATGTGGGGGTCGGCCCAGTCAGTTATAATAGGGTATTTAACCTAATGGTTAAATACGAGCCTACATGTACTTGTGTAAAATACATGTCAGTGTAGTGTATAAATAGAGGAGGTATGTTCCTCATTTGACACACACAGACTTGAGAGAGGCGCACTTGTGGAGGAGAGGTCTGCTATGGTGGAGAAGGAGATCATGTCTTTGGTTTGCATCTTTGTATATTGCTGGTCATCTATATTGAGGAAGCTTTACTGGGTTTTCTACCCCATGAGGGTTTCCCAAGATAAATCTGTGTCTCTTGTGTTTATGCTATGCTTGTTGTTTCTTCAGTGATCCTGTATATGCTATTATTGTGAAATGGAATGTAATGCTGCTATTTTCTGTCTTAGCATATTAAATTTTAACACAAATGGTGTGAAAAACGGAGGTCATAAGGACTCCGGAATGGTCAAAGGAAATAACTAGGTTAAAAAATGGGTAGAAATAAAGGTGAGCCCACCAAGCCATGGATGCAGTGGTGGGGAGAAATGATGGCCCATGGGGGAAGAATACTAGGTGTATCAAATCAAATCAAATATACAAGTGATATGTGACCTCAAAAATGGTTGACATCACGCATGTGAAAAAGTGAGCAAGGTTGATGACCTGCCCCCATGCTATGTGCATGGGGTTTATGATTTTGGATCACATATGTGTTGGTTTGAACAATGGGGTCATTGAAATACTGAGATAGATGTGATGGGGAAGGTTCAAAATTATTGATCATGCCCCCTATCCCTGGGTCGAGGTAATCTATTATGCCCCCTAACTCAGAGGTGTCAATGTGGTGCAGATGTTGTCTTAGAGAGGGATCAATAGGGCATTGACCAACTGCTGGTTGGGGGGTGTACCATGAGGCTGTGGGCCGTGGTGGCATACTGAAGTGATGATATGATAATGGGGGATTCCCCTTGTGGGGTGGATTCCCCCAATATCTCTGATGAGAATCACGATGATGATGAGTAGGCAAGGTTTTGGGCCTGCCCCCATGTTGTGGACATGTGGTTTCCTCGTCGATTTGAAAGGGTTGAACATGTGTGTCAAAGGGATCAGTGGAAGGGGCTGACTGGACAGAGGGGTCTCCAGTGGAAACCCTGTAAATGGTGTTAATTTCTTTCGAGGAGGAAGATTTTGGGGGATATATTTTCTCAATGAGAAGAGGGGATATCTCTAGGTTGGCATTATTCAGTTCGTATAGTTCTTCTCTATAATCTGGGAGATCAGGGCAGTGATGTGAATAATGGCCATAGATGCCGCATATTGCACAAGGGTGGTTTGTATGCAATGATTTATCACGAGGATGAGGTGGGAGTTCTAGTTTAATGACTGGAATGTTGGTGTCGTCATCCAACATATTCATGTGTTCTTGAAGTGACGGTAGTTGTGGACATAGATGGGTAGCATGGCCTATATCGTCGCACAAGGAGCACTTAGGGAGCACACGAGTTGGGGGATTCTTAGCTAATTTGGGATTCACTGGGGGGGTGCGAGCTGTGGGTGCAGTGTTGTAGGTTGGTGGACCTCTACCCCCAATGTGGCGGGATTGAGGGGGGACATAACTAGATGTCGATGTAGTGCCCTCTGTTGGAGTTGATCGGTTTTGGAGGTTCGAACCACTAGGTGGTGGGCGATTTTGGGAGTTTGGTATGCCAGGTGGTGGATGGTTCGACATATTCATAGGTTGTACTGGCTATAGGACAACGGTTAGAGTTGGTGGGGGAGTTGGGGTAGATAAGTACCTTACAGGTAATCCTAATGTTAAACTTGGAAGGTTGAGTGTAGCCATTACTGGCGTGCTGACAACTCCTGAAAATGGAAACAAGAATGGGATTGTGTGAATCGGTGTTGTTTCGATATGACTAGGCATGATGGGTGCTTGTGGTGGTGGTTGAGGTTGTTGAGGATGTTGTTGTTCATTGTGCGATAGGGTGCACAAATTGGATACTTCAGTTACCTGAAGAGCGGGTGGGATTGACGGGAAAGAGCCGGTCATGGGAGTATCCGAATATATCCTGGGTTCGACTGATGAGATGAATGATGTTGATGCACTAAGAACGGGTTTTTCGATCATGGGAAGAACATTTTTTGGTGCTGCGGGGGCATTGGGATCATAGTATGTAATCTGGTCGATTTTGACTACGCGTCCTTCATGGGGGAACATCATGATGCGGAAAACTGAATAAGCGACAGCTTTCATTTTATACATGTAGCTTTGTCCCAGAAGGAGATTGTAATCAAGTTGGGCGTTAATGACCTCTATATCTATGAGAACCAATTTTCCCCCAAGATGTATGGGTACGCTCACTAACAAACCTTGAGGTTGAGTTGCATGGCTGTCATAAGCTCGCAATGCAGTAGTTGACAGTTGTAGCATTGGTGATCCAAGTTTCTGCCATATGAAAGTCAACATAACGCAGGTAGAGGCCCCTTCATCGATTATGCATCGATGAATGACGAGGTTGCGAATGGAGATGGAAACTTGAAAAGCTAGAGATGAAGGTAGGCGAGGTTCAACTTGTTCTAAGTCGAAACCCATCATGTTAGAGTTGTTAGGATTTATAGCACCAATGGCAAATAACAACAATTTTCTTTGTGCAGGACAATTTTTTAGGATTTTGAGAGCAGACATAGCAGCGGGGGATTGAGCTAAATCCTCTACAATGTTATAGTGGGAAGCTGCACGAGTGTTTGGGTTACTGTTAATTTGTCTTAAAGGGAAACAAGGTGGTTTGGGACCCCCATCCATGGGCATATTGGGTATGCGAAGTGGTTGATCGGTTGGGAGAGTACTCGACGATGGGTCGGTAGGTGTGGCCTTAGGGGCGGAGTCGTATTGATTTCGACGGGTTTGAAGATTGACATCATTAGCAAATGGTGAGTGTTGGACTCTGCATGCTGGTAATCGGCTTCTACATAGGTAATTTGCATATGTGTTATAGCTGATCCTTGAGGGAGGATCATTTGGACGAGTGTTTACTGTGCCTTGGTTTGGTAAGGGATTTTGCAATATCATGGGTTGTGGCTGAGGAAGAGGTGCTGGCTGTGCAACATGTCCTTTTTGTAGGGCGTCATCGATCCAGAGTTGACGTGCTCGATCTAAATGGGGACAATTATGTGTGTAATGGCCATAGACTCCACATATGGAACATGGATGGTTTGTTCTCAAGTTATTATTTTTGGCCTGTTTTGGTGGACGATCGAGGTTTTGGTTGGGGGGAGTAGCGTTATTATTATTTGGGGGATTAGGTGGTGGTCCACCTTGGTTGTGTTGCTGGTTGTTTCCGCAGTTACGTCCTCTTCCACGGTTTTGTTGACCTCCTTGGTTACGCTGGTTGTTCTAGTTTTGAGGTTGGTTTTGTTGTGCGTAGACAAGCCCTTGGGCAGTAGGTGGGTTTTGAGGTCATGGAGGCTCTGGAGCAGGTTGCGGTGGGTAGTAAGCAGGAGGGTTATGAGGTGGACCTATTGCTTGTTGTGGTTGTGGGTAACCTTGAGCTACTAGAAGTGTTGGAGCAAGAGGTGCTACCTGTTGAGGATAATAAGCCACTTGGGCTTGTGGCTGAACCGGAGTCTGGTGGGTCTACTGGTTATAGTATGAAGGTGGTGCTTTCCCATAACACTGTGGTGGACATGAGGCTCCATGAGTGTGGTGGGTGTGTGTTACTGGAGCATACGAAGTTGTAGCTCCAGAATGAGATGAATCCCTAGAAAGGTCTAGGGCGTTGTTTGTACTCATCATGGGAAAAGGTTTGTTTTGCACCATAACCTGGTCGATAATACCGTCGACGGCATGGGATGCCCCCGGTGCGTCATGGCCGGATGGATTGCCGCGTGGGGCATCAGGTAAAATGGTGTGTAGATATCCAGACTGGGCATATATGAGTTCGAACTGCTGGGCTTTTAAGATGGCTTCTTTTTCTGATTGGGATCGTTTAGAAGCTACATCTTTGGCTATGAGGGGGAGGAGTGATTTGAGGAATGAGTCCAAAAAGATACAGTCATTAAGCTTTATCTTGCAGAGGCTACGACGCTTATGCCACTCATGGATATGATCAGTGATGTGTGTAGCAGTGTTCTATCTACAAGATAAAAGTATTTCCACTCCTGCATCATAGCGTACAGGTAGTTGAAAGAACTGAAGGAACGTTGAGGCGAGGGATGTAAAATTGGGGTGTGTCCCATGTGGCTGCTCAATGTACCACTTGGCTGCAGAGCCAGTGAAAGTTCTTTGTAAAAGTCTCAGTCTAATATAATCATCTACTATGAATTTTGAGGAACACCATAGGTGAAACGACATGATATGGTTTTGGGGATCTTCCCCAGCTTTTCCTTCAAATTTTGGGATATCTGAGGGAAGCTTTGTGGGCATGGGGGGCCACGCAGAGTTGTGTCTAATAGGGTCGTTGGTTAACCTTTCCAGGTCTAGTAAGTTCAGACTAGCCATGTATGGCAGACTGGCAGATGGGTGAGGCATGGTCACTGGGGCATAATTGCTAATGGTAGCATTATGGAATGGTCCAGTGCCCCTCAAGGGTATGCTAAGTGTGAAAGGGATGTGTCCTCTAGCCGATGTGGTGTGGGAGGGGCCTACGCTCCCAAGTGCAACACGTGTTGCAGATGGGTTAGGAATGGTTCCAATAATCACTGGGATCTGGGTAGTGGTGATGAGAGAGGGGGTGACCCCCATGTTGGGCATACCTAATATAGGTGTTGGTCCTGTGTTGGGCATGCCTAAAGTGGGTGTGGCCCCCATATTAGGCATGCATAAGGGGGTTTTGGTTACCGTGGTTGTCACGCTAGTAGCGGGTTTTGTTGATATAGCCCCAACAGTACTGGTGAAAAGGGGGTCATATTGTGATCCAACCATGGGGTTGGTTGGTGATGTCTCAGTAGGGTGTTCGGATTCAGCTTCAGAATCAGATGTGAAATGAGGTGTGTCAGAATCGAATGACTGGGTTCTATGCCGATGACGTGTGGAGTCAAGGGATAACGCTCTACATCTATGACGTGTAGAATCAAGTGTACCGAATTGAGGGGGTTCACCCTAAAAACACCGCGATCATCTTAAGTTCTCAATTGTGAGAGATGTCTAGAAATGCCGATAGGCCAACAATCAACCTCAAAACACTTACTATAACATATGTGCTATAGTAAGTGGAGTAATCAAGAAAAATGGTTAGATTACCAAAAATCAAGCGGCTCCTACAAACAAGTGGTGCTCACTAGACCAAGGGGGGTGGCAGAGCATGCAAACGCCTAACTAAAAGTGGTATTATGACTCAACGAAACATATCCTCTGGAAGGTGATGAAATCCAAGTCAGACAATATGAGTAGTGGAATCAAAGGCTAGATATCCCCCTACCGGGAGGGATACCGGGTAGGCAATCCTAAAAGTTGGGCCACTAAGATACCCCGTTCATGACATGTTTGGTTGGGTGAATCTGCAATTTAGTTCTATCGCCGCTGTACTCCCATATGGGTGGTTCACCGAGAACTACGAAAGGTATCCTTCGGTTACTGAATGGATAGTGGTATTCCACTCAGGCTTCCGGAACCAGTCTGGCTACTTCAACCTTCCTAAGGGAGAGGCCTTCCCGATAAATTGGTGTATAATTGTGTCAACAAATAATAAGGGATTTTTGGTACCCTAAATGTCAACCGCTATGTCTCAGATGTAAATAATTGAGGGGTGTTGTTGGAACACCTATCCCCCCAATCCTACCTAGCTACTAGATTCTTTAAGTGTTTCCCAAGTGGGGTTAAAGTGTTTGTTGAGTTTAGGCAGATTTTAAGGCTCAGTTAATTAAAAAAGTGGCAGATTGGGTGCAAGTGTGATTATTTAACTGAAAAAGAAGTTGCCTCGCTTGGATGATTGATTACAAATTAAAAACAAGACGATTTCAATTTGCAAAAAATAAAAGGTCGTTTCTCAAATGTAAATGCTTTAACCAAAAAAATAATTAAAAAACTATGGACTTTTGAATTAATTTTTTAAAGAAAAGTAAATATTGTAAAATTTGCAAGAAATAAATGGATTTCTAAGTGCTTGCTTGGGAAAAACTATTGAGCAAATCGGAAAGATGGTTCTAACCTTGCAAAATGTGAAACTTATAATCTGAAACAATGCTAAATAATCTCTCTTTCACTTAACTGAAATTTGTTTAAAAAGATTTAATAAAGCAAATGTAACAGAAAATAAATGAATAATGGTACAAAAAGAAACAGTAGGCTGTTCAAAAGTGCAGGGAAGATGGTTGGAAAATATGGGCCGAAATGGGTGAACTGAAATGATAAATAACACTAAAATAAAAAAATTATAGAAATTTCTATGAAAAATTTCTTAAATCTAATAGGATATTCGGATTCCTTATTCGAAAACACCCAATTTGAAAAAACAAATCATCTCAAACGGAGTTCGGGAGAGGGAGATATGGGCGTTTGAAAGTTGAGTCACGCTATCAAGTGATTAGATCGGGGGTTTCAGGCTAAAACCTGCGATCTGGATCCCAGGTTTCGGGATAAAACCTGCGATCTGGATCACGACTTTTGGGCTAAAACCTGCGATTTGGATCACGGCTTTTTGGTCAAAACCTGTGATCTGGATCGTGGCTTTCGGGTCAAAACCTGCGATCTGGATCGCAGATTTCTGCTAAACAGCCGCGATTGGATCGCGCCTGTGGGTTTAAAAACTCGTGATTTGCGGGACGGAAATTGGCTGGTGAAAAATGAACCCAAAAATTGAAATTTTGGGTTGTTTCGGGTTGCATAAAGGGCCAATGGCTAGGGCAGCGATCACGAAGCTGACTAGTATGGCAGATCTACAGTTTTAAATGGGAAAAGCTACTAAAATAAAGATCTAAAGCAAAGATTTAAAGTTTGAAACCCAGCGGAGTCGCCAACATGGTTTAGGTCTCTTTTTCCCTCTTTTTCCTTTTTTGAATATTTTTTATATTTTTATTCCCTTTTAATATTTTTTTGGAACTTTGGACCCTTTTTGAGGATTTTTTGTGTTTTTTTGAGGAAAATACATATTTTGAGGGTAAAAAGGGGTATTATGGTCTTTTTGGTGACCTTTTGAAGGTTTTAGAGGCTCAAATGGTGGAAAAAGTGGACAAATGGGTCATGTGAATAAGGGAGTGAGCTAGTGAACAATTTTTGGGTGTTAACAGAGGATACCTGGGAATTGGAAAGGGAAATGCGAGCAACATACCCTTTCCTGTTCGAAGAAGTACATGACACAAACTGAATTTTCTTATTATGTTCTTTGTTGTTTGCAAAACTGTTTAACACCGAGGATGGTGAAAACTTAATGGGAGGGGAAATGTAGTACCCCAAATGTTGGACTTTAACCCTTTTATGTTTCTGCTAAGTATTATTTAATTTTACTTAGGTGACTTTAGAAATATGATAAATTGATTTCTAATGACCATGTGGACTAGCACATTAATGAGATGGGAGTCACAATCCCCTATGGGTTGGAGAGAAAATTCTAATTAATATAATAATGAGAAATTATTATTGGAGAAAATTGAAAAAACCCTAAAGAAAATATTTGAGAGAATAATGAATTAAAACAAAAAACAAAATGAGAGAATTTCACACCTAAGAAATAAAAAGTGAAACTCATTCAAACACTTCATTCTTAACAATTCTTAACTTTCTCATGATGATCAACACATAAGAGAAATGGGAGCTGGGAAGAACAATAACAAGAGCTAAATGAAGACAAGTGAATGAGGACAATTTTGGGAGTACCAAACTGGTCTAGATTAAGAGGAATCAGAACAACTCGGTAATAGCTTGGACACTTAGTTGTGTGTAGGTAGGAGAACTACCCCAAGCTTGCAGGAGCACTGCATTTACTCTGAATAGGATGTGATTGAATGATTCTCTTAATGTACGAGGCTTAAAAGACCTTGGAGCATCCTGGAGCTTAGCAGTACTGAGTTGGATGTTGGGTTTCCTGTTGCCACGGACATTTCCTAATAACTTGGGGAACAAGTTAAGGGTAAATAAAATATAAACTTTGAACCAGAGGGGACTATGAACTTAGCTTGGGGGTGACCTAAAAGCAAGGTTATCTTGTTGGTCAAAGGTTGGGAGGTTTGTGCTAGATTTCACTGGTCTGCAGAAATACAGATAAGTGTATATGCTATATTTGTATAAGTTTTTATGGATAGTTGCTAGGGATTATTTTGTATAACTCTGATTTACTGTTTGTTTACCAAATCTGAATATGAATGTCTCATTAAACTGAATTATGTATATGGGTCATGATCAGATTTTTATGTCTCTATCATTTTGGGAAGAATTATGAGTTAATGTTATACTTTCAGTTTTTGTAATGATGTTTCAAATAGAATGACATATTCTTTATGCAGTAAATAGACTTAGTTATTTTATGATTATTGATGTACAAGCCTCAGAGAGGCAGATTTGAATGATCATAGTTTATATTAACCCTAAGAAAGTGTTGTAGGTATTTAAATAGAATACATATCATTTTCTCAATAGATCCTATTTTAATGACATAATGTATGTTTCACATGTATATGACAAAAACAAGGCAGACATGTAAACCATAGGGAAGACATGTAAACCATAGGGTTTACATGTGAAGCCACTTTTATTATATAAGCTTTTGCTTTATATTATAGACAAAACATTGAGATTAATGTAACCAAATCTGTCTCTATTTCTTTTGACAGACAAATAAAATTATTATGATTTAAATCTACAGTGAATGGATTTAAAATACTTGACATAGTTACTTTATAATCGATTACATTTACATGCATAATGTTTTATATCCAGTTTGGATTCATGTGGTTGCACAACACCATTGTAAACATTATCCATTTAATTAATTTCGATATGCATTGTGGGTAGTTTCGGGTTGACCTTTTTCTTATACATGCCATGACTCTCAGCATGGGAGAGAGAGCTTAATGAGCAAGATTTGACCTTGATCGTGAAACCCCTTCATGATGTTAATGGTTTTAAGCAACATCAATGCCAAAGAATTTGCCAGAAGTTGGCTTGGTTTTCCTCCACGCAGGAAAGGGTTGTACCCTGGATTCCACGAGGGTCGTATACAGTAAGACTCTTAAACAACATTGCTAAGATACAATACAAATGCGATTCTTATGTAAGGCATAGAGCTTGTTTATCATATAATTGTATACATATATATATGTATAGGCTCGAGGAACCTTTGAAAACAGATTGGCCATTAATAATTAATAACTAATAAGTTCTGTAACTGGGATAAATGCCCTGCTTCACGTTTTAATGGTCAAGTCGAATATACAGATGGGAGACCCACAGAACATGACGTCTCCAGTTCATCATGATACTATCAGGTATTTCATGTTTAACCTTATTTGGGGTGTTCCATAAACTTAGGCGTGGATACCCTAGTATAATGGTCACAATTTCAACCTCGACGCATAGCGGCCACACTAACTAGATGCAGTATTCATTTACCAGTTAAACATTATATTAAATTACTATTACAAGCTAAAATATGTGAACTATTAGTACACATTCACGCAGGATTACATCCATGAGACTAAGCTTACAATTATAAATGAATGCACAACAATTCATATAATAATTTTGTTCATATACCAAAAGAGGAAACAAAGGCCGAGAGCAACCATATCAATTCATTGCTGCATTAAAACTAAGATAATACTTAAACGCTTTCATTTCCAATGCATTCATTATTTACAAAAAAAAAAAATACAGTCCAGAGCTATTGCTCTACTTTCCAAACAACATCCCTTCACGGGTCAGCCAAATCGAGACAATGCTTATAATCGACGACGCCCATTGTGGATCAAACAACCCAGGTTCAAGCTTAATGAAGTATTGTTCACCATACAAGTTTCAAGTTTAATATGACATTCACCTACAGGCTAGGGAAGCCTTCAACATCTAAGCACAATTGCATGCAATAGGGAGAATGGTCGAAGGCCTTGTTGCAGTGTGAGCAAACAAGAGAACCAAGAGTCTTAAGTAACCCATCCATAACCGATGGGTTAGTTTCACCCGAAGTACCAAGGATGATGGGTTACCTGGCCACGTTTGCAGATGGTTCTTCATCCCAAGTCATGGAGACAACATCGAATGACCCAGCATGCCCACATCCTCATGGCTACTGCGTTGATAAGTGTCAAACACAACAGTTAGTCGTGACAGTAACATTTTCCAGTGTAAAAAGTAATTTTGACAATGAAATTAGTGGTGGTGTAACCACTTACCATTGGGTTAAACTGATGCGAGGCCCAAGATAGGGTTTCTCCATACTTGCACAAGGAACCCAAGAATAGTTAGTTATACTAGCATGTTATTACAACTGAACAACAAAGTAGAACATGGTAACTGTGTAAAGAATGAACTTTCTTACCCATTCTACATGTGACCCAAGCAACGCTTCTGGTAGCTACCTCACATAGAGTGTTAGAGCATTTTGGGAGCATCTCCTCCCTGGTTCGGGAGCGAACACCATGCTCAGAGAAGGAGTGCTCGAAGGATCCCATTGAATTCCAAATGAGCATCCAAATGCAAGGTAGGGTTTTGTGCATCGAGGTGATACCGGTTGGAGGAGTGGAGACCTATGATCCCAGTCATATGTCCATTTAATTGTTGAGTACCTTATAGAGTTGGTGCAAAAATCCACAACTGATATCAACGATGCCCATGCATTCACAACTCCAAAGTTGGACAACCTAGATCATGATCGACGATCGTGGGCTACTCGACATTCATTTCAACCCGTAGTCCAACGTTAATGCAACAAGCCTTGGGATTTGGAAGTCTAGTGTGAAAGCCAACATGGCTAGTTGGAGTATGATGTATGTTTCCATTTTGCTAAGTTCTGGAACACGTCATTACCAAGTGGAGCCACCTGCTAGGAAGGCACCCCGGGGTTTGAAACTTTGGTTCATGAAATTCACAGTTTGCGTGGAAGAAGTATAAGTTAGATACAGTCACAACATTTTGTTGTTATGCAATGTTAAACCATAGCATATGTGCTGTGAATATTTAATATTTACATGTTCTGCATTATGGCATAAGTTTCACAATGAAGGCCAAAGGTTTGGGCCGGTTGGTTATGGATCGTTGATGACGTGGGTTTGCATAAGCCAAGGTTCAACCTTCTGTTGATGAGGTAATGCACCTAACCTTCAAGCTACGTTACATTATAATGTATCCACATTACTCTAAGTCCATTTTAACGGCATTTCCATATGTTAAGTTATCATATGATGTCTATTCAAGCACTTAGTTATAATATGAGCGCTTGCGATGATTGCATAAGCTTGGGTTAGACTATGGGTCAACCTATGAGCGCTTAGGTTATAAAAATATATATATTAGGTTATAATATATATATATATATATATATATATATATACTTTACATTGCATTAATTTTATATTATATTGCAATTTCTTTTTAACATTGTCACTTAGGTTGATTATCATGGATGTAATATAAGTGACTATGGTATATTAGCACTATAGCCTAGTGTTTACAAAGTTAATTCTAGGGCTAGGGAAAATATTAATGTATAGGGTGTATGTTGGTACCTACGTATAACATATAACTATGTAGATTAAATTTGTATTCACTTTAATACTATACTAGTTGTAATTCATAATTAATGACATATTAATGATATTAATATAGTTATTAAATGGGAGTATTATTGATGCTGCATTTCCTTTTCATATTGTCGCAAATGTTCAGCATGTCATCGTTATACTTTTGGTTGGTATTTGAATTTTTTCCTAGATACTAATGCAGTGAGATACAGGCATGTAGCCATGAATGGCACTTGTTTGAAAAGCGACAGAAGAAATAGTGATTGAGAAGTGCACACACTTTCATAATATCACTAAGTAGGCTATAGCGACAGCTAGAGTTTATAATTCCGCATTTGTTTGTTTAGTTAGGATCTTTTACAAAAAAAAATCGCGTAGAAGAGACGTGACACCATTACCAAATCTTGGTCTCTTTCAAACTTCTTTGATATTGGATTGTGATGAGATAAATAAGTAGATAAAAAAATGGTTGGATGAAGGGGTTATTAAGCCTAATTTTCCCCATTTTGGGTCTCCAATTGTGTTGGTTCCAAATAAATATGGGACTTTGTGTATGTGTGTGAATTTCATAACTCTAAAAAAATCACTATCAATAACCATTAGCCATTTCCAAGGATTGAAAACTTGCCAAACCAATTGTAAGGATAAAATAATGTTTCCAAGCTAAAAATTACTTTGGGATACCATTAAGTAAGTATCAATGAGGAACATACTTGGAAGTCTACTTTTAACATAAATATTAGGTTATTTGAATGGTTGGTAATTCCATTTGACCTTACTATTGCATCAACCACATTTTCTTATTTTAATGAATGAAGTTCTTATACCCTTAATTGTATCTTTTATGGTTGTATACTTGGATTATTCTACAAGACTTGGGAGGAACACTTAAACCATTTGAGGAAATTGTTGGAAAATCTCAAGGAGAATAAGTTCCAGTTGAATAAAAAGAAGTGAGATTTTTCTAGACATGCACTTCTTTATACACCATTCATGGTTGGTGTATATATATATTGAGAATCAACCCAATAAAATTGCATACAATTTAGAAGTGGATAATTCATATAAATGTCATATGGGTAAGAATTTTCATCAGTGCTTGCTAGTATTTGAGAAATTGTCTTTCACATTTCTCAAAGATTCTTGCACGTTTACATTCCTTGACAAAAGGAGAGTTTAAGTTTCTTTATACAAAGGAATTTGAGAAATCCTTCGACATATTAAAGAATAATATTCCTAAAGACTTGTATTAGGGCTTCCAAATCTACATAAGCCTTTTCAGATTGAGGTTGATGCATTTGTTTATGTTATGAAGGTAGTCCTCATGCAAAAGGGAATACCAACTACTTACAATTTGGAGATCTCCATAGGATTGATGTCAGATTATCCTACCTATAACAAAGGTGTATTGCATGTATATAAAATAATAGAGAATTTGAGGGCTTACTTCTAGGGAAAGAGAAAATTATCTATACCAACCATTATCCTTTGAATTTTTTGTAGAAACAAAACAAGTTACAATGTGCAAGGCATAGCAAGTGCATGTCTCATCTATAAAAAATTATCCTTTCCATTAAGTACAAGAACGAGTTTACAAATTTTGACACAAAATGAGAGACCAAGGTTCTTGCACAAGGGGGAGGCAAAGTCCCATTGTAGTATAAAGAAATGTCATTTTCAATCTTCTCCAAAGAGAATAAGGTCTTATCCAAGGCATGACCTAACCAATGTGAAGGGAGGTCACTGAATGGAGCATACAAAAAATGCATTACACATTTTACCAATCATTCTCTTATGCAAATAACTAGTATGAATTTAACATTCATTATCATCACAGTTTAGATAGACCTAGGTTACGACATCACTAAAATAAAGAACATTGATGTGCACATACATTAAACTAGAAATAAGATTATTTAAGATAATGTAAATGACAATAATATTCAAGTAAAATAATGGGTAATAAGAGTTCACCTGAGGAAACATGGAGAACACCATAACAAAGTATATAATACCACCAATCACATCAAAACGCCAATTTTTCTTCTGAAATTTCAAAATGTTTCCCAAGGCTATCTGTCACAAGTTCCAACAAATGAGTGAAATAGCCATAGTAAAATTACAACACTACAATTATACACCAGAATAAATTTGATAAGTCATGGCATACATGCTATGACAATAATGTTTCAAAGAAATAACTGTGAGACATGAATAATTCCTTACCTTGTTAGAGGCTTGGAAAGTAGGATAAGATGCTTTAGTTTCATAATAAAACCCAAGAAATTGTCAAAATTTAGATAACACACGAGTGGGTTGTAGAAAGGCACCACCGTAGCCATTCATTGAGATCCTCGTTGTTTCGAGAATAATTTAATATTCTCTACCAAACAGGGCCAACCACGTGAAGGTGGAAGCTCTTATGGCCCCTCCCCCCTCACATCACTCTCAATTCCCCATACCCAATGCATGTACTTGAAAAAACAAATTGTTCAAACATGTGGATTTCATCATAAAGAAAGATTTACCATTCATTCATTAAAAGCTAACATTCATTAAACCATTCATTCATTCCATAGTAAAACAATTATGCATGACATTATATTATCAAAAATAATTACACATTATTTCTTCAGTCACTTCTTTCTATTTTTTTTCTCTTTACAAAATCAACAAGAAAATCATCTTTTGGAACTTGTTGTTCAGTTCTTGGTTCTTCATCAACTTGTTGTGATGTATGCCTAGTAGATTACTCGCGACATGGATTTTGCGGCAAGGGGTCCATATTTTCTACAATAATGTGAAAATGTTACATTGATATATTCTGGTATTATAATGACAAGTATCTCATTTAAATAAAACATTACAAAGGTTTCTTTTTACCTGTTGTGGACACATCATGTACTTCATATTCCTGTCTAGGCTCAACCTATACAGTGTGACCCTCTACATGATCTGTAGTTGAAAAATGGAAAAGTGCAATTAATATTCACCATCTGCAATGCAATATGAATAAATTCATTACTAGGATTTGAAACATGATCTTTGATTGGTTGTTGTCCATCCTCGACATTAAGTGGATTGTTGCTTTCCTTCTCAAAACAGAGTCAATATTTTATGGAAATTATTTATAACAAATAGATTGCACAAGTAATAAATCTTAATTAAACTATATATATTTTATATACCTGTGCACAAGATGGATCACCAGAAGACTGTGTTTTCCTAGAAAAGCTTTTTCGACGTTCAATAACAGCTCCAAAGTCGTGCTGGAATCCAAGCTTCAAGTATTCCTCAGTGGACACTTCCTTGAATCAGTCAGCATGCATATTTACATAACGTCATGTATTTACCTTTTGCAGTGCAATCAAACGAAAATAACTTGCAGTTTATTATTTGGATGCGTTATTGGTTTTTTGATACTTGCAATTCATGCCGCCAAATTCAAATAACCACCAGGCCCAAGCTTGTGTTGACCAATTTTTTCTTGTCTTTCCTTTAAGGCCTTTGATGTGTTTGACAGCCTATGAAAGTGTTGAAATATGTTAGATGTTCCAAATTTGATATAAAAATTAATAATAATAAGGTTTAGAGTTACATTGTGGAAAGTATTGCATACCTCCCTATGCTTGGTGGTAGCTTTCCTTCTTTTCTCAGAGCCCTCTCCTTTCTATCTTTCACTAGGTCTTCCCACTCTATTGCTGGAATCATCGGAGGGAGATGATACCTAGGGTTCCTTTATTCATGAACCCTATATTGGTCCCGGACAATCTTCATATGTTGTCCAGCCTTCTTTAGGACCATGGCTCGATCAAAGGTCTCATTGCCGAATAGGCCAACCAACCTATTAGTGAGCTCATCTTTTAAATTTTTATTTTTTTTATCGCACCTTGTGCAGATGGTGGGACCAAATATCTCCAATGACAAATCATTTAGATGTTTATAAAGAACATCATTTCCTGCAAAACAATCATGCCATCATTAGTTGAAAAACAATGTTTTATTGGTATATTATAATCAAATTATAAACACTAACTTGAACAATGTATAATTACTTGGGATCTTCTCTATCTTTATTAGAACGAGCTCTTCGTCCACCAAAAATGTTTTATGTAGTGTACCCATGCTAGTGACACAGGAAGATCTAGGAAATGTTGCTTCAACAATATGAATACTAGCAGGCTCTACATTGACCCCTTCTTCTGCATGATCTAGTGTGCGTCAGTCATTAAAGGTTGTAATCATAGCTGGCCTCGGGGGTGTTCTAGAATGTGTTTCTGACTATTTAGTCCAAAACAATGGAACAAGAAATGTGCGTGGAGTCATTTTCTCATCTAACGACTCTCCACGACCATCACTAGGACCAACACCGCCTTGACCACTAGTGTGTGGTCACAAAAAATCCTATAAATACAAACCATATTTTATAAGTTCACCATCATATACAAGTAAAAATTATAAAATACTAAATGAATTTATATTATGATTCAAGTTTCCACAACTTACTTTCAAGGCCTGAGATCTCTTTACCAAGACATCAACCTTTTCTCGAATCTCATCTGTCTATAGCTGAATGAATAGCAGACGAAGGATCTCATTAATTTTTTTCAAGGTCTTCTCTATCATCTTAATCGGGTATAGAGAAGAACCAATGTTAGCATCGCACATCAACTCATCCACATCAAAAGATATTGATTTCTCTGACGCTGGATCATACACCGAATCAGTGCTCTGCAAAAAATTATATATAAAATATTATTGACGTGAAAGAAATATACTGAGGAAAAAATATATTAACAAAACATATCGATCATGATAGATTCCTAAAATTACAATTAGATTTACCTGATGCCTCGATGCTGGTGTCGTCTGATGCACAGCTGGGGACTTTCCCCGATCATCCCCCTGCCAAAAATAAGTAGAAAACATTATCATAATGAAACAAATATACACACGAAAAACACAACAAAAAAAACATTATGCTCCATATTATATTTGTACAATTCCAATGAATTATACCTGTTTCCTTGAGGATCGTATACTCATCAATTCAATAGTTATAGGGGACCTGCCCTGATCTGCTAATAGGGAGGCTCTCTAATCAGAACCCTACATAAAAAAAATAGAAAAAATTATCTAAACGAAACCAAAATACTCACAGAAAAAACTTAATAAGAAAACATATTGATGTATTTAAATTGTACCATTACAATCAGGTATACCCGTTTCCCTGAGGCTTCTGTTATCTGGTCAAAATCTGAGTGGTTTCCCCGATCAACACTCTATAACAAATACATAGATAACATTATCTAAATGAATCGAATATACTCATGAAAAAACACAAAAAAATAACTTTTTGTTCATATTAAATTTGTACAATTGCATCGATGTATATTAGCTTCCTCGAGGCAAGTCCAATATCATATACTGCTAAGGAGGTGCCCCTTACAACAACCTGCATAAAAAACATAGGAAAAATTATCTGAACAATACCAAAATACTCACAGAAACAACATAATAAGAAAACATATTGATGTATTTAAATTGTACAATTAGAATCAGGTATACCTGTTTCCCTGAGGCTGTTGTTGTTTGATCAACAATCAGGTGGTTTCCCTGATCAACACTTTGCAACAAATAAGATTATAATCATGAAAAGAAAATATAAAAGTAACATTATATAAAAAAATATACAAATAACATTATAAAAACCAAACAAATATACTCATGAAAAAACACAACAAAAAAAACAACAAAAGAGATGTATACCTGTTGCCTCAAGGAGGTTGTACTTCTCTGACCAGATGCTGGGGAGATGCCTTGATCACTACCCTGTGAAGTAAATATAGAAAATTTAAATGAAATTATAACAATAGACTAACGAAAAATCCTTAAGATTTTATTTTCATTAATAAAAGGTTGGGTAAATTGTTAGATGTGCCACTGCCATAATAACTGTGTTTGTATCTACTCAATTCAAACAAAAGGGGAAGAGAAAGAATGATTTTTCTTCTTCTTTTACATAAAAATGGGTTTTTACAGACCAATAGTTACCTCGAAATGATAGTGGTAGTGGCCCTTGCAGTTGTCCAAAGTAGGAGGTCCTTGGTCTCCAAGCAGCTTCATACTCTCCAACCACACTCCACATTGTAGGGGAAATTTTCACAAGAGGTGAAATGAGAAGGCTCAAGAGGGGCTTCAAGTGTTTCAATAAAATTTTTGGCAGAGTGACAATAAAGTAGAAAATGGAAAAATCATGTGTAAATGAGGGACCTTCACCATTATTATATAGGAAAATGGCCCTAGGTAATAGCCCATGGTATTTGAGTAAACAGTTGTATTAGCCCTTGGTATTGTGTCGTAGTTTAGGGTTTTCCCTCTCTTTTTGACTTTTTTGAAAGTTTTCCCCTTTTTTATTTTATTTTTTCTATTTTTGGGGGATTTTATCCCTATTTTGGGATTTTTTTTCCTTTTTGGAGGAAATAATCCACATTTCCCTATTTTTGGAGAGGGAAATAATTAAAAATAATAATTGAGGGCCAAGTTGGGGTTTTTAACATTAGGATTTTTGGAAAGTGAAGGTTTTATGTAGGAAAGATGAAAAATGCGATGATATGGCTAGGGGATGAGTATGGTGTGAAACGTTTTGGTGTTAATAGATTGCCCCTTGATGTGTGAGGGAAAGAGCTCATCGTATGGCTGAAAGACATCATAGGTTCTTTTTTTTAATGGATAATATGTGTGGTGGTGGTATAGAGAACAAAGAATTCATTGGAGGGTAGAACAAGATCTTCATCTGGACTAAAAGGGCCGAAACTGCAGATACAACACTCATAATGCATGAGGTACATATAATCTCAAATATATAGATGATGCAGGGATACCCATGCTCATATCAATGTATCAATATACAACAACAGGACTAGGCCCAAAGGGGACCTGATCAATACATGGATAATTGCTGTGTACATCATGTGTGTATAAAAACGACTCGGTGTTGGAATGTAATCATGGTCCAACCATGGCTGATCTAAAGAAATGAAGCCAGAAACAATGGCATTCATCATGAATGCAGTACCAAAAGAACTGATGCTCTGCTAGATCTAAAGGGGTCCAACAATTGTAAGGACTCAAGCAACTAAGAGTCTAAATCTCAGAGATACAATGGACTGCATCTGAACTGGATACACTAGGAAGCATAGAACTAAATTTCTTCCGAACACTGCCACTAATGAAGCCCGGATACCTTCAAGAACATAACAGTGAAAAGGTTCCAAAGAGACTCACCACTATGCTAGATTCAAGGGACATATGAGGTCTTCGACCAAATGATGAAGGGACTGCTACCTTGTATGAATCTCAATGGTGTGATAAGGTAGCTGATGTCGAGCATGTGAGAAAAAACCATTCTCAGGGGCACTAAGGAATCCTCTCAGGTGGTCTATAGGAATGCGTCACTGATGGTGAAAAGGCCAAGGTACACTGGCCTCTAGGTCTATCCTCTCGAATAAATGTGTCGGAGTTGATAGAGGGAGACCTACAACTATCAAGGAAATGATGGTTCCTTGATAGGAGTGTGAGTGATTAAACCAAGATATGATAGAGATGGACATAGGACTTAGATGTTGTGGGGAGATACGAGGGATGATGAGTAATGGGACTCAAACTTCCTTTGTTCAGAGTAGGATGGCATGGATGACCTGGTAGCATTGATGAAATTAAGCTTGGGGAGGTACACAACTAGGATACGAGGAAATGGAACTACAATATGGGATACTCAAAGAGGGAAACTAATAGGTGACATCAGGGGGACTCCAAGGGTGACTCATTTCAAAATACTCTAAACAAAGGAGACCATACTGGGGATGCTGCCATAATGATGGAACATATGTGATATGTAGGGGTGTTGAGAGGCATTGTTTTCTCCTTCTTCATTGTTTAATGAGCTCAAAGAAGGGATATAAGCATGCTCAATATCACACTATCTCGTGGATTTTGGAGAGCCAAAGATGGTAAATGCTCGTGGGTGTTTTCATTTTTAGAGAGTCCAAAAACATAAAGAGAACTCCATAAATGTTTTTTTTGTAAGTTAGTCTCCAAAGCCTGAAAAAGCATAAAAGTGTATAATGGACAATACTTCTAGCCAAAGGGACTAGAGCACTCCTTTTTTGTAAATAGTCCATCCATATTGAAAAAGGGGTAAACTTAAACAAGACTGATTCCCTTTCAAATAATTTAATGAGAATGAAAGGAAGCAAGATCACTCGACATCTTTTCATTCTTTAAGGAGTCAGAAAAGGGCTTAAAATAAACTTCATGATAGGATTTTAGGGAATGGTCAATGAATGACAGTGTGAATAGAATACATGTTTCTTTAGTTCTACATGTTAAAATATGAGGACTCTCAATCCTATGGGGACATGAATGACATGGGTGCTAAAGGAAAGGGGTACTAAAACAGTCACCCATGTAAGATAGGATGTACTATCGAGCAAGGGAAAATGCAATGGTGGTTGGGTTGGGACACTTACTCAGACAAATGGAGGTCCTACCAAAGTGAATGGGGAAAAAATGGTGCTATGCATAAGACATTCTAGGGAATGACCTATATGCTAGTTAATATGTTATACCTTCGGGGAAGAAGTCACCAGAGAGGAGGAATATACCATAACCTATATTCGTACAAAACAAGGACACATGAGCATAAAATTGAGTCATTAATATAGTATACAAACACGAGTGGAGGTCAATCACATGGCTGGTATCTATGGTTGTCGATCCTATAAGATATGTGGAACAGGGTGAGTCACCTGTAGCGGAGGAGGGGAGAACCGATGATGATATTGAGGAGGAGGAGTCATATGACTTTGATGACTAGTCAAAAAGTTATTGATTTTCTCCCCAATGTGATGGGAATGGGTTCAATTAGATGTAGATGATAAAAATGCATGGGAATGGTTTGATTCCTAGATACAATAATAGATGTGCCACTCTAGAACGTTATTAGTGATTTGGTGTGCAACACAGTTGAAACACCTTGGAACATATATGAATGAAATGGACACAAAATGTCTAACCAATTTTTTAGTGCCCAGGAAATTTCTAAAGAGGCAAGGATTGTGTACTTGATAGTAGTTATTCAACTAGGAAACAAGTAGTTGGGAGTCTAGGAAGACACTGAAGTGATGGATAGGCAAAATTAACAGAGGGCAGTGGCCAAAAGACCGATCACTACATCATACTCAGCCTGGTTATTAGTAGTCGCACCAACACACACTCCATTGAGATGAAGAAACTCATATGAAGGGGATTATATGACCCAGGCGATCGAGGTGAGGTTCAGAGACCACCTACTTGTGTCATCTGCAAAACTGATGTGAACAGCGGGAACAAGATCTATCTTATGAAAATAGTGGAAACAAATCATAAGGCTTACATATAAAAAATGTGAAAAACAAAAAAGGAGAAAACAATATATACCAAACAATGGGTGAAGGTGTTGAATATTGTAACTTCAAAGAATATTATATTTGTACTTTATTATTCCGGAGATGTTTCATCCCTCGGAGGAAACCCTAATATGTATCCAGAGATGTTTATTCCTCCGAGGGTTAGTATTAACTAGGGTTATTAGATCCACCATGTGTGGGTCGGCCCTGTAGTTATATTTTAGGGGTTATTAGACATCTCCAGGTGAGGTCGGCCCCATAAGGTCTTTTAGTCAGTTGAGAGTCAAGTATAAATAGAGGAGGTGAACTCCTCATTAGATCACTCACTCACTTGTGGAAGAGTGCGCACTTGTCTGGGAGATCAGCTAAGGAGACAAAGGAAGGAGGAGCACATCTTGTATTTTGGTTGATCATCTTATTGAGGAAAGCTTTACTGGGTTTTCTACCCCATGAGGGTTTCCCAGGATATATTGTGTGTCTATCTTGTGATTATGCTTCTTTCAGTGATCTTGCTTGGTTATTTGGTTTAAACTTAACATGGTATCAGAGCCAAACTGAATAGGACATCTTTCACAAGGTAAGAATACCTCTTTCTCTCTCTTTGGTGAAGTTAGGGTTTCATCCCAAAGTTGATATTATTGATTTTTGGTTACATGGATGGATAGCTCTTTTCAATACCTTTCTTTTGAGCTATAGATCGAACTTTTTGGTTGGGTAGAACTTCGGGAAATCCAAACCCTAATTCTACCAAAAGTGCGATACGTCAGATTTTGGTTTCAGAAAAAAGTTGTAATTTTTGAATTCTGATTACATGGCTGGATATCCCTTCTCAAGAGCATTCTTTTGAGCTATAGATCGAACTTTTTGGTTGAGTAGAACTCCGGGAAAATCAAACCCTAATTCTACCAAAAGTGCGATAAAATTCTGTTCCAGATTCCGGAAAAGTAAAAGGTAACTTTCCAGGTAAGTCTACTCTGTCTCTTGGACTCCCCCAAGAGAAGATGGCTCCAAATACTAAGCTTGAAGACAAGCTAGAAGGCATAGAGAATTTCCGAGCATGGAAATACAGAATTGGTCTAATTCTTGAGGAGAATGATCTTGCTCATTATGTCAAGGAGGAAGTTGCAGAACCAGAAGAAGATGAAGCCAAAGAGAAACACAGGAAGGATCTGATTAGGGAAAAGAGAATCATAGCTGATTCCATTAAAGACCACTTGATTCCCCAAGTGTCTTCCAAGAAGACTCCAAAGGAAATGTATGATGCCCTAGGAAGAATGTATGAAGGAAAGAACATCAATAGGAAGATGAATCTAAGGACTCAGTTGAAGAGTACCAAGATGCACAAAGGAGAATCCATTCAAGACTACTTCTCAAGAGTCTATCAAATCAAAGAACAACTAGATGCCATTGGTGATACTCTTGATGAAGATGAACTTGTGATGACAGCTCTAAATGGTCTCACTAGACCTTGGGAGTCATTCATTCAAACTATGTGTGCCAGAAAAGAAAGTATGAAGTTTGATGTAGTTTGGGAGGATTGTGTACAAGAGGAGGCTAGGGTTGCAAATAGAGAAGCCTTGCTCAAAGAAGATGACCAAGCTTTGGCTACCCATACCAAAAGAAGAAGGAGTCAATCCTACTTCAAGAAAGGTGGTCACAAGGAGTCTCATCCTCCTCACAGATTTCACAAGAAAAGAGGATCTACTCAAAGAAGGGATTACTCTTCTTTCCAGTGCTATTCTTGTCACAAATTAGGACACATTGCTAAAGATTGCCCTCTACAGAAGAAAAAGGGTAATCACTACAAAAGACATCAAGCACATCTTGCAGAGGATGATAGTGAAGAAGAAGAAGTAGAGGAAGAAAGGTCTCACAATAAAAGGCCTAGAGATGAAGGGGAAGAAGAAGAAAGGACCTTCTTCAAAAGGAGGTCAAGAAGAAACACAGAAGAAGATGCAGAAGAATATGTTCTCTTCTCCGCACTCTCTGGATCCATAACCCCTGGTGAAGGTACATGGCTTATTGACAGTGGTGCTTCAAAGCACATGACTGGATAGAAGAGGACTCTCTCAAATCTTGAAGAAAAGAATTCTCCCCAAAAGGTATCTCTAGGAGATGACTATCAATATCCCATTAAGGGAATTGGTGAAGCAAACTACAAACTCGATTCTGGAACTCCCATGAAGATGAAGGAAGTTCTATATGTTCCAGGATTAAAGAAGAATTTGCTTTCAATCTCAGCTTTAGACAAGAAAGGCTATAGAGTTGCATTCATTGATGGACAAGTGTTAATGTGGTCCAAAGGCAAATCCATTAAGGATGCAATTGTTATTGGTGAATAGGAAGGAGGTTTATATAAACTCAAGGGTCATCCGGAAGCTGCTCTTGTTCATGAAACCTCTAGCCCCAGTGAGCTATGGCATAGAAGAGTAGCTCACATTAACTACAAAGCCTTACCTTATGTAAGCAAGGTGGTCATAGGACTACCAGATTTAAAGGTTGATCATGATGGCTCATGCAAAGGATGTAAGAAAGGCAAGAATGTCAAGAACCCCTTTCCAAAGAGTGAAACAAAGACCAAAGGGATCTTGGAGTTAATACACTCAGATGTGTGTGGTCCAATGCCCACCACCTCTCTAAGTGGGTTTGAATACTATCTTTCATTCATTGATGATCATTCAAGGAAAACTTGGATATACTTTCTAAAGGGTAAGAATGAAGTTTTTGGGAAGTTCAAAGAGTTCAAGGCTCTAATAGAAAATCTCTCAGAAAAGAAAATCAAGATTCTCAGAACAGACAATGGTGGAGAATATACTTCAAAAGAGTTTGAAGAATTCTGTAAGGAAGCTGGAATCAAGAGAGAACTAACCACTCCCTACAATCCCCAACAAAATGGGGTTGCAGAAAGGAAAAATAGAACCATCATGGAAGCTGTGAAGACTATGATACATGACCAGGATCTTCCCATGTATCTGTGGGCTGAAGCAGCCAGAACAGCAGTATATGTTCAAAACAGATTATCTCATAGTGCTCTTGATTTCAAAACTCCAGAAGAAGTGTTTTCTGGAAAGAAGCCCGAGGTAAGCCATCTTAAAATATTTGGGTGTCCTGTGTACATCCACATTCCAAAGGAAAAGAGAACCAAGTTGGATCCTTCTGGTAAGAAAGGAATATTTGTTGGCTATTGTGAATCATCCAAAGCCTTCAGGATTTACATACCAGGTTTTCATCATATAGAAATAAGTAGAGATGTAACCTTCGATGAGGAAGCAGCTCTTAAGAAATCTAGAAAATGTCAACTTGAAGAAGTTTATGAAGAAGATACATCTCCCAGAATCTCAGAGACTGTTCACATCCCTGAAGAGGACATACCAGAGGATCATGACATGCTGGAACCACAAGAACCTCCTGTTGCAGAATTATCTAGGAAAAGAAGACCAGCATGGGCTAGAGATATTATTCAAGGAGCTGAAAGATATGGTGCTCCTGAAGGCTCCACTAGAGAAAGGAAGAAACCAAAGCTAGTGTCCAACTATATGGCCTTGATGTGTGATCTTGTGGATCAACTGCCTACTAGCTATGAAGAAGCAGCTCAAAAGAAAGAATGGGTAGAAGCAATGAAAGAAGAATATCAGTCAATAATGAAAAATGATGTTTGGGATATAGTCCCCAAACCAAGAGATAAAAGTGTGGTTTCTTCCAAATGGATTTTCAAAATAAAACATGCTGCAGATGGTAGCATTGAAAAATACAAGGCAAGGTTTGTAGCCAGAGGATTCTCTCAAAAGGAGGGAATTGACTATGAAGAAACATTTGCACCTGTTGCTAGGTATACTTCGATTAGAACTATCATGGCACTTGCGTCCATGATGAAATGGAAATTGCATCAAATGGATGTTAAGACAGCCTTCCTGAATGGTGTAATTGAAGAAGAAGTATACATAGAACAACCTCAAGGTTTTGAGGTCAAAGACGGAAGGACCCATGTATGCAAACTGAAGAAGGCATTATATGGTTTGAAGCAAGCTCCCAGAGCTTGGTATGGAAGAATTGACAGTTTCTTATTAAGCATGGGCTTTACCAAAAGTAAAGCTGACCCCAATCTCTATCTTAAAGTAATGAATGATGAACCTGTTATATTGCTATTATATGTAGATGATCTATTTCTATCAGGAAATGAGAAACAAATCATTGAAAGCAAGAAGAAGCTTTCTTCAGAATTCGAAATGAAAGATCTCGGATTAATGCACTACTTCTTAGGCCTAGAAGTGTGGCAAGAGCCAAAAGGGATATTTCTAAATCAAGGTAAGTATACTGTGGAGATCCTCAAAAGATTTGATATGTTGGAGTGTAAAGCTATGGCCACTCCCATGGACTCCAACCTAAAACTGCTAGCTAATGATTCATCAGAACTAGTGGACATAACCCTATATAGACAAATCATTGGATCATTGATGTACTTGACAAATACTAGGCCTGATATATGCTTTGCTGTAAATACCCTAAGTCAGTTTCAAGTAGAACCTAGAAAGGTTCACCTTATAGTTGCAAAGCATATCATGAGGTACCTAAAAGGTACAGTGGACTTTGGCCTTTACTATCTTGGAGACAATGAACTCAAGTTGCATGGTTTCTCAGATTCTGATTGGGCAGGTAGTGTCTCAGACAGAAAAAGTACTTCAGGTGGATGTTATGGTCTTGGATCTGCCATGATTTCCTGGTTTAGCAAGAAACAATCTAGTGTGGCCCTCAGTACCGCTGAAGCAGAATATATAGCTGCTTGCTCTGCCAGCTGTGAAGCAGTGTGGCTTCGGAAACTCTTATCTGGAATCTTTGACTTAGAAATGGATCCCACTGTGATTATGTGTGATAATCAAAGCTGCATTAAGATGACTGAAAATCCTGTGTTCCATGATAAGTCAAAACACATTGAGATCCGTTACTTCTATATACGAGACATGGTGCAGAGAGGAGCCATCAAGCTCGAGTATATAAGCACTGAGGATCAGGTTGCTGATATCTTGACTAAACCTCTGTCTCGAGTAAAGTTTGAGTACTTTCGAGACAAGCTTGGTATAGTCCAGAAGGACCCTCCTCGAAAGGGGGAGTAGTATAGTATTTCTGTCACTTATTTTCTGTTTTGTTAGCTACTTACAATTATTTAGATTTAGAACTCTTACATATCGTTTATGCTAGATGTATACATGATTTGATATGATGTATTAGTGAGAATACATGTCTGATGTATACATGTTTTGTTTTGATATACATGCTAGTGATGTATACATGTTTTGATGTGATGTGTACATGTTTTGATTAGTGATGTATACATGTTTTGATGTACACATGTTTTGATGTGATGTGTACATGTTTTGATTAGTGATGTATACATGTTTTGATGTACACATGTTTTGATGTGTACATGTTTTGATTAGTGATGTATACATGTTTTGATGTACACATGTTTTGATGTGATGTGTACATGTTTTGATTAGTGATGTATACATGTTTTGATGTACACATGTTTTGATGTAATGTGTACATGTTTTGATTAGTGATGTATACATGTTTTGATGTACACATGTTTTGATGTGATGTGTACATGTTTTGATTAGTGATGTATACATGTATTGATGTACACATGTTTTGATGTGATGTGTACATGTGTTGATTAAGTGATGTATACATGTTTTGATGTACACATGTTTTGATGTGATGTATACATGTTTTGATGTGATATATGATTGTACCTGTATGGATGAGAATACAGTTGAGGGGATTGGATCATCCCTGGACTTTCAGTCCTAAAGAGAGCCGTAGACGTGAGGTCTCCGAGAATGAAGTCCTTAGTGGACAGTTGAGGGGATTGGATCATCCCTGGAATTTCAGTCCTAAAGAGAGCCGTAGATGTAAGGTCTCCGAGAATGAAGTCCTTAGTGGACAGTTGAGGGGATTGGATCATCCCTGGACTTTCAGTCCTAAAGAGAGCCGTAGACGTGAGGTCTCCGAGAATGAAGTCCTTAGTGGACAGTTGAGGGGATTGGATCATCCCTGGACTTTCAGTCCTAAAAAGAGTCGTAGACGAGAGGTCTCCGAGAATGAAGTCCTTGGTGGACTTGAGGGGATTGGATCATCCCTGGACTTTCAGTCCTAAAGAGAGTCGTAGACGAGAGGTCTCCGAGAATGAAGTCCTTGGTGGACTTGAGGGGATTGGATCATCCCTGGACTTTCAGTCCTAAAGAGAGCCGTAGACGTGAGGTCTCCGAGAATAGAGGATAGGACTGCATCGTCCCTGGACCTTAGTTCAAAATGTACGTGATAGGGGATTGCATCATCCCGGAACTGATAGTTCAAAATGTACGTGATGGGGATTGCATCATCCCGGAACTAATAGTTCAAAATGTACGTGATGGGAATTGCATCATCCCGGAACTGATAGTTCAAAATGTACGTGATGGGGATTGCATCATCCTGGAACTGATAAGTTCAAAATGTACGTGATAGGGATTGCATCATCCCGGAACTGATAGTTCAAAATGTACGTGATGGGGATTGCATCATCCCGGAACTGATAAGTTCAAAATGTACGTGATAGGGATTGCATCATCCTGGAACTGATAGTTCAAAATGTACGTGATGGGGATTGCATCATCCCGGAACTGATAGTTCAAAATGTACGTGATGGGGATTGCATCATCTCGGAACTGATAAGTTCAAAATGTACGTGATAGGGATTGCATCATCCCGGAACTGATAGTTCAAAATGTACGTGATGGGGATTGCATCATCCCGGAACTGATAGTTCAAAATGTACGTGATGGGGATTGCATCATCCCGGAACTGATAAGTTCAAAATGTACGTGATGGGGATTGCATCATCCCGGAACTGATAGTTCAAAATGTACGTGATGGGGATTGTATCATCCCCGGACTTCGGTCCCTGAATTGATCTGTAGATGAATGGTCTCCGAGAAAGTAATGGTATTAATGATGTGGTTACTTGTATCGGTAGGATACTTGTATTGATGATATGGTTACTTGTATCGGTAGGATACTTGTATTGATGATGTGGTTACTTGTATCGGTAGGATACTTGTATTGATGATGTGGTTACTTGTATCAGTAGGATACTTGTATTGATGATGTGGTTACTTGTATCGGTAGGATACTTGTATTGATGATGTGGTTACTTGTATCGATAGGATACTTGTATTGATGATGTGGTTACTTGTATCGGTAGGATACTCGTATTGTTGTTGTATCGGTAGGATACTTGTACTGCTGATCGTGTGATGACGATGCTGCTGATCGTGTGATGACGATGCTGCTGATCGTGTGATGACGATGCTGCTGATCGTGTGATGACGATGCTGCTGATCATGTGATGACGATGCTGCTGATCGTATGATGACGATACTGCTGATCGTACGATGACGATGCTGATGATCGTGTGATGACGATGCTGATCATGTGATGACGATGCTGCTAATCGTGTGATGACGATGCTGCTGATCATGTGAAGACGATGCTAAAGATCGTGATGTTGATGTTGACATTGATGTACCAGTAACTGTTTGAGTTACTGATGAAGTCGAATTGAAGAAAGCTTCCGATGATTTATAGATGTATCATGTGTAGTGACTCCTTGCTCCTGCAGATGCTGTTATAATATCCTTCTCGTTAAGGGGGAGTGTTGAATATTGTAACTTCAAAGAATATTATATTTGTACTTTATTATTCCGGAGATGTTTCATCCCTCCGAGGCAACCCTATTATGTATCCGGAGATGTTTATTCCTCCGAGGGTTAGTATTAACTAGGGTTATTAGATCCACCATGTGTGGGTCGGCCCTGTAGTTATATTTTAGGGGTTATTAGACATCTCCAGGTGAGGTCGGCCCCATAAGGTCTTTTAGTCAGTTGAGAGTCAAGTATAAATAGAGGAGGTGAACTCCTCATTAGATCACTCACTCACTTGTGGAAGAGTGCGCACTTGTCTGGGAGATCAGCTAAGGAGACAAAGGAACGAGGAGCACATCTTGTATTTTGGTTGATCATCTTATTGAGGAAAGCTTTACTGGGTTTTCTACCCCATGAGGGTTTCCCAGGATATATTGTGTGTCTATCTTGTGATTATGCTTCTTTCAGTGATCTTGCTTGGTTATTTGGTTTAAACTTAACAGAAGGGATATTGGGCATAAAATATTTTGAGGTACCACCCATTATGGGGGTTTTTCAAGGGACGGCATTTGGATTCAGCTAGGATTTATGTCGCTTTTCTGTTGCAGTTTTTTTATGACTTATGGGCCTTTCCACATATAATCAAACTTCCCTTTTTTGTGCTTTCAATGGGCTTAGTCATACATGAGGAAGAGGTCCCCTTCTTTAAATGTACATGGATGAACTCAAGTGTCATAATGGGCCTTGGGTTGATGCTTGGAAGCCTAGATCATTTCTATAGCATCTCAATGGTCTTCACCCTCCTATTCCAACATGAGCAATCGTTGCTCTAAAGGAGATGTATCTTGTAGAAGTTCGATAGATTTCTATAAGGATGGTATCTGACACTCAATGGAGTGGATAGACTCCACACCGTGAACCAAGTGAAATGGGGTAAACACCATTGTGGTTTTGGCTGATCTGCAGTAGGCTCATAAGGCTGGAAAGAGCATGTGATGCCACTTGGACTTGTTTTTATCGACTGCTCATTGGAGCATGGTTTTGAGGATTTTGTTGACAACCTCAACTTGACCGTTTCTCTATGGGTAACTTATGAAGAGGCATACTGATGCTCAAATTTCAACTAGATGGATAAATCCTTCTAGACAGCATCCTCCAAATGTTTGTCATGGTAAGAGATGAGTTGGTGAGGAACCCCAAACGAGTAATGACATGGTTAAAGAAAAAGTGTGTTGCACTTTAAGCTTGGAAATTAAATATGGGCATGGCTTCGACCCATTTAGTAAAATAGTCAACAGCCACAATGATGCACTTATGGACACCATCCGAGGTGGGATTACACTCCATGAAATCAATGGCCCATTTGCAGAAAGGACTGACAGTGATAATGGGATGGAGTGGAGTGATAGAGGAGGGGTTCTCTCTTTTGGGGAAAATAGTTGACAATTGCAATAGTGTTTGACTGCCATAATGCAATCAGTAAAGATAGTCGGCCAAAAATAACTAGCATGAATAAATATTTGGGCATTATCCATACTAGAGAGATGGTCGTCACAAGATCTACTATGGTATTCATTTAAGACATGTTCATCGTCATCATGTGTGAGGCATCAGGGAAAAATGGTTTCAATGCCTCATCAATAAAGGAAATCAATGATAATGAGGTATTGAGACCCCTGATGGAAAATGTGACGTCGATCATCATGACTGATGTAAGATCGAAATTTTTTGGTACGGAAGTAAACTAAAGTGTCTCCATACCCGCATATCATCCAAGGAAATAGTAAACAAATGTTCATTGGGAAGGGAGACTACGAGAAGATGTGACACCGACGTAGAGGGTAATTATTTCATGAGTTGTGGCAAGGAAAATGCCTTGGTTATTTTGGGTGTGACAAATTCAAGGTCATAATCTTGAAGGATAACGATCCATTTGGAAATGCGGCCTTGGATGAGGTGATGAATCAAGAGATAAATCATAGGATTTAAGGATGTAATGGCGTAGCTTTTAAACTGAAATACAACGGCCAAGACCATTTTATTCTCTTGGAGATAATATAGTGGTGGTCTAGATAAGGTCTGAGTCATGTAGTAGATGACATGCTCTTAGAGAGCATCTTCTTGTACTAAAAATAATGCAATGGCATGTTCGGATGCTAACTCACATATAAGATAAATTCTTTTGTGAAATCGAGTGTCGATATCAAGGGAGCGAAATTTAGTGCTTGTTTTAATGCATCAAAGATAGCTTGTTCCTACTCATCCCAAACGAAGGGGATGTTGGTCTGGAGAAAGCACAAGAATCCATGGACCTTAGTGGCATAATTTAGAAAAAAATCATCAAAGGAAATTAGCCTTCCTTGAAGGCTTTGTAATTGATGCAAGGTGTGAGGAAGTGATAGGTAAAGAATTCCTTCAATATTCAAAGGATCCACAGTGATACATTTATGGGAAATGATGAATCCCAATAAGAAGTTGGTAGGAATTCAAAATATGCACTTGAGAGGGTTCAGGAAAATGTTGTACTTACGATAGCAAAGGAAAACTTATCGGAGGTCTTCCAAATGTTGGGAACAATTGATGGATCAGGCCGTGAGGTCGTCTAAGTAAAAAAGGATGGTGTGGACTAAATCATGGAAATAAAAGGTAATGGCCTATTGAAAGGTGGCTCCATCATTCTTCAGACCAAATGGAATGACTCAGTAAGCAAGCATGCTCCAAGGAGTGGTGAAAGCAGTTTTGTATTAATCCTCCTTACAGATCAGAACCTGGTTGTATCTAGAAAATCCATCCATGAAGGAAAGGACTTAATGTCCCACACATGCATCGATAAGTTGGTTGATGAATAGGGTTGGGAATTTATCTTTGGGGCATTCCAAATTTAGGTTACGATTAAATTCGGTACAAACATGTATGGTTCCCTACTTTTTATTTACGAGAATAGGGTTATAAACCCAGGTAGCATAAGCGATGGTGTATATGAAGTCGGCTTAGTGAAACTTCTCAATCTCATCCTTGATAGTCGATGCTTTGGATGAATGAATGGGTCATTGTTTCTAGTAAAGAGGTGCAATATATGGACAAGGTTCAATATGGTGTTCAATAATGGAAGGATCAAGGACAGGCATTTTGGTGTATGACTAAAAAAAACCATCACATAATTATTGGAAGAGTTTTTATAAGCAACAGCCTCTTCTGGGGTGAAGGAGGTGCCTAACATGATATTCTATGTAATGCTATGTCTAATAGAAATATCCTCCTAAATAGTGGGTGAGATATTGGCCATGTTCCCTTCCTCGAAGGCATCGAGTGCTAGGATTGGATTTTTGAACCAATCGATACTTTTATGGGGGATGAAGTCTTTGGACTCGACAGAGAAACGATATTATCAAGGTGTAGTAGACTCATCAAGGATGAAATAGTCATGATGGTGCATGTCATCCAAAGAGAAATCAGGTTCATTTAATGCTCTAAATATATCTTTATCATTTCAAAAGCATCGGCTAGATAGGTCAGTAGGATTAGCATGTACCACTAACATGGAAGGTTGATTGTGTGATGAGATAATGTTTTTTTTTTGTATCGTTTGAAGAGGATTTTGGGGGGTGGATTTATTCAATAATGGTGACCCGAGACTCCAAGAATATCTTACACAAGTCATCCATCACAGATCGGTATTCTAGAAAGTCTAGGCAGTGGTGGGAGTAGTGAAGGTAGAATCCATAAACCATGCACAAATGGTTCATATGTAAGGACTTGTTGTGCACTTGAGGAGGGTGAGGTACTTGGACCACCATGAGGTCTTCATCGCCATCCAACATCTGGATGTGAGTGCATAGGATGGGAAATTGCAGAAAATTTTGTGTAGCGTGACCTAGAACATTGCACAAAGCACAAGGAGAAGGTGCTTGAGTTGAGGTAGTAGAGGGAGGGCTCACAACTTTGTTTGTTATTTCCAGGGAAGTTGACTTGGTAGTCTTTCCCCCAACTTGCTTAGCCAGGGAGGGGGTGAGGTTTGAGGGAACTGCCATGAACACACCAGGAGGTGTGTGATTAGTAGTATCAATTGGTTGTACAAGTTACAAAATGACTTGTGGGGTTAGGGTGGGATTTGGAATAGGAAAGTACCAAACATAAGGCCTAATTTCAATTTGGGGAGGTTTAGCATTCCCATAAAGGGTAGGATGACAATGCCTGACGGTAGAAACAAAAATGTGATTGTGTGTATAGGGGTAGCTCCCACATGGTTGGGAATGGATGTCGGTTGAGTTTGGGATTGACATTAGGGTTTCTATTTAGGTTGTGGTTGTGATGTAGGCTGAGCCACAAGTGGATTTTGAGTAATCGATTTTCCCAAAGAAATGGTGCAAAAATCGAATATCTCTGCAATCAAGGAAGGTGGGGGAAGAGCATGAAAAGTGGTAGTCATTGGAGAATAACAATAATTACCCAGCCCTATGGAAGAAATTGAGGGGACAGGAACATCAAGGATAGTGTTGTTGACCATGAGGAGGAAATTTTTGGGAGTATCCAACCCTTTGGGGTCATAGTAATACAACTAGTCAATTTTGACGACCTTCCCTTCATGAGGGAACATCATGAGCTGAAGAACTGATGAGTCAACGAATTTCATTGCATACATCTAGATGAGCCAAAGGAAGAGGTTATAGTCAAGATGGTAATTAATGACTTCAATGTCAATGAGGATAGTTTTTTTGGATAACTCGACAAGAACATTCAGGAGAAGTCCCTGAGGTTGGATCACACGACCATCATAAGCATGCAATGCTTTTGTGGAGGGTTTCAACTTAGGGGATCCTAGTTTCTACCAAAAAAAGGTGGACATGCCGCGTGTAGAGGTGCCCTCATCAACAATGTATTGATGGACTACTAAGCTTCTAATCGAGGTAGGGATCTCAACTACAATGGATGAAATCATGTAGGGCTCTGACTGATCCAAGTCGATTGTCATTAATTGTGAATCAGATGGATTGATTGCACCTAATTCTAATAGTAAAGTTGTACATTGCATGGGTTAGTTCCCAAGTACTTTTAAGGTTGACATGGAAGTAGGGGATTGGGAAAAATTGTCATCAATCTTGTCCATGGGGGTGGTATCGGTAGTTGAACCATATTAATTGTGGTGAGTCTGGAGGTTGACCTTAGGAGACATCATTAAAAGGTGGTGTTATAGGTCAAATCTGCACTTCTCCATCCGTGATCACATTAAGCTGACAATCACAAAAAAAGACAACTTGGATTGAAGAGCATGATTTCCCTAAATTATGTATGGACTAGACTTACCCTCATGCAGCTGACAAAACACGGTTTTTTCATACATTTTGGACATGAACGCTACTCCATAGGCATAAGAACAGTGTTTTCCTACTAAAATATGCAAGTCTGATTCAATAGAGTAGTGTTCACCTTCTAAAATATGCAGCTCTGCTTCAATAGAGTAGCGTACACCCTCAAAAATCTTGTAAATGCTGGGTGTAAGCATGAAAGTTGCATATGGTGTGCTACTCCACTTAAGAAAACTAGTGTTCACCTTAAAATGTAATAAAAAATATATTAATTTGACGAATTGGGATTAGTTGAAGGTGGTTTGCAACTTCCCCAACCTCCCAACCCAACTACCTCTTGATCCAAACTGCCTACCTTGTCCCATAAATACAAGGAGGATCCATGAGAGGGGTTATTCACAAAGGAGGAGAAACTATGCATTAAGGGTTGTTACGCTGGAGGAATTCCAAATTTAGTGTGAAGAGCAAGAGCCCGGGATCCGGTTGCACAAGCACTCTGAATGATCAGGTATAATTGTACTGATTATTTGCTTTTGACAATAAAGGTTGAAATACCCTTCTTGTCCCAATCAAATGTCTAATGGATTGTATATTTGTTTGGATTAAATGTTTGATTGTATTTGATGTCTAAATTGAATTTCAATTTCATCATTGTTATATCAGTCAAGATACGCTGAGCAAGGTATCTTTGTATTGTAGGTTCGTTAAATGGAAGATCAAGTGGAGGATCGATCGAAGGAGCAAGCGAAAGCTAGGATCGAACGTCGTTAAGAAGGTATGCCTTCAAGAACCTTGATCTCTTTCCTTTTGTAGAAGCCTATGTGCTATGATTAATGTATTTACCTGTCATCCCAGAATTTGGTAGTGTCCCTCTCCTCGCTATAGGGTAGAATTCCCAAACAACAGACTGGCGACTCCGCTGGACACCGGTTGTCTTCTACTTTAGGAGACATAGTTAGCTTTCCTTCCAGTAGTTTTTAATATTTTTTATCCTTTGAGAGGATCTGTAGGTTATTGTAGCCTGTTTCCATTGCTTCACTCATTCCAGTTTGAAGTTTTAGAGCTTGTTCCAAGCCTTCTCTAGCATGAATGCTGGTATCCCTTGTACACAGTAGCATACACCTGCTGAAAAACACTGCCTTACCTATTGCACAATAGAGTACACCTTCTGAAAAATGCTGCTTTCCCTACTGCACAGTAGGGTACACCTCCCAGTGTGCGCAGGTTTATACACTGCACAGTAGATTTTTTTCCTGTAAGTCTCTATTTGCTGTTGGGATTTGATTTCCACTTGTTTGGTTTGATTTCTAGTCTCTTGCCTTGATTTCTTAACTGATCCTTGAGGTCTTTATGCCCTTGTTGAGTCTTGTTTGCCTCTCCTAAGTCCCTTAGGTAATATTTTTCTTGCTTGAGTACTTTTGAGGTGTCTTGTTTGTTTGTGACTCTTTTTGAAGATCGCTTACTGTTCCTTGTTGGACATAGCTGCACTTCTGTACCCTAGATGCTTGTTGCAGGTATACAAACCTTTGTTGTTTGTGGCAACACTAAGCACACTTTGACGGTGTCTTGGCCTTTGATTTAGGGTTTGACCCCAATTTGGAGTCCTTAGGGTGTTTTCAAAAGCTTTTTGAGTCTAGACACTTCTTGATTGCTTTGTCGATCTCAGTCCAAGTAAGTTGAAGTCTTTTAGTTTGCTTCCATTCAAGTCCTTGTTATTGTAAGGCCATCTTTGGTTCTCTTGCCTACCGTTTTCTTGGCTTAGTGCTTTTTTAGGGTTCTTGGTGCTTTGGAGCAACCTTTGATGTTTGTCTTTCCTTTTCAAGCATCTCTTGTCCCTCTTTTCTTTTCACTTTGTTTTCCAAGCCCAAAGTTTTTCGTTTAAAAAAAAACTTTGTAGGACAAGTCTTTGTCAAGACATCAAGTTGATTGTTGTGAGCCTTAGAGTTGCTTTTCCTTATTTACATTGCTCTTTTAGGTCTTACTTGCTTCCATTTTCGAGTTCTTTTTCTTTTACGTATATTAGAAAAAGCAAAAAAATGAGTTTGGTAGTTTAAAGTAGTAAGACTTATGATCATTTCGAAGTAGCGTAGTTTACTTTGTTTTGATTTGAAAAGAAAATAAAAAGAGACTTGTTTTAGGTTTGCTTATCTTTAGTTTTGGAAAACAATGAATGAGAAAGTTTAGTGAAAGTTCTTTACTTTTATGTACTTTCCATTTTTGTCACAACCACGCCACACAATGCACTGCAACCATTGAGTAAAGAACAACCCTTAAAAAGAATAATTAATAAAATTTATTAGCAACTTTTCTTTCTAGGGATGTCACTACACCAACTAGGTTAGGATAGGGTTTCGGATTAGAACACACTTTAACTATCCGAAACCATTTTCATTACTCAATAATTGTAGTGAGACTATTTTGAGGTAAACCCATTGACATTAAAGTTGTTATGGAAGCTCCACTGAAACCGGAGTTAAGCACGAGGTCTTGCGAAGGTGAAATAGTGAGGATACCCCTTCACTTTTCATTCGGAGCATACACCAAGGCTGGTTTGCGTACGGGGATCCTTTTTGGATTTTGGGCTTAGCTACCCTACCCATGCATTCTAATCGGACCTGCGACTGTCCCCTAGAGCTTCTTTCATGTTAATGGTAACCTTAGTATCTTGAATTTAGGGCTTCTTACACAGGTGGCAGTGAAAGGCTATTTTCATTGTACCTAGGACAAATACAGAAGGTAACCCTTTTTAGTAATCTCGGGAGAGTGGTTTGGTGATTCAATCGATTGCACCCAGAGGACCTGAACTAGATTCCGTATAACTGTTCTTTAATGATCTACTAGCTTGTTCTACGCCCTGATCATCCCATACTTTCTATTGAGAGTATTCTCCATCCTTGTTTTCCTGGTTTTGGATACTTAGGATTTTGCAGTGGTGTGCTCTTTGTGCCTCTCGCCCTTAGTTGGCCTTAGATATTTTTGTCCCATTGAGTCGGAACTATGGATAACATCCCGGTGAGTACCAATCAAGGGACCCCTATTCAAGGGGATCCTTGTGCTTTTCCATTCATTGGGAACATTGGTACTCCCTTAATGGCTACCTTGAATCTTTCGGGATTCACTATAGGGCTATTGGTTTGCTTGTTTTCCACTCTGAATGCCTTGCATGCTCCTGATGATTCTCAAGTAAGAAATTCACATCAAGAGCAGCAGAACCCTATACCCACTTTGCCAGTAGCATTTTCTCCTTCTCTTTCTACCTCATGTGGTGAAATTAGTAATACTTGTAACCAGTAGTCTAAAAGGAATAGATGGAGGAAGAATAGGAACAAGATGCCAAAGCAAGGGGGCCGCCACCCAGCCTCTGGAGGTCATGTTGGGGGCACTTACCCATCCTCTCGAGGTCATGCTGGGAAAAAACACTTAGTCACTGTGAATCATACTGAACATAGCCACCCAGGCTCTGAAAGTTAGGCTGGGGGTACCCACCCAAGCTCTGATGGTCATGCTGGGGGCACCTACCTAGCCTCTGGAAGTCATGCTGGAAGGAAACTTTCAGTCACTACAAATCATACTGAAATTAGGTCTTCAACCACTATTTCTCATGTTCAGGACATGTCATTGATCATTGCTAGTCATATTAATGACAAGTCACCAGTTCCTGTGATCATACTAGAGACACTGAATCAGCCACTACAAGTCATGCTGAGAAAGTTGACATTGTCGACAAACCTAATAAATAGAAGCTTAAGTTCCCTTGTAAGTTTTGCGAGGGAGACCACCTTACTCATGGGTGCCCTGCTATTCCAGAGGTGCAAAGAGTGTGGTCCATAGTTCAAAAGTATTCTGCTTCTGAGCAACCAGCCAATGCAAGTCATGCTAGGGGCAAGCTGTCAGCCAATGCTAGTCATGCTGAGAGTACTTTTGTTGTTACAGAGTCTAAGCTTATAGGACACAATCCAAAGTTCCCTTGTAAAATTTGTAAGGGAGATCACCTTACTCACCGGTGCCCTGCTATTCCAGAGGTGCGGAGAGTGTGGTCCATGTATGAAGGATCCTCTACTCCTGAACTGTTTATAGATTCCCAATAGCCTGATCAACCTTTGGTTGATAAAGTGGTTGAAACAATGCAATCTTTGGTCAACCCCACTCTCCCTTTGGAGAGTGAAGTGGTTGAACCAATGCAATATTTGGTCAACCCCACTCTTCCTTTGAAGAGTAAAGTGATCGAATCGATGCAATCTTCGACCAATCCCATCAGTCCTTCTGAGACTGATGCACCTGTCCCTGAAGTCTTCTGCATTACCAGTTCGGATGTCTCTGAAAATGGAGGCACTGGATCTATGCCGAGTGAACCCCTACCAAGCTCTGGGATCATTTCCTTTGATTGGAATAGTCTAACTGGGCCTCACCTTCCTTCTGCTACACCTTTCCAAATAAAGGTTGATATCGGAAACCATGTGGTTCACTGATGCGTTGTAGATGAAGGATCCTCTATTAGTATCTTTTCCCCTTATGCTTGGATAGATTTCGGTTTCCCTAACCTTGTTACAGTTGTTAATTGGCCATTGAACTTCGACAGAATACCTAGTGAACTGTTTGGGACTCCTCCCTCAGGTACCTGTTACTTTGGGTGGAAAAATAGTCTTAATTGATTTTATGGTTTTAAAGGACCCTATGGATTTTGATATGATCCTCAGGCATGATTACGTATATGCTATGCAAGCTGTGGTGTCTACGCTCTATCATGTGATGCATTTTCCTCACAATGAAAGCATTGTCACCGTCGATCAGCATACACTTGTCGATCCCTCTTATTACCCAACTATAGACTAGGTATGTTCCCTGTCAGTAGGCACTACTATGTCACAATCAAATTATGTGGCATATTGTTTCTTGAGTCCAATTGCTACTAAAAAGAAGCCCTTGAATTCATGCTTATCTTCTCGGGACTGGGTTTCGGTATTTAATGAGGTGATCACTCCATCTGAATGTTTAGACATGCGTTCTATTTGGGATGATATACATCCATCTGATGAAGTTTTCCTAGAGTCTATAATGCAGTCTGCCATTCATTTGGACATTGATCCACTGGCGAGCATTCTTCTACCTTCACTTTGAGCTCGTTAAAAACAGTAAGGAAGTTATGAGCATTCTTCTATATCTCCTTTGAGCTCGTTAAAAATAATAAGGAGGTCATGAGTTTACTTTTTCGAGCTCGTTAAAATTTTACGAAAAATATTCTTATGAAGTTCTCTCTAAGCTCTTGTTAGACTCTTTAAATATGACAAGATTGACGAGTATAGTTGTCATTTTAGACTCATTAAAATTTGAAGCGACATCTGCTTAAGTATGAGTTTAACCCTTTTCCAGAGTTTTGTGGATTACTTACGAAAAAGGAATATTCTAGTCATCCTTGGCTAGAAGAGTTCTTCTTCCATTGTTTTACACTTTTTCGGGGGAGGAGACTAACTTTATGAAAAAGGACCTTTTGGAGCCTTCTTTAGGGTTTTCAGGCTCTCAAAATATGAGAACACCAAGCGAGCATTCACCTACTTGGGCTCGATGTGAAATCCGCGAGAGGGTAAATAGAGGATTGTTTAAGTTTTCTAGACTATATAAACAGGAAAACACCGACAAGCATTAACCTACTTGTGCTCGATATTAAAATCCACGAGTAGGTGTATGTAGTTATTGTTTAAGTTTTTCAGACTCCTTAAAATTGGAAACACCGGCGAGCAAGAACAGATCTTAGCTCAATATAAAAATCCAGAGATCAATATTATAGAATATTCTTCTATCTCTTCTTCGAACTCTATAAACAATGAAGAAGGTTTTGAGTCTTCCTCCCATGGGTTCGTTAAACTCTTTACATGGTTGGATCTATTGAGTTTTCATTCTTTCTTGGACTCATTAAAACAACAAGAAAGGTATTCTTTTATCTAAAAAGAATAAGGGATAAGAAGGGTATATTACATCTTGCAGTTTCAAAGGCAGTTCAGTCAGTCATATCCTTGAACACAGCACCTACTGGAGTCTTTAATGTCAGTTGGGTTTTAGTTTTTGACCTTAGGGTGAACCTGATCTCTGAGTTATCTACTCCCTTGGTTGGTTATTCTTCCAACAATATGGAGGGTCTGCTAATGTCTCCTACATTGCAGGCTTATATCACTTCCCCATCATGTTGAAAACTACCTAAGTCACTTTGTGTCGTGCTTATTGTTCAAGGATACAACCTGCGTCACCCATTCTGCAGTTTATCTTGACCTCATGTGTCGGCCATCCTAGTGTCAATCTTGTTACTTATACTACTCCACATCAGCTCATACCATTTGAGTGTTCCTCGTGTTGGATGATGGAGGATTCCTTAAGGCCTCACTTCCAACGGACTTCTTCCCATCGACACCAAATCATTTTTCTCTAGGAACAAAGTTTAGAGTTTCGGTTAGTACCTTGAGGATTGCAGTCACTAGTGGCAATCTCTCTCGCTGTTGAATTATGAGAATACATCAATGTCTCTTATTTGACAGGTTCCTCAAGTGTTCGACGTCAAGTCCACTTATTCACACTTGTTGGATCCTACTAGGTACCTTGGGTCCCATTATCATTATCGGTGGAATCCCTTGCATTTGTTAACAGTATACATCAATGAACGGTAATCAAACGATTCCCCCCATGTTCGACTTTCAGCGCATTTATTCACATGGTTAGGATTTGTACCTTGGTTTGTTTGGATGAAGACCTTGGGATTTTGATAGCATTACCTTATTATGTTATCGCCCAAGCTGCAAAAAACTGAGCCTCACTCATTTTGACTCTCCATGAGGCATAGATCTAGTTTGTTGTTATGGCTATGATCTCTCATTCTGACATGGATCTACACTTGTATTTCAGTGGCCATGCTATATATACATCTCCTAGTTATGTATCGGACATCATCTTGTATCATGCTACACATCTATATGATGTCAAGATTGTAATTGCTTACTGACCTTGATCGTTGTTTCAAGTACTTTTGTGACTTGGTTCTGTGGTTTCTTGCTCCTCCGCTGACTTGGAATTATAATGTATTTCGGCCATCCTCCCTCTGAACTCACTTATTAGGGGGCATCTGTTATAGGTCAAATTTGCACTTCTCCGTCCGTGATCATATTAAGCTGTCGATCACACAAAAGGACAACTTGGATTGAAGAGCATGATTTCCCTAGATGATGTATGGACTAGACATACACTCCTGCAGCTGACAAAACACTATTTTTTCATACATTTTGGACATGAATGCTACTCCATAGGCATAAGAGCATCCTTTTCCTACTAAAATATGCAGGTCTGCTTCAATAGAGTAGCATTCACCTTCTAAAATATATAGTTCTGCTTCAATAGAGTAGCGTACACCCTCAAAGATCTTGTAAACGTTGGTTGTAAGCATGAAAGTTGCATATGGTGTGCTACTCCACTTAAGAAAACTAGCATTCACCTTAAAATTTAATAAAAAATATATTAATTTGACGAATTGGGATTAGTTGAAGGTGGTTTGCAACTTCCCCAACCTCCCAATCAGACTACCTCTCGATCCAAACTGCCTACCTTGTCCCATAAATACAAGGAGGATCCATGAGAGGGGTTACTCACAAAGGAGGAGAAACTGTGCATTAAGTGTTGTTATGCTGGAGGAATTCCAAAGTTAGTGTGAAGAGAAGGAGCCCAGGATCCGGTTGCACAAGCACTCTAAATGATCAGGTATAATTGTACTAATTATTTGCTTTTGACAATAAAGGTTGAAATACCCTTCCCGTCCCAATCAAATGTCTAATGGATTGTATATTTGTTTGGATTAAATGCTTGATTGTATTTGATGTCTAAATTGAATTTCAATTTCATCATTATTATATCAGTTAAGATACGTTGAGGAATGTATCTTTGTATTGCAGGTTCGTTAAATAAAAGATCAAGTGGAGGATCGATCGAAGGAGCAAGCGAAAGCTAGGATCGAACGTCGTTAATAAGGTATGCCTTCAAGAACCTTGATCTCTTTCCTTTTGTAGAAGCCTATGTGATATGATTAATGTATTTACCTATCATCCGAGAAGTTGGTAGTGTCCCTCTCCTCGCTATAGGGTAGAATTCCTGAACAACAGGTGGTGGACTCCTAAATCAGGAAGTTGACTCAAAGACGTGACATACATAATCGGGGGCTATGTTATGATGAACCCTTGATTTGGTAAGCAATTTTGTAACACCATCGGTTGTTCCACTAGTTGAGGTGTATTAGGTTGTGCCTGAGGAGAACCAGTTCCCTCTCGGTGATTGACCTCATCCCAAACCTGATGGGATTTGGCCAAATGTGGGAAGTGATGCATGTAATGTCCTTAGACATTGCAGAAAGAACATGGATGATTGGTTCATAACTGTGGATTCTTTCCTTTCTTGGATGGTTGGTTGGGGTCTTGGTTGGAAGGATTGGCTCCATTATTACCTAGAGGTTTAGGAGGTGGTCCACCCCCTCCCTGACGCTGATTGTTTCCAGATTTCCTACCTCATCTCCAATTAGTTTTCCCTTGTTGATTATGAGGAGTTGTTTGAGTCTATGTCTAGCTTTGTTGGGCGTAAACTTTCCCTTATGGAATGGGAGGAGATTGAGGTGCGGCTAATTCAGGTTCTACCAATAGTGGGTTGAGACAAGGGTAATAAAGGTTCATCACCAGAAGGGGCACATAACCTTGAGGAGTATTTCGAAAGGCAAGTCCTTGATAAGAAGGTCCATGGACATGGAATGTGAGGGGCAGAGGCGCATAAGCGGGTGTCGCTTTGGATGAGACGATGCACATGATGGATTAGGGCCACAACTCATTAATGGATGCACAATACTAGGGCTTCTACTATAAGTAGGATTCATTATGGGGGGTACAGGAACATAAGGTCTAATGATGGATGTGACAGTGCCAATAACACCAGTTTCCACATGTGATGTTCTTAGGGGATTCTTTTGAGAGGAGTGTTGATGTATTTGTAACTTTGAAAGATATTCACTTGTATATTACATTTGTACCTTATTGTATATCCAACATAGATGTATTATTCCTCTGATTGGAAGTGTCGTCTTTTGTATTTGCAAGTGTCGCAAGTTACATTGTAAGTGTCGTCATTTGTATTGATGGGTTATTAGACCACCAGTGTGGGGTCGACCCTAGTTAGGTCATGTGGTTGAGTTATTAGACTTCATTAGCAAGTCGGCCCTGTTGGTTTATTGGCAGGTCAAGTCAATGTATAAATAGAGGGTGTGCCTCTCTCATTCTATTCACTCACTCACTTCTCAAGCTCGCACAACTAAGAGAGAAAGTGGCACACTAGTGAAGGAGGAGGATCATCTGCTAGAGACATCTTATTGGGTTTGATCCTTGTGATCTTGGTTTGTGGCTTATCTTATCTCTGAGGAAGTTGCGAGGTTTTTCACCTTCTTTGTTTTACCCAGTGAAACTCCTTGTCTCTTGTGTGATTGCTATTGTGTCTTTGATTGATAAGTTGTACATGTTATTCTCTTAGTGCTCTTGAATGATAATGGAATGAAATTATCGAAAAATTAACATGGTATCAAAGCTAACCTAAGAAGAAGGCAATGTGCAACTGTGGAAGCTAGGGCTTCTTAATATTTGGGTTTCTCTCCATAGATAATTAAAGCTAGGAGGCTAGATTGACTCTCCTAGCAAGATCGCATCTTTCTGTCGAGACAGAATTCAATTCTCAGCATTTTCAGTTTTTGACCTAAACATTAGGGTTTCTGCAAAAATTGGAATTTCTGAAATCCGAGACGACAACTGAAAGATCCTCTGAGAAATCGAAGTTTAGAGATTTGGATCGAACTTTTTGGTTGGGTGAAGCTCCGGGAAAATCAAACCCTAATTCAGGGTCCTATCTCTTGAATCCAGAAGTTTCAAAAGCAATTTTGAGGGGTGAAAATTTGTAGATTTCAAATTCTGAGTATACCAGCTTGACCAGCTCAGCAAGGTGCATCTTTCTATCCTTTCAGAAGTTTGAAATTCAAATTTTTAATTTTTAGGGTTTCTGTGACAAACCCTAATCCAGCTCCAGATCCAATTTTTAGCAAATCAGGTGGTAAGACCTAAATATTTTCTATTTCCATTTGAAGTACTCTTTAAGATGTCTCACCACACCAAGCTTGAAGATAAGCTTGAAGGGGATGATAATTTTCGAGCCTGGAAGTATAGGATTGGGTTAATCCTAGAAAAGAATGAGTTGGACAACTACATAAAGGAAGAGGTTCCAGTTCTAGAGGGAGATGAAGCTAAGGCCTTACATAAGAAGAACTTGGTCAAATCCTAGAGAATCATTGTTGATTCTATTAAGGACCATCTCATACCCAATGTGTCTTCCCTAAAGACACCTAAGGAGATGTTTGACTCTTTGACGAAGTTGTTTGAAGGAAAGAACATAAATCGGAAGATGACTCTACGGAACCAATTGAAAGGTGTAAAGATCCAGAATGGAGAGACTATTCAATCCAACTTTTCAAAGGTCTTTCAAATCAAGGAACAACTTGAAGCTATGGATGAAGTGGTGGAGAATGGAGAAATTGTCATGACCGCATTGAATGGCCTACCTAGGTCATGGGAATCATTCATCCAAGGAGTCTGTGCAAGAAGGAAATTGATCTCCTTCATTAGACTTTGGGAATAATGTTCACAAGAAGAAGCTAGGCTTGTGGCCCGAGAAGAAAAGATGGGAAGTGAAGATCAAGCCCTCATAGCACACACTAAAGGAAGTAATTTTAAGAGGGAGAAATCTTACAACAAGAAACATTCTCACTTTCATCATAAGAAGAAAGATCTCTCTCGTGTTCGATGCTTCACTTGTGATGAGATTGGACACTTTGCTTCAAGTTGTTCCAAGAAAAAAGGGACAACAACAACAAAAACAACTTCAACAAGAAGAATAAGAACAACAAGAAAAGATATCATGCTCATGCGACTGAGGATGATGAACCTCCCAAGAAGAAGAAAAGGGAAGAAAGTGAAGATTCTTCAAGTGAGGAAGAATATGTGTTGATCTTTGCTCTCACAGGTACTATTTCACATGGATGTGATGATTGGCTTATTGATAGTGGGGCTTCCAGACACATGATGGGATTTAAAGAATCCTTTGTAGACCTATTTGAACATGAGTCACCTCATAAGGTGAAACTTGGGGATGAATATCAATATCCCATAAAAGGAAGTGGTGAAGCCTCCTACAAGTTAGACTTTGGGAAGTGTTTGAAGATGCAAGATGTCCTATATGTACCTAGACTCAAGAAGAACCTACTCTCCATATCATCTTTATATGCAAAGGGAATGAGAGTTGCATTCATAGATGGCCAAGTACTCATGTGGCCAAAGGGTAAGACAATAGATGATGCAGTAGTGATTGGAGAGCAAGAGGGAGGATTGTACAAATTAAAGTGGCAACCTGAACATGCCATGATACATGAATCCATGGAGCCCAATGAACTTTGGCATAGAAGGCTTGCTCATGTGCACTATAGAGCACTTCCAATTGCAAGCAAAACAATAGAAGGTCTTCCTGAAATATCGTCAAAGCATGAAGGTATTTACAAACAGTGTGCAAAAGGAAAGACACAAAGAAAGCATTTCCAAGCAGTGAAAGCAAAGCAAAAGGAATTTTGGAGATTATCCACTCCAATGTATGCGGTCCAATGTCATCCAGTTCTCTGAGTGGGTATGTATATTATGTTTCTTTCATTGATGATTTCTCTAGGAAGAATTGGATTTATTTCTTGAAGGACAAAGATAAAGTATTCAGCAAATTCAAGGAATTCAAAGCCTTGATAGAAAACCAAACTGAGAAGAAGATCAAGACCTTTAGATCCAAAATGGTGAATAATTCACTTCAGGAGACTTCAAAGATACTATGCAGTGATTCAGGGATTAAGAGGGAGTTGACCACTCCTTACAATCCACAACAAAAAGGAGTAGAAGAAGCTACTTCAGAATCGGACTCCAACAGCCCCTAAGCAAAGATTGAGAGGGAGTCCACCCAACAAACAAACAAAGATAAGTATTTGAATTGTCATTTCCTGTATATCTGATTGTTTAAATAATATTGTTCAATGATGTATTTACTTATGTTCCTAGAATTAGGTTGTGTATTATGCATATTAGAATAATTGCATTAATGAACAGTATACTACTAATATGGGTAAGTGGCATATGGCACTGTACAACATTCTATTGCTACTTATCTAGAATGAAACCTCTTTGCTGACATGTTGGGAGTAGTGCAAACTATTAACAATGTTCTGGTAGAGATGGAAGGAATCTATAAAGTTATGGGACATGGATAAATGTTGTATTGAAGCATTAGCTAAGATAATTGCATGATTGTATGACATATGCCTTTATGTGTAAAGACTTTGTTCTGTAAACTATGAGAAGTTTCTAATCATACAATTGAATTTGAATTATAGGAAAGATTGTGTACAATCACCTACAAAAGAAGGACTACAACATTTGTTCCAGCAATTAAATTCAAAGAAAACTATCTATTGAAGTTATTGAAGAATCTGAAGTTCCCAGGATTTGGGATGCAGTAATGGAAGAATGCCATGATCGAGGAATACCAGTTGATCATGAAGAATGATGTTTGGGATGTGGTCCCAAGGCCAAAAGGGAAGTTTGTTGTGACTTCCAAATGGATCTATAAGATCAAGCATGCTGCAGATGGTAGCATAGAGAAATACAAGGCGAGGTTTGTAGCTCGTGGATTCTCTCAGAAAGAGGGAATAGACTATGAAGAGACTATTGCTCCTATAGCTAGATACACTTCCATCAGAATAGTACTTGCTCTGTCTACAGTGATGAAATGGATGATACACCATATGGATGTCAAGATAGCTTTCTTGAATGGTGTAGTCGAAGAGGAAGTGTATGTGGATCAGCCACTTAGTTTTGAGACACATGACAGGGAGTCATATGTGTGAAGATTGAAGAAAGCCTTGTATGGTTTGAAGCAAGCTCCTAGGACTTGGTATGGTAGGACAGACAGCTTTCTATCCATCTTGGGCTTTACTAAGAGTAAAGTGGATTCCAACCTTTACTACAAGGTTGAGGACGACAATCCAGTGATACTACTATTGTATGTGGATGAACTGTTTGTTATAGGTGAGGATGGGTTGATTTTCGACACCAATAGAAATCTTGCTGCCAAGTTCGAGATGAAGGACTTGGGGATGATGCATTACTTTCTAGGCATGGAGGTGTGGTAGAGTGCAGATAGAATCTTCCTTTGACAAGGGAAGTATGCAGTAGAGATCCTGAATCGGTTTGGGATGATGGAATGCAAGGCCATGGCCACACCTATGGCGTCAAACCTGAAGCTTTTGTGTGATGCTTCATCTGATCCGGTTGATGTCACTATGTATTGTCAGATGATTGGGTCCCTGATGTACCTAACGAACACAAGACCGGATATTTTCTTTGCAGTGAACACATTGAGTCAGTTCCTGACGGATCCTATAAGTGTTCACCTAGTTGTTGTAAAGCATATTCTGAGGTACCTGAAGGGTACAATTGATTATGGGCTCAAGTATGATGCGAATCAAAAGTTTAACCTGGAGGGTTATGTTGATTCAGATTCGCCAGGCAGTGCTGCAGATAGGAAGAGCACTTCTGGGTGTTGCTTCAGTATGGGATCAGGGGTGATCTCTTGGTTTAGTAGGAAGTGGTCCTACATAACACTGAGTATAGCCGAAGCAGAGTATGTTGCAGCTTGTTCGGCCAGTTGTGAGGCAGTATGGATTAGAAAGCTACTGTCTGAGTTATTCAATCTCCCATTGGATGCTACCTGTATCTATTGCAACAACTAGAGTTGTGTGAATTTGTCAGAGATCCTGGTGTTCCATGATAGGTTGAAGCACATTGAGATCAAATATCACTATATCATGGATATGGTGCAGAGAGGAGCAGTGAAGCTCCTGTATGTTGCAACGGATGAGAAGGTTGTAGATGTGTTGACAAAACCACTAGCCAGAGTGAAGTTTGAGTACTTCCGAGAGAGGCTTTGTGTTCTTCAGATTGAAGATACTTCGAAGAAGAAGTGATGTGACACATTTGCAGGAGCCATTCCAAGCATGGTGAGAGGAGGATCCTTCCCATGGCTATGGATGTAAGTATTGTATGATGAGCATCAGGACAATGCTCCAGTTACTGCTCTGTATATGTTAGATTTTCAGAATTTACTTCAATCTGATCTAGGATCTTAACTGAGAGAACAACATGTACAGCATATCTACAGTATATCAATCATGGAGACAATAATGCAAGCACACAAGAGACACAAAGATTTACTTGGGGAAAACCATAAAGGTGAAAAACCCCAATAACTTCCTCAGAGATAGATAGAGCAATGATACAACCAACCAAGAGAGATAGCCATAACCTAGCAGCAGATCCTCCTCCTCCATAAGTGCGCCACTCCTCCTTGAGTGCATGTGTGAGAAGTGAGTGAGTAAATAGAGTGCCTCCCGCACTCTATTTATACTTGACTTGACTTGCCTTTTTACCTAACTCATGTAGGCTCGAACTTAACCACATAATATAATGCTGACTGGCCGACCCCCAATAGGGTGGTCTAATAACCCTTTGACCCACATGGCCGACCCCCAATAGGGTGGTCTAATAACCCTTCGACCCACATGACTTATACAGGGCCGACCCCAACAAGGTGGTCTAATAACCCATCAAGTATAAGTTACGACACTTACAATATAAATGACGGCACTTCCGTATAGAGGAATAATACCATCTCTATAGGAATACAATATACATATATGTGAAATACATTCCGAAGTTACATATACATCAACAGTATATGCATCAATTGGATTCTTTGTATGATCAGGATGACACTATGGATGATGTGCATCAGAATGATGTAGTGACGATGATCAGGATGATCATATGTGATGAGTATCAGGATGATACTCCAGATGATATGCATCAGGTGGATGCTTTACATGATTAGGTGGATCATGCATTATGATATGCAACAAGTGGATGCTTTACATGATCAGGTGGATCATGTGTGATGATATGCATTAGGTGGATGCTTTACATGATCAGGTAGATCATGTGTGATGACGAGTATCGGGATGATACTTCAGATGACATGCATCGGGACGATGCTATGATGATGTGCATCGGGATGATGTACTACATGATGATGATCGGTATGATCATGAGTATCAGGTTGATACTCTATGGCCATGGATAGGTTGTGCATGTAGCATGGAAAAGATCCTAGGAGATCCGATAGGTTGAGCGGTAAGCTCGTAAATCAGTCCTGGGATGCTCTTTCAAGGTTTTGCTACTGGAGGCATGTAATCAGTCCTGGAAATCTGATAGGTTGAGTGGTAAGCTCGTAAATAAGTCATGGGATGCTCTTTAGAGTTCTTGCAGGAGGTAAGACACTCTTTAAAGGTTTTGTGGTGGTGGTCACATGTAATCAGTCCTGAGGTCCGATAGGTTGAGCGATAAGCTCATAAATAAGTCTTGGGATGCTCTTTAGAGTTCTTATGGAAAGTAAGACACTCTTTCAAGGTTTTGTGACAGTCAACATGTAAAAGATCCTGGGATATCCGATAGGTTGAGCGATAAGCTCGTAAATAAGTCTTGGGATGCTCTTTCAATGTTTTTTTAATGCACGTAATAAGTCCTAGGATCCACAGTATGGCCAGAGATGATGAAGACGTACAGGAGGTTAGGCCTACATCCAGCATGAAAAAGGGCTAGCTGTGTAGAGCTTCCTATGACAATAAGAATTAAGAGATAGCCCAGTGATCAAGATGTTGAGTGCAGCAGTAGTGATGATGATGATGCTCCATGATCCATGGATGATGATCCAACTCCAGAATTGAAGACTTGTGCCAATATGTATTGATGACATGTGTCTAGAGAATAACTTCATAGTTAAGAGGGAGTGTTGATGTATTTGTAACTTCGGAAGATATTCACTTGTATATTACATTTGTACCTTATTGTATATCCAATAGACATGTATTACTCCTCTGATTGGAAGTGTCGTCTTTTGTATTTGCAAGTGTTGCAAGTTACATTGTAAGTGTTGTCATTTGTATTGATGGGTTATTAGACCACCAGTGTGGGGTCGACCCTAGTTAGGTCATGTGGTTGGGTTATTAGACTTGATTAGATAGTCATCCCTATTGGTTTATTGGCAGGTCAAGTCAATGTATAAATAGAGGGTGTGCCTCTCTCATTCTATTCACTCACTCACTTCTCAAGCTTGCACATCTAAGAGAGAAAGTGGCGCACTAGTGAAAGAGGAGGAGCATCTGCTAGAGACATCTTATTGGGTTTGATCCTTGTGATCTTGGTTTGTGGCTTATCTTATCTCTGAGGAAGTTGCACGGTTTTTCACCTTCTTGGTTTTCCCCGGTGAAACTTTGTCTCTTGTGTGATTTATATTGTTTGTTTGATTGATATGCTGTACATGTTATTCTCTTAGTGATCCTGAATGGTAATGGAATGAAATTATCGAAAAATTAACAAGGAGTGTCCATGAGGGGCATTAAGGAGAATAGTATATAGGTATCTCGATTGTGCGTATATAAGGTCAAACTGTTGGGATTTGAGGATAGCCTCTTCTTCAGTTTGAGGATTTTATAATGCCACATCCTTGGCAATTGTTGGGATAAGAGACTTTAGGAACCAATACAAGAATATTTAGTCGTTAAGTTTAATCTTGCATAATCTTTGTCGCCTATGCACTCAGTTAAGTTTAATCTTGCATAATCTTTAGTCATTAAGTAGTCTTTCTGCAGGAAAGAAGGATCTCGATTCCTACGTCATATCGAATGGGTAACTGAAATAATTGTAGGAACATGGAGACTAAGGATGCAGAGGTGGGATGCGCCCCATGGGGCTAGTCAATGTATCACTTAGTTGCTGCACCAATGAATGTTCTCTATAATACACGCAATCTAATGGAATCATCCACTATAGAGTTGTAGGAACACCATAAGTGGAAGGAAATGATATGGTTATGAGGGTCCTCCCTATCCTTCCCTTCAAACTTGGGGATGTCTAAAGGAAGTTTGGTAAGCATGAGGGCCCAAGCTATATCATGTCTAATGGAATCATTGGTCATCTTAGAAAAATTAGGTAGATTAAGACTGGCCATGAATGGAAAACTAGTAGTAAGATGCGACATGGTAGGACCAACAATGGTGTTGGATGTGGATGCGATCGAGGATCCACGAGCTATGGTGGTCATGACTGGGATCATGTGGATACTGGCCCCTAGACTCTGGATCATGGTGGAACCAAGAATGGTGGCATCTGTGGAACCAATGACTGCGTTGGTCATAGTCAACTATTAGGTTTCCACCACTCTTATTACTAATGGTGCCCCCAACAAAATAAGTTGGGATATTTCCCACCATCCCGTTAGGCATGAGGGATCACATAGGTGAGTGTGCAGGTGATTGTGATTGAGGGGATTAGAAATAAGGGTCAAATGTCACAGATAAAGGTTCATGAGAGTATGAAATGTGCTAATCGAGGGTCCAATGAGTGTGGTATAAAAATTCCTAATGTGGTGACTACCCCCAAAGTCTATGAGACTATCTTCGGGGAGCAATAGTGACAAGTGTGCAAATGTGAAATGGGTATGGTCTAAAAATAGGATTGAAAATCCCAATGCAATTGAGTGTGCAAGAGGAGATATCTCAATAAAAGGGGCACTCAAGCCAAAGGGCTAAAACATCCTAATGCAACCAAGTGTGTAAGAGGAGAGCTCAAAACAAAGGGGCGTTTAGGCCAAAAAAAACTCAAAACATCCACTACAATCATGTGTCATAGTGAGTGAGATATAACATAATGGCCAAAAATCCAACAAGCAGCACCACTTATCAAAAGAAAAGACACCCACTAACTTGTGAGGTATGGGAGCAAGCAACCACCTAACTAAATGATGGAATCCCCACAAATTATATCCCTTGTAGGGTAATCAAATCTACAATTATATGATATGAAATGGAAGACAAATGTGTCCAAGGGATATCCCCTTACTGAGAGGGATCCTAGGTAAAAGAGACCTAGAAGAATGGAAACTAGGATACCCCATTGAAGGCACGTCCAAAAAGGTTACCCGCAATTTCAATCCATAGAAAATGAGTAGGTGTACTTCAGTATATAATGGACAGTGGTATTCCACCTAGACCTCTGGAACTAGTCCTTCCACTTGCCCTCCTAGAGGAGATCCCCCCTAAAAAAATGGTCTCAATAATGCCAATAATTATAAAAGAATTTTAGCTCCCTATTTGGACAACAACTATATCTCAAATGTGAATGACAAAGGGGAATTGTTTGGATGCCTATCCCCAGTGTCGTATCTAACTACAAGATTATTTTTTGTTCCTCAAGTGAGATTAATGTTTGTTGATTTAGAGTTAACTTTTAGGCTGAGATGAGAGAGGGAGAGATCGGGGGTTGGTGGTTAAGGGTAGGAAGGAATAGGGGGAATAGGGATATAGAGAGAGAGGAGTATGGGTAGGTGGTTAGTGGTAGGGGAGACAGAGATATAGATTGGGGGGTAGGGGTATGAGGGTGAGGATTGCGGGTTTGGGGGGGGAGAGACAGAGACAAAGACAAAAAGAGAGAGAGAGAGTCAAGGGTTTGTTGTTAGCTGTACGAGTAGGTGAGAGTTCAAGAGTGAGAGCGAGTGATAGGGTGGTTAAGGGTAGGGGGGAATAGGGGGTAGGAGAATATAAAGAGAAAGAGAGGGATGGGGAAATGGTTAGTTGTATTGGAGGGAGAGAAAGAGATGGGGGGGGGAGGGGTATGAGTAGGAGGGCTAGGAGTTGGGATTTGGGGGGATGTAGAGCGAGAGAGCGAGAGAGAGAGAGAGAGAGAGAGAGAGAGAGAGAGAGAGAGAGATTGGGGGTTAGGGGTTTACATAGAGAGATATATTGGGAGTTAGGTGTTTAGAGTGAGAGAGATAGCTGTCATGGGGGGATTGTTAATAGTTATATGTGGGGGATATGTGTAGGAGTAGGGTAGAGAGAGAGAAATATTTTGAGGGTTTAGGTTTTTAGATAGAGAGATATTGGAAGTTAGGGGTTTAGATAGATATGAGGGAGATATTGGGGGATAGGGGTTTAGAGAGAGATTGGGGGTTAGCTTTTTAGAGAGAGAGAGAGAGATCAAGGGCTTGTTGTTAGTGGTAGGAGTAGGTGAAAGACTCGGAGAGAGAGAGTAAGTGGGTGGTAATTAAGGTTTAGGTAGAAGAGGGATATATACATAGAGAGGGGAAGGGAGGTGCTCAGTAGTAGGGGGGGGGGGGAGAGAGAGAGAGAGAGAGACGATGGGGGGGGTAGGAGTAGGATGGTGAGGAGTGGGGGTTTGGGGGGGAGAGAGAAAGAGAGAGGTTGGGAGCATGGTTTGTGGTGGGGGGAGGGATATTAGGATAGGGGGGATTAGGGGTAGGGGGGAGTAGGGAAGAGAGAGGGGGGTGGTTAGTGGTGTGGGTAGGAGAGAGACCAATATATAGAGAGAGGAGTGGGTGGTTAAGGGTAGTGGAAGGAGTAGAGAGAGATAGACAGAGAGAGAGAGAGAGAGAGAGAGAGAGAGAGAGAGATGAAGGTGCTTAGCGATAGGCAGGAGGGTGTTTAAGGGAGAGAGAGAGAGGGGTGGTGTTTGTGGATTGACTGAGAGATAGGGGTTTAGTAATGGTTATGGGGAGGAGGGGTGTTATTCATAGTGGGATGGGTAGGGGGAACATAGAGAGAGAAATAGAGATGAGCAACGGTTGTTAGTGCAAAGGGGGAAGTAATATTAATATATAGAGAGAGATAGGGGTTTAGGGGTAGGGGGGAGAGAGAGAGGGGTTGTGGTAGAGAGAGAGAAGGGGGTTTGGGGGTAGACAAAGATGAGAGAGAGAGAGAGAGAGAGAGAGAGATGGGGAGAGATTAGTTGTATGGGGAGGGAGATTAGGAGAGATAGAGAGAGATGGGCATAGGTGTAGGGGGGTGAGGATTCATGGGATTGGGGGGTAGAGAGAGAGAGAGAGAGGAAACGGTATGGTATGGGGTATAGTGGGAGTGTTTAGGGGTAGGGGGTGGAGGGTGGTTTTGTAAGAGAGAGACAAGTCAATGGGTTTAAGGGTTTGGGGAGGAGGAGGGTTGTGGGATAGATATATAGAGGCATTTGGGGGTTGGGGGTTTAGGGAGGAGGGGGGTTGTGTGGGAGAGAGAGAGAGAGAGAGAGAGAGAGAGAGGGAGAGAATGGGGGTGAGGTATGGGTGAGGGGTAAGAGGGGGGAGAGAGAGAGATAGAGAGAGAGAGAGAAAGAGAGGTGGGGATTAGTAGCAGTGTGAGGAGAGAGAGGGAAAGGGATGGGACATGGTTAGGGGTAGGGTGGAGAGAGAGAGAGAGAAAGGATGGGGTGAGTTAAGGGTTAGGGGTAAGAGGGGGGGAGAGAGAGAGAGAGAGAGAGAGGTGGGGTTTATAAGTGGTGTGAGGAGAGAGAGGTAAAGGGATGGGACAGGGTTAGGGGTAGGGGGGATTGGGGGGGGAGAGAGAGAGAGAGAGGGGGGGGGTTAGGGGGTGCGACGGAGAGAGAAATAGAGAGAGGGGATGCGGTTAGTTGTATGGTGAGGAGGAGGGAGAGAGAGAGGGATAGATGGGGTGGTTAGTGGTCGGGGGGGATAGGGGTTAGATAGAGAGAAGGATAGAGAGCGGGAAGGGGGAGGTTGAGAGGACAGGGTTCAGGGAACATAAGAAAGAGAGAGAGAGAGAAGAAATTAGGTGGTAAAATTAATGCATGCACATTATTAACTTGTGTGCACTAATAACATGCACGTGTTAGCAATGTGCATGTATTATTTTCTATATAACAACACACACATGCATTTTTAATTTAAGAGAAAAATGGCACGAATGACTTTTTCCACCTACGTGGTGGATTTGTTGTCCACTTTGGTTATAGGTTCGGATTGCCAAACCTGTGGTTTGGGCCTACAACTAACAAAATACATCCATTTTTTCATTTCCACGTTTTTCAACCTTGAAGGTCTACATGTGCTAGAATGGTTTGTTGACTTATTTTGAAGACGAAAAAAAACTGCACACGTGCAGAAGAAGACCTACACACAAAAACAAAACCATTGATTGTGTTAAGACGCTCATAGTGGGGCCTAACTCTCAACCTTCTAATTTCAAGGATTCACTAACTTTAATCATTTAAAAAATATATAAAATTTATATTAAAAATAGTGTTGTACAATAACCACATGTTAACTGCAACTCTGCAATTCTTTTTATCGTTAGTTTCCATTCCTACTAGTGTGTCATAATTGGGTAGCATTACCTTTCACACACACACATAATGATATCATCATATTAGTATTTATGATAATGTGGAGGAATTTTGATATATGAAAGATTGTTTGGTTGTGAATTATCCATTAATTATATTATATTATTTTTATGTGATTTTTAAAAAAAAAATCTCATATTCTTTATATAAATGTTAAAGTGGAATACCATAAAAAATTTGTAATATCATTGATTAATAATTATAAATAAAATATTTTTGCATTTCTATAAATTAAAATAATTTCTCTAATGAATTTAATATGACTATAAAATCACAACTAAAAAAATCTTATTGCATAACTTGTTATATAGTTTTGAATTCTTCAAACCCCAGTTAATATCATGGGTGAGTAATTTAATATAATTTGGTATCTAGTAAGTATAATAGCGATCATATCTAGTGATTTTGCATTGTAAGAAAGGTCTAGATGTGTAGAACAACGTTAAGAGGTTGCATCTATGCTCACAATGTTTTGATTAAAAAAATGATCATTTAATGCCTCAAATGGGCTTGAAGAACCCCAAATCACCAAAGTGGGGCCTTCACACATGAGACATACAAACCAACTGTACATCTAATTATTCCACCCATAAAGTACCAAATAGAAGACAAATAACATAATGATCAATTTAAGATCAACATATCTTTAGTAATTATGTCTTGACTTATTTTCCAATATTTGGGTGATGACATCACCCAATTATATTTCCATTTTTCTTCAATGTTTCTTTGAATGCATTATCCATCATATTATTTTCTACTTTTATTCATATTTTTAAAGTTCTCCAATTTTATGGGTGAATACTTGAGTGGTTTTGTCAATTATTCTACAATGTTTGGGTGAACACTTAACCCATCATTAGAAGACAATTTAAAAATAATTATTCTACAATGTTTGGGTGAACACTTGACCCATCATTAAAAGACAACTTAAAAATAATTGACAATTCAACCAATTTATATTTGTCTAACAGCTAATATACAATGATTGGGTAAACACTTAACTCATCATTAAAGACAACTTAAAAATAATTAACAATTGACAGTTCAACCAAATCATATTTGTCTAACAACTAAACTTCACTCACAGCATCATTAAGGAACAACACAATTGGAAAAAATAATTGATAAAGACACTTCACCCAAAATGATATTTCTCTAATTATTATTTACCATATTGAGCAATGTCTGTTTTTTTAATATTTTTCATCATACAAATAAAATATTCACTTGCAAAAATACATTACATATTTTATCACAAAAGATTATTTAAACAATAATTTATATAGATAAGATCATCAATTATAAATTCATTATATTTTTCACTCCAGTCAAACAAATTATGTTTTTCACACCAGTCAAACAAATTATGGAAGAGTGCAGTTGGTCAAAAATACACAACCTGTCATCACCCTGTAAAAGCAATGCCAGAGTGAGTCCGAAATGCAGCCATCAGACAGGCAATAACAATTTAATATGAAACGATATACAATATGAGTAATATTACCTTTTTTATAAGAATACGTAGTGCTGTTATAATTAACGCTGGCTATTTGACAGGTTTGAAATTGAATGAGATAAATAAGTTATAACCTGAGCGGGTTATATTTAACCTTCATTTCATACAATTGATTATAAAATCAGACAAAGACGATAGAAATTGCGTTTTTAACGGGAGTTGATTTGTAAAAGTAGATGACATCGATAATGTAACATGGGGCCCTGTGTTGTTGTAGTAAATGACATTTTTTCTTTGGGCATGAATTCAAATATATAAATTTCTACTTTGGTCAATGAAAATTGAAATTTGCAAAATTGTTGCTGTCAAGGGATTGAATATTGCACTTTCTCACCTGGGATTCCATAAGAGTGCAGTGTTGCTTTGTCTAGTCTTTATCTGGAAATGCAAACCAGCATGGCGTATAATAGTCCATCGATGTCGTGTCATAGTTCACATCAGCCAAAACCTAGTTATTTAATGATGGCCTCACAATTAGTACAGAGATCATCTGACTTGGCCTTGACTGGAAATTCTTCACCCTTCTTCGATTCTCCGGGAATACAGCGGCCTTGGTACAGTAACGACGGTTCAACTCTTGTACAGCCCTATCGACTAATAGAGAAAAGAGGCCAGCTAGTCCATGGCTGCAACTTCTTGAACACGGGGGAGGAGGATATCTTGCAGGCAAGAGTGGGAAAGAACCTTGCTGTGGCCGGATCAACATCATATTCCGGTAGCGCATCTCAAGAAAGTGGTCATGTCAATGGATTTTACGGGACAGAAATCTCATCGTGTAAATGCATAAATAAATGGTAGTTGGAAGAGTGTATTTATTTATGCATTGTTTCATTTACCCTAAGTTAAACATTTACTTATTGACCATTAGTAGAAACCAAAATAATTTAAATATTCCTCTTGTTAATCATAGAGAATAATGATATCAAAACACTGACGTAAACCTTTCACCAATGTTGGAGCTGTAACAACCATGGAGCAAGCCATCTTATGCTCCCTAGTGGAAATGTTTTACATGTTTAAATACTAGATAGTTGGGAAAATCCAGAATCAAAACACGGGTCTGAATCCTTATCCAAGCCAACATCAGGAACTTGAACAAAAACAATAGCGGGATCATGAGAAACCATCCTCCTTGAAGGGTTTAGGGGCACCCATGGATATTATGAAGGAGGTGCACAAGTCTAACTTTCCAAAATTCTCGAATAAGCAAGAGGGGTTGGTGGTAGAATCCTAGCTAATGTAAGTTATGAGGGCTCTCGGTTTCAAGGATTACACCATGAATGAAAAATCCCAGATAATGATGAGTCTTCTGACAGAAAAGTATTTGATGTAATGGGTGAGTGTAGAACAAAATATACACATTGGTCCCTTACAGGTGTTGTGGGATCTATTTGAAGAGAAATTTAGAAGCAAATATTTGTTCGACAAATACAAGCATCAAAAAAAGGAAAGCTTCCATGTAGTTCAACAAAAGGGAGGGTCGATAGAAGAATATGAGGCAAAATTTTTCTATATGTTCCATCATGTTGAGTACATGACCGACGATGCTAGGAAGGTCGAAATATTTTTACATGGGTTGGATGAACACATCCACACCAAAGTGGCTAGGTGGAAACCCATAACCATGACAAAAATAACAAATATAGCCAAGCAAGTGAATAAAATGAATGATAAGGAATTTCAGTAACAAAGATAGGTACAAGTACATACCTAAGGTCAAGTACCTGAGGGGAAATTCAGGCTAGCGAGAACACTTCATATTGGGGGCAGGAGAGTCGGGTATTAGGGGGCACACTTTGGAACAACTAGGATGGATAATATGACAACCTTATACCCTTTTGTTCCACCCATTACACCACATTTAGAAGGGTCAAGATCAGGGCCATGCCAACATCAATGAGGTGACCATCATCGAGGTCATAATGGAAATGGACAAATAGTCACCATAACCCCACTTGGAATTAGGTGTTTTGCATGTCAAGTCCCCCACTACTAGCATGACTATCTGGTACTTCCAAACTAGATCTATCTTAGAGCTAGTTATTCATATAACTACTAGTGCTTTCAAACTAGTTATGAGTCACAAATATGATCATGTTGACCTGGGCCCTCATAGGTTACAAGTAATTTAGTAACTAGCTCTAAAACAAACGAAACTATCTGTAATATGAGCTCTATCAAACCATACATTCTCTTCATACAAGAAACAATGATTACAGGAGATGAAACTATTTCCATTTTAAAGAAGCTCTTAGTTGGTTGGGAGTTTGTTTATCTAGATGTTATTGGGTTCTCTGGAGTTCAAATTACTAGTTGATGCTCTTCTTGGTCTTTAATTAACTCATATGTTGCGTTTTCAGGACTCTGCATAAAATTCCACAGTCCTAAATTGAGAAGGGGCCTCTGGTTGATTAATGTTTATGACCCCTTTGAGAATATAGAGGCTTTCTGGAATTCTCTATGGGGTAATATTTGGATTTTCCTTGAGAAATTAATACTTGTGGGTGACTTGAATTTCACCATGGTGAGAGATTAAGTATGGGGCACTTTTTCCAAGTAGGACAAGTTATCAAGATTATTTCTATATTTGTTTGAATCCAAAGGGATGGTGGATGTGTATCCAGTAGATATTAATCCCACTTGGTCCAACAATAGCGAAAGGAATGTTAAAATCGCCAAAAGGCTTGATCAAATTTTTCTTCATTACTCCATCTTAGACAATGTCAATTATTGGTTCTAGGTTGAGAAGACTAGAATTTTAGATCACTTTCATATGGTGTTAGAAATCAATTTGGGATACAACAAGCCAAAATCTCGATTTAAATACAACCAATCTTAAGTCCAACTTGATGAATTAAAATTGTTGGTATTCTAAAGCTAAAAGAAGTATGATACCCTAGTAGATATGTCTATTATGAACTAGTTCACCAATGCTCGCAAAGTAGTCAAAGAGAAGGAAATGGCCTAATCTCATGAGCGATTTAAAAAAAGAAAAATACTTAGTGCAAATTGATGAGGACCTAAGAACTATGTATGACCTATATGCATCTGACCATCCCTCGAAGGTTGAAGTAGAAAGAATTAAAGGTATTGAGGATAGGAGATCTAAATTGATTCTTGGAAAATAAATTGACAAGAGGATTAAAAGTAGAGCAACTTGGCTTGTTGTTGAGGATAAGGATACAAATGTTTTTCATATATTTGCAAACAATAAAAAAATATTCAACACAGTTTGGAGATTGAAATATCCTATAGGGAATGAAATCTCATGGCTTAAATATCTTGTAGAACTTGGTTTATCCCACTTCTCTAGTCTGCTAAAAGATCCTATAAAAAATAACATCTAGGAAATCCTCTAAATCATCTCATGTTATCCTATGATGATTGAAAAATATGAAAATGATTTATTGTTCCAGGAGATATCCAATGAGGATTTGTTATGGTTTCTGGATTCCTTTCAAAAGGAAAAGAGCCTTGGGCCTGATGGATGGACCATAGATTTTTGGACAGTAACTATTGTGCAACTGGTATGGTAATAAACTATGGAAAATTTGGGCTCTTTACATTTGGCATGACAAAACATTGCTTGGGAAGAATTTCTAGACTATTTAACATCCCTCTAAAGGACTTTGACTCTAGTTTTAAGTAAGGCAAGGTTTTATTCTCAAGCCCAATAATTATCAGAATATAGGGTACTGGAAGTGGCTAGATGAAAAAAAAGAACAAAGAATCATCCACTGGTGCAATAGGTGGATCTTGCACGGTGGTCGGCTTATGTCGATTAAAGTTGTTGAAGAAATCCTAGTTTACTGCCACTTCCTATAATATTTCCCCAAAGGAATCTTGGCTAAGATTAAAAATATTGGTGCCAAATTCTTATGGAAAGGAAATACCAAATACAAGGGGTCCCACTTGGCCTGATGGTAACTAAGTCCCTCTCTACTAAGGGAAGGGATGCAACAGTGTAAATAACCCCTAAACCACCTCCCATATTGAGATCGAATTGCAATTCCCACAGTGTTGCAGCTAGGAAATTCCCACCAGTCAACTTCCACAATGCTAAGGAACATTTTTGAAATCCTTTTTCTAACAGTGTCCATTTCTAGTAAGAAAGATGCAACATTTGGCCTTGAAAAGCACAACATTTGGACTTATGTGGGGGTCATTCAAAAACCAATATACCCTATATAGGGGGAGAATATTGCTAGAATGTAAGAGGTGGTTTCGTAGATCTATGAGATAGTTACTTTTATTTCTTTTATTTTTTCCATAATAGTTTAATATGTATGGTGAATAATGAGTATGGAAAAATTATATTGATCCTATTTCGACTCAAAAATATTTTTGAAGAGGATTACAATAATTCAAAAAGACATATGTATTCTAACAAGAAGCATGGTGTTAATGGTGCAATATCATTTATTAAGAACAATTTGAAATAATTTGATGAAATGGCCTTAAATAAGTGAGGGAAAAAGGACAACAAATTACTAGGAAAATGGGTTTTCAGATGGGAGATCATGAGCAAAAATTTCCATGCAATATGTAGTGCCACATTTTTGATTGGTTATGTTTTATATCTAATCAAAATGATGATCCTAATGATGTATTATCCTATTTAGCATGTTTTGGTCTTGAAAATTGGATGTATGGTGTAGGATGTGTTTGGATAGTATGGGAGAAAAGTTTTAGGAACCCTTGCATGTATAAGGCTAGGAATCTATGGTCAATGTATCTAAAGAATATGGATAGATTTTTTGGTTCGATAAATAAAAAATTGGAAGTACAATAAAATGTAGTAGACAAGGCATTGGAATATGAAATGCTCCTATGTTTCAACCTCTTGCAAATGTCATAGTTGGAATATCTTATTTGGCTAGTCAATATAATGGTCCACCTCCACCCAAAGTCTATGTGAACCCACTCTAAATTATCCTAGGCGAATACAAATAGTTTTCATTCAATGGTAATGAAGTGTGTACTAAGGCTAAAAAATGAGTTCAACCCTCAACTCGAATAAGTACTCAGTGTAGAAGGCCATCTTTGGCCACAACCTTCCATGAGGGTTTATCTAAGTTATCTGTATAAACTTGTTGTAAATTTCATCTTGGATGAACCTACTGAAATCCTCCATGGTAGGTAATATATGGGTAGGTGCATCTAGGGAATATATGAATAGAGGGAACCAGTCAATCACAATACTCATGGAATCCAAAATATCTGAGACCCATACAAACCAATATCTAGATGGATTGAAAAGCTAGTAGAAGCAATGGACTTCGATAAATAGTATGCCAAGTATGGGTATGGTTCATATCCCTTTGTTGAGTCAGTTAAAAATATAGATGTAATGAAAAAATGAAATAAGGCTAAACATATAGTACAATCTCAAGCCAGAAGGGTTGGGAACCAAACACCACAAGGATAATGTGCTAATTAGGGATTACTTGTTTTCATCTAATGACGCATTGAAGGAGAAGAGTCTACTCTTGATTCTTTGTTGAGGCCCAATCAAGATAAAGTAAATAAGGAATTCAACAAAGGCCTTTAATGACATGATACCACTATAGTGGAAATGTATAAGGAAAAAATTGAGAAATATAATGAAGAAAAAGTATAAGCAATAATGTATATTTAGGGATGGCAATTGGGATCTAGACCATGGTGTGGGACCAATTAACACTAGGGATTGTACCCTATTTTTTTCTATGAGGGTTCATGCACCATGTGTAAGGCCCTATAAACTTGCATGACCCTATGAAGGAATATTTATCCTATTAAACATATATGGAACCCTTTTAAGGTTTAATGTATGATACAAAGGCATCACAAATCCCTAACCATGGTACATGGCAAAAAACTAGGGAATTAGGTTATAACTATTGATTCCAAGTCTAATGACAAATATGTAGGGCCTTGAGCCACCACATATAACCTAATATAGTACGAAGAGTCTTTATATGTAAAAGTAGTATAAATGAACCATTTTGAGGTCTAGCAGTGGTCTTAAACCATTATCTTTTATAAACAATTATAGCAGGGGTCACATAACATCATAGAAAAACTCATTAGAATGATCAATGGTAACAAAAAAAAATTACAATTTCCCAAAGTTACTAGAAAGAGTATTAGTGAGGGTCACTAAAGGATCATCACTAGAAATGTCACCAAAGAGAAATTTGGCAATGATCCTTTAATAAACCTCACCAAAAGTGTCATTGAAAAAGGATTTGGTGACAAACCTTAAAGGAATGTCTTCAAAAACAACTACAATGATGATTTTTTAAGGTTTGTAATCATATGTGACATTGGTGATGACCCTTTAAGTCTCATCACAAGCATGGCCCTCAACAATGGGTATTAGTGAGGGCCACTAAAGGACCATCACTAGAGGTGCCACCAAAGAGAGAATTGGCAATGAGCCTTTAACATAGCTCACAAAAAGTGTCATTGAATATGAATTTGGAGACGAGCCTTAAATGAATGTCTATAAATTCAATTACAATGACGATTTTTAAGGCCCATCATCATATGTGACATTGGTGATGGCCCTTTAAGGTCAATCACAAGCATGATTATCACCAATGGCCTTTTTTATTGTAGTGAGATGCTTTATCTAGGCATTTGAAGAGGAGTGTTCCCTCTTCACCTTGTCCTTACCAGTCCTAGTATCTATCAATGAAGAACAATAGGAATAGATGACCTAGGATATAGTTCAACACCTCATCAAATTGATACAATAATACCTATACCCTTTGCATAGGTACTGATGGAACTAGAATATTTCTAGGTATAAGGAGTGCATATATTTCACCTCGTATTCATCCATGAAACCATGAACCTCATAGGAATTACATTCATCAACCACAATAGGTCACTTAGGATGTCATATAACCTATGGAACAATTACACGCTCCTTCTTCTTGGAAGGCATGAAAAAATATATCCATAACTTTGTTGCAACCTGTGACACTTGGCAATGACACAAGGGAGAAACAATGAATTCATCGGGTGCTTTTCAAACACTTCCCATTCCCAACCATATCTAGGCAGACATATCTATGGATTTGATTGTTGGCCATCCTAAGGTAGGAAATAAAATAATCATTTTGGTGGTAGTCGATCACTTGACCAAATACACCAAATTTTGTACCTTACCACAAACGTTTACACCCTCACTAGTGGCACAAGCCTTCGTAGATCAAAATTTTGAGCTCTATTCCTACCCATTTCTAATGTATATGATCATGACACCATGTTTAGCTACAAGTTTTGGCAAGATATTTTTAAATTTTAGGGAACTCAGTTGAATCACATAACAACACATCACACCCCCAAAAATTGTAAAATGGAAGTAATTAATAAATACTTGGAAACCTACTCGCGATGATTTATGTCAGACAATCCACACCACTCGGCCCAATTTATCCCTTTGGTCAAATGGTGGTATAATACCACATATCATGGCTCCACCAAGATGACACCATATAAATAAGTGTATGGAAAAAATTCCTTATCAGTGATTTCCTATCTAATAGGTACCTCCAAGGTTCAACTTGTTTACAACACACTCTAAACTAGAGTATATATTCTCCCCATCCTTAAATATAATCTTGTTATGGATCAAGATAGAATGAAACAATATGAAAATTATCATCACATCAAGTTTCATTTGAAGTTAAGGATAAAAAATTTCTTTGGATCCAACCTCATAAAAAAACATCCCTCAATGCCCATCTCCACCATAATTTTGTTTCAAAGTTCTATGAACCGCACTACATACTGAAATGCATTGTATAGGAAACCTACAAGATCACTTTTCCAAGCCACTCCAAGATTCAACTTGTCTTCCACGTCTCTTGCCTCAAAAAAATCGCCGTGTCTAAATGTAAAATGCAAACTAGCTTACTTGAGCTAGATGAGGAAGACTCCATTGGATCCATTCGACAACAGTCTTGGCTTCCTAATGCAAGGTGCCTTAGACAATAAGTTTCTTGCTTAACAATTACACAAAACACACACGTTCACATAGACAAGATGCAAACAATATGCCAGAAGCTGACTTATATTACTTCTACCGAAACGGTTACAATGCAACTGCAAGAAATGCAAATAACTAAATAATTGTCGGCCTTAGTCGATTACAATACAGAAGTAAGCGTGTGCTATATTAGTGTGTCGACCGTCACCCTCTCTTGTTTCACTATGGAACTCTGAGCTATGGCTCGATCTCTCTGCATTTGGAAGATGTGTGACTATTCTCTCCAATCTACCAATCTTCTCCCCGAACTCTGCTTTGCCAAGATTGTTTTGATTATCCTCTTCCCACTGATCCCAACTCCATGGTATTCTACGTCGCTGCTGATGTTCCCAAGATCACTCTGACCCTCGAGACACGCTTCCTCTGTCAGCCGATCCTTCCATGATCTTGCAGACCTGCAATTGTCAGCACCCCTGTCGTGCTGCACAGCCTCCACCGATGGAGACATCTGTCATGTCCTCAACCACCTTCAATAACTGCCATTAAGTTCCTTAGAAACCCTGAACTATTGCCAAGTAATTTCCTTGACTTCTATGTGTCCTTCTGACATTGCTAAAGTAGTCAGTCTTATCACTGACTCGGCCATACTGCCTTCCATCATCTTCGACATAACCTGTCAGCTTTCCTTCTCACAAACCATGGCTTCCCCAATCCTCCCCTTCCTCCTTGCTTGGATTATGACCATACCTATCGGTGTCGCAGTTCGACCATCTGTCAACCATCAACGACTCTGATTCAACTACGTCGTCTGTCGACCTATGACATGTCAATTCTCGACTTCCCTTCCTGTCGATGAACCTTGACAGCTCTTGCTCGACTTATTGACTTCGAAAGCCAATATGCTTCCCCGCACCAGTGGTCGTCGGCACTACCTATGGTTGACTACTTCATGTCGATCAACTTAGATCGATCTACCTAGGCCCCGATGCTCCTACATCAGACTCCCCAGGTGAAAAATAACTTGACTTCTCCGTCAGTCTCCTGAACTCTTCTTCAAAAATCCATATCGCCGCCTGCAACTCATCATCTTTCCATCGCACTAAGTATTACTTCCTTCGCGATCTGCGTGCACACCCAACTTCGTGTCCCTCTATTCTTCTGTAATTTCTTCTTTCTGTTGACATGGAATCTACATTGTCGAGTCGATGTTCGACACTTCTATGCTTCCGCTGCTTGACCCTTCTTCAAACTTGTACATATCTAAGGCATTGAACATTGGTAAAATGCTCAAGTCATTCGACAACTCCAACACATAAGTGTTGTCTGAAATCTTCTTAAGAATCTTACATGGTCCTATCTTCTTCAGCTTCAGCTTGTTATATGTTCCTGTCAGAAATCTCTCCTTCCGCAAATGTGCATAGACTAAGTCTCCATCACTAAATGACTGTAGCCTCTTCTTCCTATCGGCTCTCAACTTGTAGGATGCATTACTCTTTTCTATGTGCTTTTGCATATCTTCATGCACTTCTTTCATATGCTCTGTGAATGATTTTGTGTCTGCACTTTTCTTGATTTATGTCAGTAACTCAACCAAATACACCATTCCATGTGGGATTCTTCCCTGAACAATCTTGAATGGGATCAAACCTATCGACTGATTCACATAATTGTTATATGCAAACTCTTCTTGCACCAACACATTCTCCCACTACTTGGGTCTATCATCCGTCAAACACCTTAGAAGATTTCCCAAACTTCTATTCACCACCTCGGTTTGTTTGTCTGCCTACGAAAGATATGCCGAGCTAAACTGAAACCTCGTGTTTAGTTTCTTCCATAAGGTTCTCCAGAAATGCCCCATAAAATTGGTATCTCTATCTGATGTGATACTCTTCGGCAACCCATGCAATCTGACTACTTTCTTGAAAAATCGTACAAGAATGTTGGTGGCATCACTTGTCTTTCAACACGAAATAAAGTGTGCCATTTTCAAAAATATGTCAACTACAACAAAAATTGAGTTGCTCCCTTACTGTGTCTTCGGTATTCCTAGCACAAAATCCATGATCAGGTGCTCCCATGGGGTATCTAGTACAAGTAATGGTGTATACAACCCTGTGTTCTGACTTCTTCCTTTTTCCAACTGGCAAACTCTACATTGTCGAACCCACTTTCTGACATCTGTTGTCATTTTTGGCCAATAATACTTCTCTTCGACCGATGTCTTAGTCTTGTTGATGCCAAAATGATCCACTAATCCGCTTCTATGCAACTCTCGAATTAGGTTCTCTCTTACGGATCCTTTGGGAATACACAACTGTTGTCCCTTGAATAGGTATCCCTCTTGGATAAAATAATCCAAGTATGGAGTCCTGTCGACACTCCATGGTTCATGACAAGCCTCCCATGCTTTCACAAAATCCTCATCGGTCGCATACTCTACTTTCACCGACTCTATTCCTATTGCCTTGTTGGGTGTGTTATATATCTTCACATGGTGGGTGCGTGTACACCATGATCCCCTCCCTAGTAGTTGGTGTGTCGGGCGCGGCAGGAGGGGGGTTGAGGGGGGGGTAGCCCACCAGCCCCCCCGACCCTTCGTTTCAGACCATTAGGTTCCAAAACGACACGGAGTGCAAAAAAATTTTGGGCTATTTTTTTCGTTTTTGTTGTTTTGGCCCATTGTATTCTTTCTAATCCCGGTAAATGGATTAGGGTTTTAGATGCTGCGAATACTATATATTGTATTGTAAATGGTTAAAAAAACATACAATTAAAAGAGTTGTGCGGCTCTAAGTTTTGGTGGTTTTTTTCCTGGTTAAGGGTTTCCAGGTGAAAATCTCTGTGTTATGAGTGTGCCATTGTGTATTTTCTATTTATGGTTAAGAATCTGTATGAGGTTTTTACTGCACTGTTAAGGTTTAAAACTATCATGCCTGAACTGTCTTCGTGTTCAGCATTGCAACTCTTCGATTCAGTGCGTCCTCAACTTTATTCAACTTTCCAGACTTATGTCGCAACATGAATGTGTATCCCTGTAGGAATTCGACCCATTTCATGTGACGTTGATTCAACTTTGACTAAGTATTAAAATACCTCAGTGCTTGGTGATCTGTGTACAACACAAATTCCATGGGAATTAAATAATGCCTCCAGTTCTTCAAAGCCTGAACGATAGCATAAAATTCCTAGTCATAGATCAAATATTTTCGCTTTGCATCATCCAACTTTTCACTGAAGAATGCAATTGGTCGGCCCTCCTGGCTCAACACTGCTCCAATTGTCGTCCCACTCGTGTCGCAATTGACCTATAAAACTTTGTCAAAATCTGGGAGTGCTAACACTAGGCTCTCAATGACCTTTTCCTTCAACTTGTCAAAAGCTCGCTTGGCTGCTTCCGTCCACTTGAACTCCCCTTTTCTCATGCATTCTTTCAAAGGTGCACAAATCCGACTGAATCCTTGAATGAACTTCATGTAGAAACTTGAAATTCCATGGAAACTCCTTACTGTAGTCGTACTTATCAGTTCCGGCCAATCCAATATTGCCTTCACCTTCTCTGGGTTCATCACCAATCCTTTACCCGAGACTACAAATCCCAAGTACACCAATTCTTCCTTCATGAAGAAACGTTTTTGCAGGTTCACTAGCAGCTTCTCTTCCTGCAACTTCTGCAATACTTGTCAAATGTGCCCCAAGTGCTTTGTCTTGGTTCGAATGAAAATCAGAATGTTGTCTAGGTAGACTACGACAAAATTTCCCAAGAATGGTTTCAGTACCTCATTCATCAATATCATGAATGTACTGGGTGCATTATTCAATCCAAATGGCATAACTAACCACTCATACAACCCTTCCTTCATCTTGAATGTTGTTTTCCATTCATCTCCTTCTCTAACCCGAATTTGGTGATAACCGCTCTTTGGGTCTATCTTCGTGAAGTACTTTGCTCCACTCAAGCAATCCATCAAGTCATCCATCCTCGGCAATGGAAACCGCTACTTGATCATGATCTTGTTTATAGCTTTGGAGTCTGTACACATTCTCCATTCTCCACCTTTCTTCGGCACTAATAACGCTGGTACCGTGCATGGACTCAGTATCTCTCTGATCAATCCTTTGTCCAACAACTCATGGACCTTTTGATTGATTTCCTGACTTTCTATCAGAATCATCCTATGCAGTACTTTTTTTGGCAAACTTGACCCTGGAATCAAGTCGATCTGATGGGATATGCTTCTCATTGGTGGCAATCCTGTAGGTGTATCATCGACTACTATGCTCCGAAACTCTTCAATCATCTTTCTGACTTCGACTGGAATCTTCCCCATTGTCGACCTCTCGACACATGGTCCTTTTGTAATGATTGCAAAACATCCCAACTGCTTTTACTCTTGCGCGAGGAATTCTTTCGCTGAGCACTTTAGCACTCACTTCTCCCAAAAGTTACTCTTGCCCTGCTTATAGTCGGCTGGCTCCACTAGCCTCAGCTTAAGAGTTATTTGCATGCCATTCTTCCACACTGTGACTCTGTTGGCTCGACCATAATAGACCATTTTCCAATCATATTGCCATGGTCTCCCTAACAACATAGGGCATGCGTCCATTGGGATTACATCGCACAGTACGATGTCTTCAAATCCTACGACTCTGAAGTTAATTAAGAACTGTCTGGTCACCTTCACATGGTGTCCTTTCTGCAACCATGAGATCTTGTAAGGGTGTGGATGTTCTCGACACTTCAACTCATTCTTGTCGATTACCTCTATCGGCACAAGATTCTCAGTGCTTCAACCATCAAATTTGGTCTTGCAACGCCATTCTTCGATCCGCACCTTGGTTCGAAAGATAGCCTTTTGTTGTGTCAGCTCTTGCTCGTCACATTGGTCCTCCTGAACCAATGTCCTCTGGACGATCAGGTTCTGATTCTGCTTGTTACCATCCTAACTGGTGTCAGATGTCAATTCTGTCCTCTCGTCGACTTGCTCATCTCTTTGACATCTAGGCTTCGAATCCTTTGTAGCATGTAGGTTCTCTGGGCACTCATATGCCTTGTGTCCCACTCCTTGACACTTGTAACAGATTATGGTTGGTATGTCAGCTCCTTTTTTGTCGGATGGACCACTTCTACAATATTCACCTTGACCGCGTGTTACTCAACCATCGCATCGGTTTTCCTGCATCTTCTCCCTTGTCGATGTCCCCTCCGCATGTCGACTATCTTCGATATTTTCTCTCCTGTATCCACTACTTTGGCCTTTCGCGGAAACAGTCTTCGTACCCTAGCCAGTCGTCTTGCCTTTGGTCGCTGCGAAATTCCTTGACAGTTTCTCTTCTGCTTTCAAAGCTAACTGATAGGCTTCACCGACCGCTCTGAATCTTGACATGATCAACTCGTCTTGAATGACATATTTCAAGCCGTTGACATATATCGCGACAACTTCTTCGCCTTCGTCGGTCTGAGCCGACCTTATCGACAATCTATAGAACTCTTCTGTATACTCCTTCATGGTCATCTCTTTTTTTCGAAAGTTCTACAACTTCCAAAAGAAGGAAATCACATAATCATTTGGCAAGAACTTCCCTTTCAGCTTGGCGACCATCCTATCCCAAGACTTTATTTTCTCCTTTCCCTTATTGACTCTTTCATCCTTCACATTGTCCCACCACAATGAGGCATGACCCTTCAACCTCAGACATGCAGTCTTAACCCGCTTAGGATCCTCGATCTACTCTATGTCGAAGTATTTCTCCATCTCTTTGAACCAGTCGATCAAGTGTTCTGGATCCAAACTTCCTGAGTAGGTACGTACATCTATCTTTATCCGGCCTCTCATATCCGTCAGAAGTTTGATCAGTTTGTCTTCAGGTTCTTCTCCCGCTGCTTCTCGTGCTTCCACTTCTTCGACCTCCTTGTCATTGTGGTCTAGTGCATCAAGAATACAACCACGTCTTTGGATTTCTTTGATCGATGCAACTTCATTTGTCAAAGTTTGCATTGTTTGGACACACTCATGATCAACTATTACTGCTGTGCCATGCACTCTTCGTCCAACACCTCGAACATTAATGCCTCTGTGAGCCATTTTCAACCTCGGCTGAAAATACCACTTTGTCCAATCGCAACCGGACTTCACAAGTTGTGCACGACTCTACCCGATCGTAGTTGGAGCTGTAAACACACTTGCACACTGGATTCACTTCCAATGTCAATACCACTTCCTTGATAGGATTCTTCTGCTCGTGGGATTCTCCTTCGGTTGCAGGATTCTTCATCTCTGATACCACTTGATGCAAGGCAAGTTAGTATCATTGGCTTTCTCCTTAACAGGATTCTCTTCCAGCTTTTATACCAACTGATGCAAGGCACCTTAGACAATAAGGTTCTTTCTTAACAGTTACACACAACACACGCATTCACATAGAGAAGATGCAAACAATATGCTGGAAGCTGGCTTATATTACTTCTACCGAAACGGTTACAATGCAACTGCAAGAAATGAAAAGAACTAACTAACTGTTGGCCTTAGCCAATTACAATACAGAATTAAGTGTGTGCTATCTCAGTGTGTCGACCGTTACCCTCTGCTGGTTCACTGTGGAACTTTGAGCTATGGCTCAATCTCTCTACGTTTAGAAGATGTGTGACTGTTCTCTCCAAGATACCAATCTTCTCCCCGAACTCTGGTTTGCCAAGATTGTTTTGATGATCCTCTTTGCATCGATCCCAACTCCCTGGTATTCTACATCGATGCTACTGTTCCCAAGATCACTCCGACCCCCGAGACACTCTTCCTTTGTCAGGCGATCCTTCCATGATCCTACAGACCTATAACTTTCAGTGCCCCTTCTGTGATGCACAGTCTCGACCTGTGGCAAGATCTGTCATGTCTTCAACCACCTTCAGTAACTTCCATTAACTTCCTTATCAACCCCGAACTGTCTCCAAGTACTTTCCTTGACTTCTACACGTCCTTCTGACATTGCTATAGTAGTCGGTCTTAGCACTGACCCAACCATACTGCCTTTTGTCATCTTCGACATAGCCTGTCATCTTTCCTTCTCACAACCCAAGGCTTCGCCAGTCCTCGCTTGGTTTATGCCCATACTTGTCGGTGTCACGGTTCGACCATCGACGACTCTGCTTCAACTCCATCGTCTGTCGACCTATGACATGTTGACTCTCGACTTCACTTCCCATCAATGAACCTTGACAACCCTTGCTCGACTTATTGACTTCGAAAACCAATTTTATTCCCCGCACAAGTGGTCGTTAGCACTCCCTCTGGTTGGCTCCTTCATGTCGATCAACTTCGACTGATCTGCCTAGGCTTTGATGCTCCTGCATCACTTCCACAAAATAAAAATTGCATAGGTTCACAATCAAAAAAAGTTTGATCCAATGTAAATATATGATGTTAGAAGATGCCACTTGGTAACCAATAAACATTTTATAGCAATTTTCACACCTTCTGCGTTGAGGACAGTGCTTCATTTGAAGGAGAGTATGTTAGGGTCCTACCCTGACCTACCTTACTTTAGAAACTAGTCATGCATTGTTAATGACCATCTCTTTGAAATAAGGAAAAGTAATTTATTGGTTAACAATCAATGTAAAAGGGGTCTCTTATTAATTAGCACACACTAGGAAGTTATTACTTGTTAATTATTTAACCATGTCAAGTAGTTAGGGTTTTGTACCTAGCAAGCCTATTTAAAGAGATACAAGGCTATGAAGGGTTTTTTGGATGATTATTGTAATGGATATTTTCTCAAGTGAAAGGTATCCCTACCTCAAGAGGCTTGTGAACATTTCTTCTTGAAGTTATTCTCATAGTATAAATTTTATTTCACGCCATATTCATCTTTGTGTTGTCTATTTTTTCTTGTTGTTCTCTATAACTTCTACTTTATTGCATCTTAACCTTTGTATACCATGTGTTTTTTTAAGTTCAGGGCTAGAAAACAACACATCTTAACATGATAAAAATTCCATGAGATGGGGAAATTGGATGATAGTTGTGCTACATGATAATAGTGTATTTAAGAAGCACTTAGTTTTTATTTATTAAAATAAAGGAATGACACAATCAAAGTTGCCAAACTTTGAATTTTCCTATAAAAGAAGGCTATTGCTATGTATTAAATTGGATTTGAGTTAATAAAATTATTTAGTTTTGTATTATTTATTTTGTTTACATATCAATTTGGAATTAGAGATGATTTATGTAGCTGGGTAAAGAGATATGCTTCCTTTTTCATTAGGCCTCTAGGATTCTAGCATAATGACAATGATCAACTCCTTTTATGGGATAATAGTTGCATATTGAGAGTTACAACTATCTCAATGAAGAAGGCTAATTTCCAAGAAAATATCCAACATAGGAAAGACAATATACCAAAATTTGTGTAGGATAATAATAACTAATATATATATATATATATTACATTGTCATCTGATGGTATACTTAAATATGCATTGACTCATCACCATGGGTTGAATAAACATGCCCCATAGATAGGACTTGTGTTTGTCCACTAATTATTAATGTATTATTATTAGTCATTATTTATTATTTATTTATTAATGTTTACATATATATCGTGTACATTGTATTTCATATGCGTTTAAAATGTTTTCCCTCAAATAATACAAAATTTAAGTCTTCATTCTAGCTTATAATGAATTTTAAAGATTATTCATTCTTAAGTTTGCCATGGTAGATGATAAAATATGATGTGATCTTCTACTGATTAGAAGAACTATCAGATTTGTTTATGACACATTTGCTTATGGAATTTTTTCTATGTGATTTTGTTGTATATATATATATCTGATTAGATGATAGAATATTACAATACCATGGGATGGTATGCTTAAATATGCATTGACTAGTCACCATGGGTTGAATATAAATGCTCGTTAGATAGGACATGTGTCTCTTTACTAATTATTATTAATCATAATTTATTATTTCTTATTATTTATTTATTAATGTTTACATATATATTGTGTGCATTACAACATTCCTCTCACATACATTCTCATAACACACTTCTCATGTCATTCCACTACCTCAACAACAACTTTAATGACTCTTCCCAAGAATTCCAATCATGAAGATGCCTCCCTTGTAGAGGCACAAATGCAAATTTTCTAGAGACAACAACTAATTATTCAAAATCGAAATGTACAAGACCTAAAACTCCACAACCCCACATGGATTATTCTTGGATCTTAAGATGACCTTGCAATAGTTTTTTAATTCCTTTGATAGTGATTAGGTTGAGGATTGAATACAAGGATTATGTTCATAATTTTATCATTAGACCACATTGACAAAAAGAGACAAAATTACCTTAGTATCCTACCATCTATAAGGATGGTCTACCCAATGCTTGGATCAAGGAAAAAATGTACACGTGCCACTATAAAAATCCATTTTCATAAATAATATCAATGAGTGTAGGGTTAGTCTACCCTCTGGTGCCATTAATAGAAGGGATCATTTTTCATTACATTTTGAGATTGTTTCTATCCAACAAGCTATGTATAGAACACCATCTTTCCAGTCAAACAATTCAATAGTACATTGAAATCTTCTACATACTCCAAGTCCATCTCTCTCTTTTAAATCTAGACTTGGCACCAATAATTTAATTTAATTTTGGTTTGCTTATTTTTATCCAACATGAAGTTTCTTTGGTGCATAAATGTTCTCTTTAAATACCTTTTCAACATGCTCTAGTTTATGAAAAGAAGTTAATGAAATGCCTAGTGTCTTTTTGTTCTCCATCTTTGGTCTCCCCTCCACAACAAAAGCTCAAATGACTACACATTCTCCTATGGTTTCCACATCCCCGCCCTCTAGTGGTTAATATTGCACATTCCATAATCCATCCTCTCACAACAAAACATAATATCATTCCTTATAATGCCCCCACTCTACCACAACATTATTCTCTGACCCTAACACACAACCTACCCCTCTAGGTGGTGTCATTGATGTAGAAATCCATATGGAATATGGTACAAACCTCATACTAATGACATGTCCATCCTCTCCTACCTACTTCGTGCTCTTTAACCATAATTGAAAAATTAAATATCTAGTATTGAGTTTGTACATCTAGTCACCATTCATAAATGTTAACATCTAAGTATTAACCATGAATCTAATCCGCATCTAACATTTTCACCCATCACATAACTACATTCCTTACTCTTTGACTATGATGATGTTTTTACTATGCCTACCACCTTTCCACCCCAATGACATATCAAGTATACCTTATCCCTCATAGCCCCCTTCCCAATAGCCAACACTATCATCTTACCCCTACTGAGCTATCTAAGATTGAAAAACAAATTCATGCACTCTTTTAAGTAGGAAAGATTTAGGCCCTAGCTCCTCACCTTGTCAATAACAAACATTCATCATCCCTAAGAAGGAATCCCATGAATGCCGACTATTCATTGACTATAGAGATCTTAATAAGGTGACTATCAATAAAAAATACCCGTTGCCTCTTATAGAGGATTTGTTAAACCATTTACATGGTCCTTTCTATTTTACAAAGATGGATCTAACTTCAAGATAGTATTAGGTTAGAATGAAGGAAACCGATCCATGGAAGACAACATTTAAGATTAAATTTGGGATTTATAAGTGGTTTATTTTGCACTTTGGTTACACCAATGCCCCTGCCACTTTTATGAAGCTCATTAATAACATGTTCATACCAGACTTGGATTCTTTGTCATTATAATCTATCTATATGATATCTTGATATTTAGAAAGACCTAGGATGACACATCCTCTTCTTAAGTGTTCATATTTTTTTTCTTCATCCGTTACAAGTAAAACTCAAAAGATATGTGTTTGATCAATGATTTATTTCTTCTGTGGGAATTTCCATTTATGTAGAATGCATTCAACAAGATCCCTCTAATGTTAAGGCCCTCCTAGATTGGTCATTATTCCACACTATGACTAAACTCAAAAAAAATATAGGCAGTAAGATTTCTTATTGAAAGTTCATTTTCTAGTTTTCTAAGATGTCATGTCCTCTCCATGTGTTGTCTAATCAATGTAATTTTTTATTGGACCCTCAAAATTGAAGCCACCTTTCAACACCTCAATAATCTTGTTTGTTCTCCACCCATCCTCTATTATCCTAACTTCAAGGGCTTAATCCTTTGATATAAATTGTGACGCAAATTATGCTATTGGGGTCTTTCTCAAACAAGGAGGTCATTTGTTTTACTTAGGATTTCTTGACATACAAATTGAAGTAAAAAATACATGAGAACGAATTTTATGCATTGGTTTGGAGTTTAAAACATTAACATCACTATTTACTATGTATAGAAATTGTTCTACGCATAAATCATCATCAATTGATCATTTTTAGTTCATAATCTAAGCTTTGAAAAGATGATAACACACATATACCATTTATATCCAATGGTTTCATCTAATGCTCAAATACAAGTAGTAATCATAGAGTCAAGTTGTATATCAATTGATTTGTCTATGATTGCAACTTTTGGAGGTGAGAGTGCCCACTTTTATTTACAAGAAACAACAATATGTTTTCATTCCAATGTTTGGTTCAATTATATGTGCCATACAACACCGTTTATATTGAACCAAATGTCATCTCTTGATTATACACTTTAAGAGGGGTGGTTGTATCAATTGTAGAAGATTTGCATACTTACTCCTAAGGCACATTTGTTTTTTATTAGGGATGCACATTCTTCACCTAATGGGGGACACTTTAACATGCCAATAATTGTCTTGAATCTATTGAAACATTTCTATTAGCCTTATATCTCCCAAAATGTTAGTGACATTGTGAATTGTTTTTCCTTATGTAGCTAGAATAAGTCTACACATGTCACAATATTGGATTGTACCATCCATTAACACTTCCTACATGTCCTTGGGAGGATGTTTCTATGTATTTTATTTTGATCTTTACAAGTTAAACCTCTAGAAACATAACGTTTTTTGTAGTACATCATTTTAAAACTATGGCCTTATTCATGGCCTATAACAAGATGATTATTGCAGTACAAACAACATACCTTTTATTTCTAGCATGCTTGGACAACTTTTGATTCATCACAATATCACTTATGATAGGGACTCTCATTTTCTTAGTCAATTTTGAAATACTATTTGGAAAATCTTGGTCCAGTGCAAATTGCAATTCTTTGATGCTTTCCAACCCCAAATCAGTGCATAAACAAATGTGATCAATCGCACCTTGGTCCAATGAACGAGTAGTGAGATATGGAATTGCACATAGTAAAACATTGGTATAATAGTGTAGTTCACTCCATTTCACATTGTTCTCTTTTTGAGATGTGTTATGGGTACCAACCAACCACCCCTTACTCATTCCCAACCACCTTACTCATTTCCACTTCAAAGCAACACCTCAATACCCAAAAACAAATCAATGCATTTATGAAGGATCTAGCCAATATTCATATCTAGGTACACAACACCATTCAAAGGAGCTAAGCACACATCAAGATGTTGAGTGATCATGATCATATATGTGCATCCTTCCAAGTCAATGTTAAGGTCTATCTATATCTTTAGAAACAACATTTCAATGAGCTAAACATCATAAGGTTCATCCACTTTGTTATGACCCATATCATATTTTGTAGTAGCTCAGTGAAAATTAATGCCTTTAATCTAGAGCTTCCATCACAATAGATTTTTCATCGAGTAGGTAATGTCTCCCAACTCAAGCTATATGAGCCCTTTTGTATGAAGACATCCTCATCTTTCATCCTATGGATAAATGTTCTAGATTTCCAACCCCTACTAGACATTGACACCTTGTTGGGGTGCAAGTCACTGCAACACTATCAACCTATCAACTGGTTTTGGTATTATCACTACGGATATCATAGGTAACAAAGGTAAACTTCTTACCCCTAGCAACTCATTTATGTGAGATGAAGTTGCTAGTAATTTTCCTTATTTTGTTTCATAATTGGGTTTACTTGCTTCTTGAAACAGGAAAGAAAATGATAAGGATTCCAAGAGAAAAAATATTTATAATAAAAAATAAATATTACTTTAAAAATTTAAATATTTTTTTACACATGTTAAAATTTGAAAAAAAAAAATGCATATTTCTTTGTAAAACCATTATAAAAGTGCTTATCTATTTCTAAAATCATAATGTAAGTTACATCTTTTAGGTACTGAAGTCTCTGTATTGTTACTACTATTGATTTTCAATAACAGGATGATAATACTTAAAGCTGATGAGTTTTGCTTTTCAATAACTGGATAATAATACTTAAAGTAGATTAGTTTTGTATGGTTTGGCATGTTGTTTCCAATCTATCGAGATGAAAGCTTAACTGTAATGAAGTTTGATAGATTTCACCCAAGATCTGAGTTCGACCAGAAAAAGCGAAGTTGCAGAAACCGCCTTGCTGAACATAACAGAAGAAGACGGAAATCATCAGCTCAACATGCGTCTGGTTAGTATTCCATTCTTCACTCACAAACATATATCTTCAGCATCTTAAAAATGTTTAACCTTGACGAGCCGGCCTGCACCACACCAAAACCTAATCTATTTAATAAATATATTTTTTAGAATGAGACTCTGCTTTGTACAGCATCCTCGATGTGTTTTTTTAAAACTGCTTATGCATGATCGCATTGTGACGCTTATATTTAAAAGTTTCCTCTTACAATTGTTCAAATTTAAAAGTAACATCGCAATATTCAGTACCAATGATGATGTTCCCCAATACTTGCAAAGACAGATCCCTGTTCTCCGAGGAGTTTTGACTGACCGTGAGATGATGAGAAGATTGTTTGGGAGAGATAAAAAGTGTTACATTGTCATTTCACATTAAAAAACATGATAGTCCTATTCTGCTCTTATCATTGACTTGTATCAATAAAAGAATATGTGAGGACTTATCATGCAGCGTATTCTTTCTAATCATGAAATGTAACATGATCTTGGGTATTCTTTATGATCTTCAAATGTATCATGATCTTGGCTAGTTTCTTTAATTTAGTTGAGGGTAATAATGGCATAGTTTTGTTATGATATAATTATCAGAGTTCGCTTTTAAAGAGAAATGTCTATCTTTGCATAGTGCTGAATTTGCTGAATTCGTTATATATATATCTTAATTAATTAACTAATTAATTAGAAAAAATATTAAAGTATCTTTTTAAATTAGAAGGAATTATTAAAGTATATTTTAAATTTGATAATGAATCAAATGCATAATATTATTTTTTTGAAAATACTTTATTTATTTTAAATGTGTTTAAAAGCTTGTAATTATGTAATATTGCTGCATGTAAATTAGCTCACTATCATTTTAAATCTTCTTTAATATATTATAATTTATATAGGTTTTAATTTAGTTGAATATATTATAGTTTTAATTTAGTTAAATATATTATAATTTTAATTTATATAATGTTTGTGTATAAATGCATTTTCTTTCGCAAAACAAGTTATAGAGAATAAAGTTTGAATAGAAGTTCACTCACAAAAGTGTAATTTTGAAAATTATTTTTTTTGAAAGTAAAAGGATTCATTAAAAAGTTATATTTAAGTGTGATATATATTTTATAATTTTATAATTTAATGATTTAATATTTGAAGTTCTAATGTAATCTAAAAATAAAAATAAAAATTATTAAAAATAAAGCAATGATATTGTAAGTGTAAAATATCTATCTATATCACATTTTGGGCATTAAAAAGTAGTTAGAAAGAGAAAGTACTAAAAAAGAATGGACATCACCTTATTAATAATCATTTTAATACAAGCAATCAACAATAGTTACACAAGATTTATCCCAGAAAACTCCTCAAGAAAAACTAGCCATCAATAATAGATCTATTATTGTTCTCTTGCCAAACTAGACCAAGGCTGCCAAGAGAATCTCTCCTATTGGCATTGACACCTTACAATGGAGGAATCCAATCCTATAAATAGGGTTCTTCACATGCAAATACAACTAGCAAGAAACCATGGGCTACCAAAACCATGTTCTTGAAACCACTTACATCCTTGCTCATTCACATGTATATTACACATTGTCATCTCCATTTTTTTTAAATTTTCGTTGCTATAACCATTGCTTCTTTCAACTCTAATTTCTCTTGCCTTCACTTGCCCTTCATGTGCTGCACTTCCACAAGCCTTTTGTACCTGCAAACAATTCATTATTGATGTTCATATAAAAAGGAATCCATCTACCGAAATACATCAGTGCTCAGCCACTGTAACTGTTAGTTCTCTAGGAATCCTTTTCTCCTCGTGGGTCATCAACAAATTAAAATCTTCCTTGAACATAACCTGGTCCTAACACTCTAGGATAAATCCATCTCACATTCCCCCTTTAATCAAAGACTCAACAACCTCTCTGATTTCACATCATGCTAGACTACGAGTACATGTGTCACCCGCATACCTACCCAAGTGGTTCATTCCACAACTTGATGCCACGTCTTCTTTTATACATAAAAGGGATACACCTACTCCAATACATGTAGGACTAAAACATAAGGAATCAACTCTAACCGGGAACCAAAAACTATGAGATGTCGGATACAATTGATCATACACCCCTTACAACACATGCTCAATAATTTCAACTCAAATACAATGACAATCAATGTTTTACAACACAACAATAATAAACCGATTGTATTTTCTAAATCTCCATAAATAGATGAATCTTTCTCACGAGGGCTTTATGGCCACACCCATTTTGAATATATCCTTGCTTTAATGCTTGAAACAAACCTAAAGTATCTTCTCATAATTTATTACTATCCATGCCTTTTTGTAAAAACTTGTCCACTTCTCAAAAATAAACAATCAAGAACATAAATAAAGCCTTTAAGTGACGTGGATCAATAAAAACAAACTTTCATATATGCCTTTTTAAATGATGTGATCTCCTCCTTTTATAAAATAACATATTTGAATTATAAATACCTTCAGCATTTACCATTCCTTTTTCATGATTTATCCACGTGAGCCTTTTTAACAGAGACCACTGCTCCTCTATCACATTTTGCAATTTCACTCGATGGTTTCACATATACCAGCGATTGATGCTCATAACCTATGGCATGAATTACAGCTCTAGATTAACACCATAAATGGCTGTCTCGCCTTCTTTTCACACGGGTGATTGGATCTTCCATGGGTTTCCATGTAGAAGCTTCTCACTTTGACAGCAAACGCATTTCACAATCTTTGACGTTATCCCGTCAAAAACTTGGCCAAACCAATTGAGGATTCCAAAATAAGCACCACAGTAAAACAAGATCTTGGATATCCACTAACAGCTCACGGTCTCAACGCTCCGTCACATCTACCATAGTCTCTTCACAGGCAGGCACGTCTTCACAGTCTCTTCACATGATGCGCATTGGCACCTCCTCATGTGACACAGTCTCTTTCTCATTCAACGCTTCGACATATCTAATATATCTAGATACTTCAACATGCAGATACAGGAATATCTACCACCAAAAATGTAGACCCACTCAGCTATCTATGTTCTAGGCCTCCACCAAAGCCATTCTTATCTTATGCGGCCTGTAACTCGCCCTCTTTCACAATAGTTGCACGTAATGTGCACGAACCATCGATATCTTTAATTTTCACTACTGAGACACAACAACACAGATTAAGCCTATGATTTGTTAGATCTGTGAGATCGAACTTCGTAATGAACAGATAGACACTTTAACCAGTTGATCTGCAATTTCTCCTTGCATATCCAAGTGTTGAAGCAATAGATCTTCCATCTTCCATCATGCACCAGCAAACAGTGTCATCTACACACACTCATGGTTACAAGCAATATCAATACACTAGTCAAGGATCTAATACCACTGTTAGCAATCAAACATGCAAGATAAATAAAATATAAATACAAGCAATCAACAACAACAACACAAGATTTATCTTGGAAAAGGCCATAGGGAAAAACCAACCATCAATAATATATCTATTATTGGTACCCTCGCCAAACTAGGCCAAGTTTGGCAAGAGCATCTCTCCTCCTCACATTGGCACTTTACAATGGAGGAATCCAACCCTATAAATAGGGTTCTTTACATGTAAATACAACTAGCAAGAAACCATGGGATACCAGAACCCTGTGCCTGAAACCACTTACATCCTTGCTCATTCTCGAGTCAAGGTTAACCCTAACATAGGACATGTGAGATAAAGGAGGGTTAGGAATGGAAAATTGAAGGCATTTTGTGGAACAATGTCAATTCCAATCACAATCAATGCCACAAGTAGGAAAAGGCATAGGCATTCAAACAACAAGGGCTAGAAAACACATCATATTTATTTTTGATGTAAGCGAAGAGTAGGTTCTCATTGCATCAAGAGGAACTTTTTACAACCCAGTATGACAGAGAAGTACAATACCATGCTCCAAGTGGAGTCAACATGTGGCGTTTTAATAAAAATAATAAAATATTAAGTAAATAAAAACGTTACATCATCAACCCTAACCTATAATTTCAAAAACAAAGAGATATATTCTTAAAACTAAAGAAACATAAAAGAACAAATTGGAATATATGCCTAAGAGTTTTGGGATCTTCATACACAATTTGAGAACCCTCACATGCTAGAGATAACCAAGTCAATAAAAATGCCGCTTTAAATGTATAGGCCCTGTACTTAGCCATTGTGTAAAATCTCAAGTTTGGTTGGCCTATTTGAAATATGTTGTAGGTGATCATTGATGATTTTCACAATTTGGCTAGCCATTTAGCTTTCTAGTAGCACTCAATATCTCACCATTATAAACCCATGTAAACATTTTAGAAATAGACACTACATTCTTTTCTTTAGTGGATAAGAAAAATGATCATGGATCCATCTTAAAGATCAATTCATTTTTAATTTTTTTGGTTTTGGTTTCAATTAATGAAATTTGAGATAGTTTTGTAAGATGGTGTTGATAAACTAGTATAGATCTATATTAGCTCCATATCTACCATTTGTATAGAAGGATCAAATACCTCAAGGTGCAAACCTCACCTCATGTTTTGCACTCTAAAAAATGTTTACACCTTAGCGATTTGATCCCTTTTGACATGTGATAGATCCGGTGTTAAGATGGATCTATGATGGTTAGGTCTTGTATAAAGTATGTGTTGTTAGGGAAAACTTCCTATAGTTGGGTTGAGTCTACTAATGTACCGAGGTAAAATATAGACATACAAGGTGTTGCAAGTACATTTATCAATTAAAGATATTAGGGTTTGGGAGAATGTGTAACTTACTTAGAAGGTTGATCCAAGCCTCTCTTCTTTCTCTCCAATGCAACAACCTGCAAAAAATTCAACAAAACCTTCCTCAAAACAATTTGACCACAAATAAAAGATTGACATCTAAAATAGCATGAGACATCAAATTGTAATGAGACCTGAAAGATACATGAACAAACCTCTTTGGAAAGGGAAGAATGTCCAATATTTATTAATGAATTAATCAAGTACATCAAATTACCTTCCTTCAAGCATGATACTTCATGAAACCAAGATTGAAGGTCTCTTGCTCCTCTCCTCCAAGGATGCCAACCTTCGATCAAATGTGCTAGTGTTTATAGGAAACTAGGGCACAAGTGAAGGGATGTGAGTCCAAATTCCTCCAGCATAACACTATAATGGGATTTTTTTAGTCCCTTTCATGGTACCTCTCCCCTCTTATATAGAAAGTGAAGAATATAGTGTCGAGGAAGAAGTAGTTACAACCAAAAGAGGAGGTTCCAAAACCACCTCAAACCATCCATTTTTTGAGAGTTTATATATTTTTCTGGGTATTTATGAAGCATTCACAACTTTAAAATGGACATCAAGCGGGTGACCCATGACTTTAACATGTGCAACTAGCATGTTTTTCGTAAACCCATGGATGATCAGGAGCCCTCCACCTGCGTTTTTATGGAAACATGGTCAAAAACAACCTTTTCTGGGGGTTTTCTAGAGAAGTTTTGGTCTCCAAAATTGTTCCTAAGGTTCCTATCTATCAAATGGGCCATGAATTATGTAATTACATCCTTCTAAAGTCCCAAATATGTATCGTCCATCCAAAAATGTCCTTTTGTGTGAGTCACAGTAATATCATGAAGCATCGTCATGCAAATGGTGTCATTTGTCCAAAACATGTAAGTGTCGTCAAGGACGGAATGTTCCAATTTTGGCTATAACAGATGACCCCTACTGTATGAGTTCAGAGGGGAAGATGATGGCTGAAATAGATCATAAATAATAAAGGGTTGGATCATGGAGTCGGAGAAACTAGAGAAACCAAGAATCATAAGCTCAAACAAAGTACCTGAAAGAAAGGAAATGTCAAACAATCTCAGCTCTTAGATAAAAATCCATGCTCAAATCTTGGAACACGGCCTCCATGGGGATACAATGATGATCCAATACATATGTATAACTGATGCATTTATCATGGCCACTAGAATACAATCATGGATCCATGAAAAACATAAGTGTGAACATAGCCACAAAAATACAAACGTGGATCTATGTCTCATAGGGAGCCAAAATGAGTGTGGCTCAATCTTGTGCAGCTTGGGAAATAACAAAATATAATGATGTTATTATAGGCCCAAGGTATTCATCCAAATCGTCTCATGGTATGAATCCTAACCATGCGAATAAATGAATTGATGTCGAACATGGAGGACACTGTTTGATTACTGACCATTGATGTGGACTGTTAACAAACATGGGGGAACCCACCAATGATGAAAATGGGACCCAAGGTACCTAGTACATTCTAACAAGTGTGAATAAGGGGTATTGAATTTGAACACTTGAAGAATCCATCGAGTAAGAGACATTAATGTATTCTCATAGCTCAATGGTGAGGGAAATTTCCACTGATAACTGCAATCCCCAAGGTACTACCGAAAACTCTAAAATCCATTCTGAGATCAAGATGAGTTGAAGTCGATGGGAAGAATTCTGTTGAAAGGGAGGCCTTAAGGTATCCTCCATCATCCAATATGAAGAATTCCATTGGAGTAGGATTGAGTACATGATTTTACATACTGATACCAAGTAATGACCAACACATGAGGTCAAGGAAACTGCAAAATGGCTGACACAGGTTGTATCCTTGAACAATGAGCACGACACGAGAGTGACTTAGGAATATTTGAACACAAAGGGACCATGATATAAATCTGCAATGTAGGAGACATTAACATATTCTCCATATGATTGGAAGAGCAACCAACCAAAGGAGTTAAAAAACTCCGAGATCAGGTTTATCCTGATGCTAAAACATAACCCAACTTGTTTTATAGACTCAAAAAAGGTTCTTTGTTCAAGGACATAATTGACTTGCTGTCATTATATTGAAAGACATTTGACACTCTTCCCTTCCCTTTTCTCTTTTTAGGTACATTTTTCATTTTTTTAACAAGATTGAGAAACAAGTAAAGCATGCTCGATAAGGATCCAACCATGTGTAATTTTATGAGTCCATGGAAGGGAAACTCAAGACATTCTTAATTTTTTAATGAGTGTGAAGACAAGATAGAATAGTACTCGATAATATATTGATCTGTGGATTTTAATATTGAGCTAGGATCTGTTCGTTCTCACTGGTGTTTTGATATTTAAGGAGTCTGAAAAACTTAAACAATAACTCCATATACCTACATGTGGATTTTACATCGAGCTTGAGTTAGTAAATGCTCACTGGTGTTTTCATATTTCCAGAGTTCGAAAATCCTAAAGAAGACTTCAAAAGGGAATTTTTTGTAAAGTTAGTCTCCTCTCCAAAAAAGGGTAAAACAATACGAGAGAGAATTCTTCTAGACAAGTATGACTAGATTTTTCCTTTTTCGTAAATAATCCACCAAGCTCCAGAGAATGGGTAAAATTATACCTAAGTGGATTTCCCTTCAATTCCTTTAGCGAGTCTGAAGTGAAAAAGTATACTCGACGATCTTGCCAATTTTAAGGAGTCTAACAAGAGATTAGAGAAAATTCCATAAAATATTTTCCAGAAAGGTTTAACGAGCCCAAAAAAGTAAACTCATGACCTCCTTACTATTTTTAACGAGCTCAAAGGAGAGATGGAAGAATGCTCATAGCATCCTTACTGTTTTTAACGTGCTCGAAGGAAAGATGAAAGAATGCTCGTAATGGGAGGAGATGGGTGTTAGGGACATGCGAAACTAGTTCCAAGTGCATGGAACAAAGAAATGCATAATGCAAGAAACATAAGCAAGATAAGGACACTCAGGGTGTGTCTCCTCCAAGTAAAGGATGTGAAATCCCAAAGGAAAAGTGATACATAGCTGTTAATGCCCCAAAAATTGTAGCATCAATTAGCAAGAGATTCTCCCCGGTAAGCAAGCCCAATTAGATTAATCACCATTTGGTATAGGGAATCCATCCAGTTAACGACCTGGATACCATGTAAGATTTAAAGATTTTTTTTCTTTGCACCAGTTGCGTCCCGATCCACCATTTCTGTATTTTATTTTAAAGATGATATGCAAGTGTTGTAATCTAAATGCATGCAATTAAACAAATCTGATCTAAAACTATTTAAGCAAATTTAATCTATCCTCGCAAGGAGCAAAATCAAAGGATGAGTAATATACTAGAAATGCAACCAAGAATTTCACAGATAGTTGTTCCAATTAATAGATGCACTTACCCTAGAAAATAAAGATTATCAAAGATAACTTTGATAGAGATAAACATTTCATTACTTATTTAACATAGAAATTTTGCAAAGGAAAATGAAAGCTTTCATAACAGAGAAATAATTTGAATTAGTTAAGAACGATCTCATAGTTAATGTATGAACAACATAGAAAGAATTTGGCAAGAATTCAAAACATTTCCAAAGAAAAACACAGTGCAACTTTTCCCAGGCAAAATGGAGCTTTCTTCATTGATGTAGCAAGGTAATTCACGTACAAATTTCAGTCTATCATTTCACCTACCAAAAGTCCCTTCTCATCTCTTCTATCCCTATATTTATAGATTTTACAAAATTTGTCTCTTCCCAAAAACCTAACCCTAGGGAAACATAAAAGTTTGTCTTCTAGTGCCTAAAGAGACAAAAGCAATTTCCATCTTTTTTACAAAACATTTTATACAATAAAATAACTCCAGTTGTCTTTTCCCAAAATTTACAATAAAACAAATTAAGGCCTAGATGGTCCTGCCACTTCAGCCAGTCTTTCTATTTCTGTTGAGATGTCCACCTCAACAGGATTGCTTGTTTCAGTTGGTTTGTCCACGTCCTTAATATAGCTGGCCCACTGGTTAATTTCTCGTAGAATGGTATTTCCATGTGCAGAAACCATCATTCTTAGTGCTATTTCATGCTTACACCAATATGATTTGATGCTTACTGCCCCTACTCGAGTCGCCTGAGCGATATCTTCCGGGAAGTAGGCATGGATGGCGGTCTTCCCAAAGAAACGATGGATGTCTTCTGGAGTTAAGAATTCTATCTTCTTCAAGTATTATAATTCTGCATCTAGGTCACCTTGCAGGTCTACCAAACGATGCTCTCTTTTGGGAAACTCATAAATAGTTTGTGGTAGAACCATGTGACATTTCTCATGAGTGTCCCGGATTCTTGAATAGAAAGCGTGACAATTCTTAACGGTATTCCAGATTTCAGCACTTAACGTTGCACCACAATATCTACCAAACTCTAGGACTCCTGCATCTAAGTCTAATTCATCATCGGTCTTAACGCGTAGGTTTCTCAGGAATCCAAATTTCCCTTTCCTCCATTCAAAATGCTCATACATCTCTCCCAAGTGATGCACATATCTCTTCTTTAGCTTCAACGCCTCAACTTCAATGGATGTCATCCACATTATCATTCCTTTTACCCTGCATACCTCCTCTGTGATCAACATTAGTGATTGACGAAACTTTCCTTGTATGTCGCAGTCTTGCTCGTGGAATGAGACTAGATCCTGCTTCCTTTCATTTGCAACCTTGAGTTATTCTAATAGTTGTGCTTTTTCCCACACCAGCCTTTCAAGCTGAGGCTTAAAGGATTTATTTAGCTGCAGATTGTTGGCTTCATGCTTCTCCAATTCTCCTACGTGAACTTCCAGGTATTTCTTCTTGCTTTTGGATATTGTCAACTGCATTACTAGTGCGCTTTTTTCACCTTCGAGCTGTAGAATTTGCAAAGCTGTTTCTTTATTTTCTTCTTGAAGCTCTTTTTACTTTAGCCTTGACTCATTTCCTTCTAATACCTCCTTCTGCATATTAAATTTTATTTTGAAACATAATTCCCTGTACTTCTTAGCTTCTTCCACCGGATGGTCAACATTATCTTTACTCGCTTGAGCTGAAGCCACAGGTCATGCTGCAGTGAACACAGGGTCACTATCGGTCCCTTTAAAAAGTGGGCTTTCTGATACTCTAATTTAATATCAGCCCTCTCCAATTTTCATCTTCTTTTTTTATCTCTCTACAATAACTTTCTTCCTTTTGTCGAAATAAACAGAATCTAGGTTGGCCACTTGGCGTTGCTTTGAAGGAGTGTATGGGGTGAGTGCGAGCTCCTCGATTGTGAAAACCCCTTCATTAGCTATCCATGATTGGTTTATTGTTTATAGATCCAAGTCCATGGTTTTCGGGATAGACATTCCTTGTTCCAAAGCTCTCTTAGACTCTTCTGCTTCGTCTCTTTCCTACTTCTCTACTTGTTTTGCTAGCTTTGCTGCCTCTTGTTCCGCTTTCTCTCTTATCGCCTGCAACTTTTCAACCTCCTTCCTTTTGATTCTTTCGACCTATTCTTGTTGCAATCTAGCAGATTCCTCTTTTTGAATCCTTTCCTCTTCATATTTCCATGCTTTTACTGCTTGCGCCTACTGAGTTCTAGCAGCTTCTGCATCTTGCTATTGCTTTACCTTTTGCTCCTTTTGGAGTCTTTCTACTTCTTCTTTTTTCTTCTTCTCAGACTCCTCTGATTGCAATGTCACTGCTTCTTTCTCCTTTTGGATCAAACCAACATGTCTGGGACTAGAGATTTCTCCGCTATTAGGGCGGTAATGCTTACCTAGCTCAGTCATGTTCTTGGTACTTCGGAAAAATTCTTCATCCTTGTCCCAAAGATGTGAATACTCAAAAGTGGCTCCGTGAGAGGTGCAGTGCTCAGCGACTTTTCCACTAGGATCATGCCTCCTTAAAAAATTTATGCCAAAATGAAAAGCTTCTAATTTTTTAGCAAAAGTTTCACCCTCCTTTTCCTTATGGAGACTATATGCACCGATGGTAAAGGGCATTGGTGGGTAGAGAACTTTCTTCTTATCACTGAGAACCTTGCTGACTCCACTGATGAAGAGTTTCCTTATAGATTCTTTGTGCACTACAAAGTCTGTGACATACCGAGGTAAGAAAAAGGGATCCTTAGTTCCTCCACTCATTATGGTATAAGTTCCCTTGGAGGAGAAGTAATAGTACACAAATTCTTCTATAATAGGCATGGCGTTTTCTGACAAACAATTTGGCTCTTCTTTAAAGATGAGCTGATACAGGGGCATGATGAACTTCTCGCAAATCTGTGTGTAGTGATTTTCGTACTTGTTTTCCCATGTGATTTGATAATCTACAAAGAGAGGGGACTCCTTTTTGTTCAAGACACAGCCCAGATAAGGAAAAGATTGCTTGCTTAATAACCAATCTATCAAATATGAAGACATGTAGAAATCGACTTTCTTCTATTGGGCAGGATTTAAAAGTGAGGTCATGCTGTGTGAGATTATGTTGTCCCAATTGAATATTGTACCATGCATATCTACATAGACCATCATCGGCACCCATCCAAGCTTGAATATGTTTCCATTTGGCATGCTGAAAATTCAACTCATCATTAAGGCGATGAGCCTATAAGCAGTCCTTAAAAGCATACTTTCATACTCCCCATTGCCTCTTTTCCTTATTTTCCTTTCAATTATTAGCATCTTCCTGGCGGATTCCAGAGGGTCTATTGTTTGCTTTTCTATCCAATCATTGTTCAGCCAAGCCCTTTCCTAGGGTAACCTGTAGATAGCCATGATATGCTCTGGTGCAAAGGACACGAGGTTCATCCTAGTGTTGTCATTTATGAATCTCCTGTCAGTTTTCACATGGGGAATTATCCATCCAATAACTTCTGAGCATGGGAATAGCTCGGGACGAGTTTCTTCCTTGTGAAGGACAGACTTCTTGATGTTTAAATAGACCATGCTTTATTCTAAGGTTGCGTCAGGGTACTTCTGGTCTTTAATGAATCTATATAAATCACCCCACTGAAATTTTTGGGTGGCTCTTGGGGCTACTCCCGTAACATCTTTTGTGTCACAAAACATTGTCTCAAGTGAGGTAACCAACAAGATTTCTATGTTTGAGTCTAACTCAAAAATATTAGCCTTCTGTCTGGCAGATCTCTTGTGCATGTCAAAACTGCAATGGCGGGGAGAGAACAAATGAGAAGTTCACAAGTTTATGAGTAACACATTGTTAGAGAGTCAAAACAACAGTCAAATTTACGATATTTAATAGAACCTGAATATACACATGTGTTAACTAGTCGCTTGAAGACAACGATAAGGAAGAGGAGCATTTAAACAAAGTCATTCATGTAGCGGCTCAAAGATTGCAATTTAAACAAGCCCGAGGGCTCCTAATTATCATTTAATGTTAAAATTTGAGCATTAATTCACAATACTCTTGGATCTTTACTAAGAGAATAACATATACAGTATATCAATGCATAACAATCACAATAAGCATGACAAGCATCACAAGAATAAAAAGCATGAGAGACACGAGACACAGAGTTTCCATGGGGAAAAACCTAAGGTGAAAAACCCCACAACTTCCTCAGAGATAGAGAGAGCAATGGCTCAACCAAAGTACAACCAAAATACACTTGAGATAGTCTCCCAGAGCACATGATCCTCCTCCTCACTAGTGTGTCACTTTCTGAGTGAGAGAAGTGTGTCTTTCCGAATGATCCAAATAGAGATCTCCTGATCTCTATTTATACTTAACCTGCTTGCCCAGTGACCTTATGGGGCCGACTTGTCTATCTAGATACATCCACAATATAATATATATTTTAGGGCTGACTCCACACATGGTGGTCTAATAACCCATGGGCAAGTACACACACTTGCGACACTTGTCAATCCACATGACGACACTTCCTTATAGAGGAATAACACATCTGTTATAAGCGTACAATATATATATATGAAATACATAGATGAAATACATTCCGAAGTTACATATACATCAACACTCCCACTTAACTAGGAAGGTATTTCTCAACACAGTTATGCTAGACAAGTCTTCTTCTAGGGATCATCGTCATCGATGCATCGTCAACATCATCATCACTGCTGCTACTATCTCAACCAATCTCTGACTCTACTCATCATAGGAAGTTCTATAGAGCCAGTCCTTTTTCATACTAGATGTAGGCCCACCACCTGTAGGTCTTCATCATCTGTGCGAATGGTCTGATAGAGGTGGCCTCTAAGGACTAATTTTATGTGTGAATGCAATACCGGAAAGAGTATCCCAGGAACATTTATGTGCTTAAGCATGATCGGCAAGATCTCCCAGGACTGATTACATGCATCTCCTCCACAATACCTTTAAAGAGCATCCCAAGAACATTTATGTGCCATAGCATGACCGACAAGATCTCTAAAGAGAATCCTAGGACTTATTACGAGCATACAGCTCAACCTCTCGGATCTCTAGGACTGATTACATGTGGATAGACAAAACCTTTAAAGAGCATCCTAGGAACATTTATGTGCCACAGCATGATTGACAAGATTTCTAAAGAGCATCCCAGGACTAATTATGAGCACATAGCTCAACCTCTCGGATCCCCAGGACTGATTACATGTGGATAGACAAAACCTTTAAAGAGCATCCCAGGAACATTTATGTGCCGCAGCACGACCGACAAGATCTCTAAAGAGCATCCCAGGACTAATTATGAGCACACAGCTCAACCTCTTAGATCTCCAGTACTGATTACATGTCTCCATAGTAATACCTCATCCCAGGACTGATTACGAGCACACAGCTCAACCTATCGGATATCTGAGGACTGATTACATACTACATAGCAATACCATAAAGAGTACCCCAGGAACATTTATGTGCCGCAGCACAACCAACAAGATCTCCCAGGATTGATTACATGCTATTTGCACAACCTACCACATATCATCTCTGACCTCCAAGTATCAACCTGATACTCATGATCCAACGGATCATCATTGCACGAGGCATCATCCTGATGCCCATGATCATACTGATCATCATCACTTGTACCATCCTGGTACATATCATCTGGAGCAACATCCTGAATCTCATCATCATGATCAACCTGATCATACAATGCATCCACCTAATGCACACCAAGTATCTACCTGATACATATCATCATACATTATCCACCTGATACAAATATGATACATATCAACATACATGATCTACCTGATCATACTATGTATCCACCTGATACAGATACATGGTCCAAGCATCCAACATGATGCATATACAAATACATACAAATGATCCAACTGATCATATCCAACATCCAACATGATGCGTACATACATATAAATGATCCAACTGATCATATCCAACATCAACACGATGCGTACATACATACAAATATAAATGATCTAACTGATCATATCCAGCATCAACACGATGTGTACATACATACAAATATAAATGATCCAACTGATCATATCCAGCATCAACACTATGTGTACATACATACAAATATAAATGATCCAACTGATCATATCCAGCATCCAACATGATGCATATACAGAGCAGTAACTGGAGCATCGTCCTGATACTCATCATCCAGTGGTTACATCCACAGCCATGTGAAGGATCCTCCTTCCAACATGCTTTGGATTGCTTCAGCAAATGTGTCCATCACTTCTTCCTCGAAGTGTCGTCGATCTGAAGAACACCAAGCCTCTCCCTGAAGTACTCGAACTTCACCCTGGCTAGTGGCTTCGTCAGCACATCTGCAATCTGCTCGTACATCGCAACATAGAGGAGCTTCACGGCTCCTCTCTGCACCATATCCCTGATATAGTGATATTTGATCTCTATGTGTTTCAACCTGTCATGAAACACTGGTTTCTCAGATAGCTTCACACAACTCTGGTTATCGCTGAATATACCAGTAGCATCCAATGGGAGATCAAATAACTCAAACAGTAGCTTCCGTAGCCATACTGCCTCACAACTAGCTGAACAGGCTACAACATACTCTGCCTCAGCTATACTCAGTGCTACGCAGGACTACTTCCTACTGAACCAAGAGATCACACCTGATCCCATACTGAAGCAACACCCAGATGTGCTCTTCCAATATGCATCACTGCCAGCCCAATCTGAATCAACATAACCCTGCAGGTTAAACTTTTGATTCACTTCATACTTGAGCCCATAATCCACTGTACCCTTCAGGTACCTCAGAACATGCTTTACAGCAACTAGATGAACACTCCTCGGATCCGTCAGGAACTGGCTCAATGTGTTCACTGCAAAGCAAATATCTGGTCTCGTGTTCGTCAGGTACATCAAGGACCCAATCATCTGACGATACATAGAGACATCAACCACCTTAGATGAAGCATCACATAGAAGCTTTAGATTCGATGCCATGGGTGTGGCCATGGCCTTGCAATCCATAATCCTAAATCTCTTCAGGATATCTAATGTGTACTTCCCTTGACCAAGGAAGATCCCACCTGAATTTTTCCACACCTCCAGACCTAGGAAATAATGCATCATTCCCAAATCTTTCATATCGAACTCAGCAGCAAGCTTCCTCTTAGTATCTGTAATCAATCTGTCATCTCCTGTTACAAATAAGTCATCCACATACAGGAGTAGAATCATGGGATTCCCTTTCTAAACCTTGTAGTAGAGGTTGGAATCCGCTTTACTCTTGGTAAAGCCCAAGCTAGATACGAAAATGTCCATCCTACCATACCAAGTTTTGGAAGCTTGCTTCAAGCCATACAAGGCTTTCTTCAATCTGCACACATATGACTCCCTGTCGTGTATTTCAAAACCGAGTGGCTGCTCCACGTATACTTCCTCTTCAACTACACCATTCAAGAAAGCAGTCTTGACATCCATCTGGTGTATTTTTCACTTCATTGCTGCAACCAGGGCAAGTACTATTTTGATGGAAGTATACCTGGCTACAGGTGCAAAATTTTCTTCATAATCAATTCCCTCTTTCTGAGAGAAGCCACGAGCTACGAATCTTCCTTTGTATTTCTCTACACTACCATCTGCAACATGCTTGATTTTGTAGATCCATTTGGAAGTCACAACAGACTTCTCTTTAGGTCTTGGGACAACATCCCAAACATCATTCTTCATTATTGATTGGTATTCCTCAACGATGGTATCCTTCCATTCTTTCTTTTCCGCTGCTTCTTCATAGCTGGAAGGTTCTTTGTTCATAATGTCACAAAGTAAAGCAACATAGCTGGTATGTGATCTGGTTCTCTTCTTTGCTCTGTGTTCTTCTTCTAGAATGCCAAATCTTTCTGCAGCTTAAATGAGCTCTCTAGCCCATGCAGGTTTCCTCTTGTGAGAGTTATCCTCACGGGGTGGATCTACAGGTTCTTGTGGATCTTCAAACTCACGAACAACTTCTGGAATTGCTTCAGTCATGGTAGTGTCTTGAAATCTAGTTTCCTTAGGTTCTTAATAAACTTCGATAGGTGCCTTCCTTGATTTGATGAATGCTGATTTTTCATCAAATGTTACATCCCTACTGACATCAATCTTCTTGAACCCTGGAAAGTATATTCTGTAAGCCCTTGAGCTTTCATTGTAACCCACAAAGATACCCTTCTTTCCTGAAGGATCTAGTTTGGTCATCTTTTCCTTTGGGACATGAGTGTATACTGGACAACCAAATATTATGAGATGGTTGACTTTAGGTTTCTTACCAGAAAAGACCTTTTCTGGTGTCTTGTTGTCCAATATCTTGTGGGGTGTTCTGTTATGCACATATACAGCTGTTCTAGCTGTTTCTGCCCATAGATGCATAGGTAGATCCTGGTCATGCAGCATTTCCCTTGTTGCTTCCATGATTGTTCTGTTCTTCCTTTCTGCAACTCTATTCTGTTGAGGATTATAAGGAGCAGTCAACTCCCTCTTAATCCTTGAATCACTACAAAGCTTCTTGAAGTCACCTGAGGTGAATTCTCCACCATTGTCAGATCTGAATGTTTTGATCTTTTTGTCAGTTTGATTCTCCATCAAGGTTTTGAATTCCTTGAACTTATCAAACACCTCATCTTTGTTTTTCAAGAAGTATACCCAAGTCTTCCTGGAGAAGTCATCAATAAATGAGACATAGTAAACATACCCACTTAGAGAATTGGATGACATAGGACCACATACATCTGAGTGGATGATTTCCAGGATATCTTTTGCCTTGCTTTCACTACTTGGGAAAGCCTTCTTAATATTCTTACCTTTTGCACATCCTTTGCAAACACCTTCATGTTTGGCCTTGATTTCAGGAAGACCCTCTACAACCTTGCTTGCAAATGGAAGTTCCCTATAGTCAAAATGAGCAAGTCTTCTATGCAAAAGTTCACTTGGCTCCATGGATTCATGCACCATGGCATGTTCAGGTTGTCCTTTTAATTTATACAAACCTCCCTCTTGCTCTCTAATCACAACTGCATCATCTATGGTCTTTCCCTTTGGCCACATTAGGACTTGGCCATCCACAAATGCAACCCTCATACCTTTTGTATCCAATGCACAGATGGAGATTAAGTTCTTCTTGAGCCCAGGTACATAAAGGACTTCTTTCATCTTCAAAGATTTTCCAGAATCTAGGTTGTAGGAGGCTTCACCACTTCCTTTGATGGGATATTGATAATCATCCCCAAGTTTCACTTTATGGGGTGATTGATGTTCAGACAGATTTACAAAGGATTCTTTAAACCCAGTCATGTGTTTGGAAGCCCCACTGTCAATTAACCATTCATTACAACCATGGGAGATAGTACCTGTGAGAGCAGAGATTAGAACATACTCTTCTTCACTTGATGAGTCATCATTACTATCATCACTTTCTTCCCTAGCCTTCTCCTTTGGAGGTTCATCATCTTCGACAGCATGAGCATGGTATCTTCTTTTGTTACCCTTCTTCTTCTTGTTGGAGTTGTTGTTGTTGTATTTGTCCCTTTTGTTCTTGGGACATTCTGAAGCAAAGTGACCCTTCTCATTACAAGTGAAACACCTTAGATCTTTCTTGCCTTTGTGAAAATGATGAGAAGATTTCTTCTTGTGATGGGATGGCTCCCTCTTGAACTTGCCCTTCTTAGTGTGAGCTATGAGAGCTTGATCTTCATTTCCCATCTTCTCTTCTCTTGCCACAAGCCTTTCTTCTTCTTGAGAACATTCCTCCCATAATCTGCTGAAGGAGATTAACTTCTTTCTAGCACAGATCCCCTGGATGAAAGAGTCCCATGACCTAGGGAGGCCATTTAAAGTAGTCATAACAATTTCTCCATTCTCCACCATTTCATCTATAGCTTCAAGTTGTTCCTTGATCTGAGAGACATTGGAGAAATAGGATTGAATGGTTTCTCCATTCGACATGTTGACCCCTTTCAATTGATTCCGTAGGGTCATCTTCCGATTTATGTTCTTTCCTTCAAATAGCTTGGTCAAAGAGTCAAACATAGCCTTGGGTGTCTTTAGAGAAGACACATGGGGTATGAGATGGTCTTTGACAGAATCCGCAATGACTCTCTTTGCCTTGACAAAGTTCTTCTTATGCAATACCTTAGCCTCTTCATCCTCTGGGATAGGGATGCCTTCTTTTATATATGAGTCCAACTCATTCTCTTTCAGGATTAACCCAATCCTATACTTCCAAGCTCGGAAGTTATCAACCCCTTCAAGCTTATCCTCAAGCTTGGTGTGGTGAGACATCTTAAAGAGTACTTCAAATGAAATAGAAAAGATTTAGGTCTTACCACTTGAAATGCTGAAAAATGGATCTGGTCCCGGATTAGGGTTTGTAAAAAAAACCCTATAAATTTAAAATGTGAATTTCAACTTTCTGAAAGGATAGAAAGATGCGCCTTGATGATCTAATTATCCTGGTGTATTCAGAATTTGAGATCAGCAAAGCTTTACCCTTCAGATTTGCCTTTTTGTCCTCCTAGGTTCACTAGGGAGAGCCCTGAATTAGGGTTTGAGTTTCTCAGAGATCTACCTAGCCAAAAATCTCGATCCAAAGCTCTAAACTTCGATTTTTGGAAGGCGCTTCCAGCTATGGCTTCAAATTTCAGAAATTCCTATTTTTGTGGAAACCCTAATTTTTAGTGCCAAATCTGAAAATGCTCAGAATTGAATTCTGATTGGATAGATCGATTCTCCTTGATGAGTAGAGTCAATATACTATACTTCTTTTCCAAAAACTGTGGAGAGAAACCCAATAAATTAAGTCAAGTTTTCGTCACTGCAAAATGTCTTCTTCTCAGGTTAGCTCTGATACCATGTTAAAATTTGAGCATTAATTCACAATACTGTTGGATATTTACTGAGAGAATAACATATATAGTATATCAATGCATAAAAATCACAATAAGCATGACAAGCATCACAAGAATCAAAAGCATGAGAGACAAGAGACATAGAGTTTTCGTGGGGAAAACCCTAAGCTGAAAAACCCCACAACTTCCTCAGAGATAGAGAGAGCAATGGCTCAACCAAAGTACAACCAAAATACAATTGAGATAGTCTCCTAGAGCAGATGATCCTCCTCCTCACTAGTGTGCCACTTTCTGAGTGAGAGAAGTGTGTCTTTCCGAATGATCCAAATAGAGATCTCCCTATCTCTATTTATACTTAACCTGTTTTCCCAGTGACCTTATGGGGCCAACTTGTCTATCTAGATACATCCACAATATAATATATATTTTAGGGACGACCCCACACATGGTGGTCTAATAACCCATCACCAAGTACACACACTTGCGACACTTGTCAATCCACATGATGACACTTCCTTATAGAGGAATAACACATCTCTTATAAGGGTACAATAAATATATATGAAATACATAGATGGAATACATTCCGAAGTTACATATACATCAACATTTAACAATATCTCATTATCCTGAGCCCTAACATCCTACTGGGACTAGTCTTTTAGAAACATAAACATTCAAAGCATTATCATTGTGGGATAAGAAACTTTCTCAAACATTATTTAGACTTTCACAGGTTTAGCTTTTAGAAATCAAATTAAAGCAAGAGGAATTTTTTTCAGAATAAAGAAAACCGACTTATAGGCCAAAATGCATGTGCATGGAGGAAATTGCATAGTGACTGCGGCACAACTCTTTTGGGTTGTAAATCGACTTGATCATGATGAACAAAGAAACATTTGTGCTTTTTAAGCTCACGAGAGGTCTTCCTATCAAGTTTAAAGGAAAATAAGTTCTTATTGGGCATGGGGTTCCCACACATCACATGAAAACGAGAGCAATTAAGGTGTTATAATGACGAGGGTTTGGCCTTGAGGGACACCCAATAAAACAAATTTAAAGCTAAAAATAAGCATTTAACGGGGTTTTCTACTGGACAAAAAAAACAAAGGGAGGGAATCAAGGACCTACCTATATTTATCTAAATGGCTCCCTACGGTCGACACTCGTACCAATCTAGTGATAGTTTGAAGCTTCCAATGGAAAACAACAACGTTTCTTGGTTTTGGCAAGTATCGAATGAAAACCCTGTTGGGAGAATATGTATATATAACAGGAGAAATTAATTCCCGCGGGGTGGAAAGTTGGAGACTTAAATGTGCACTGGGCTCAATGTGAATGGAAATAACTCTGCATGGGGCTATTGTAATGTCCCTTGTTAGGAATTTTATTAAAATGGCAATTTTTCACTTTTTTCCCTAATTAGACCTTTGACTAGTTTTGAGCTCTAGGTCCCCAAATTGATCTAATTGATCCCAAATATTATGAGAAGGTATATGGATAATGTTATAACATAAATATGTGTTTCAGGTATTCTTTTAGACCTTTAAAATACTTATGCAAATCCTCTTTCAATTCTGGCATATGTAGGGAACTTTACTAGTAATTTCCCTTTGACTAGTATTGGTCTCTAAGTCTCAAATTGACTCCAAATGCCTTCAAATATTCAAGGAAGGTGTAATAATTATATTATGAATTGAAAATGATGTTAAGGTATCAGATATGGCCACCAAAATACCTCTGAAAACTCTCTTAAGATTTTGGACCAAGTATGCAATTTTACTAGTAATTTTGGGTTCAAATCCCCCTGGGGTAAGTACTGAAAATGGCTTCTCAAATGCCTCCAAAGACACTCAAATTTATGAATAGAGGTAGGGAATATATTAATTATTTTATTAAGGTCTCATGTGAACCATTAATTTATTATTATATCTTCTCCAACCCTCTCCCATTCAGTTGCAAAAATCACCAATTCGACTCTTGGGGAAATGGCACTATTTCTTCTCCCAATGCAATTAAACTGAGTAAAAATACTTCAAATGCTCACGTACAGTACATGAAACTTGTAAAATATATCCAAGGTAGTCTATTAATCATAAATGTATCATAGAACCATCCATTCATTCGAAATCATCAGCATTATCATGCTATACATCAATGTAGTGGGGAAATGGCACTGTTCTTTCATTAAAAATGAGATTTATACATTTCTACTTGGAATTTCGACCTGCAAATTTTTGGAGATGGAGAAAAGAGTATTTAATTCATATTAAAAAATAAATGGGGCATTAGAATCTCCCCGAAAGAGTACAATAGATCACCAAAAATTTCCTCCCTCAAGGATCAAGAATATGCCATCAAAACTGGAAATGGTTGAGAGAATGTGCTGCAATAGAAGAAACCATGAGGTTCCCTGTAGCTTAAAAATAAAAATAGATACTCCATTAAAGCTCCAAATTAAAGTTCGGAATGGTCTTTCCAATTACCAACTTGGATGGGAATCTTTCACCCTCGAAATTGGCTAAGGCAAGAAACTAGTCATCCATTAGCTCTCCCTCTACACAAATGCAATTGCAAATTCTACAAATGATCAAAATTTGGTTTCATTATTTGTTCTTGACATTTATAAATTTCTAATGTCCTCCATGGGTCTAATTCCTTCCAAGAGACTGATTCCAACTCAAGTTGGGAAGAGATTCCAAAGGACGCCACTTGTACAACAATTCCTAGTCTCCCACTTCCACCAAATCACATGTGGAAGCATCTTAGCTTCCCTAACACCCATGAGCGCCCTCTTGGAGTATATTTTTAGCCCTAACATGTCATATATGTCATATGTCATCCTTTAGGTATGATATGTGTCATAGGTGTCATAGCATCTTCATCATTGTTGTCATAGAGCTAGGGAATCTAGCCCAAGTGTCTCACTAGCTCTAAATTGCCTCTTCCTCTTCCATGGGAGTTACTCTTCCTCTATATTTAGACCTTGGATGAGTCATGCCGTGAATAATACCTTTTGGACTCCCCCAAGTATGTTACCATTCACCTTGAGTTCAAATTGGTGAGAGCATGATGCCAAGTGTAGTGGGGAAATCTAGCCATATGTGGGTCCCACTTCCTCCATGTGTCTTCATGATCAAATGCCACTTTGATTTTCACTTGTATATATTTATTTATATTCTTTATTAAATATTTATGCATTTCTAATGTTCAAACATCATTTATTAACCCCATTATTCCAAATCCCAAAGCTTCCACCCCGAACCTAGGAAACTAGTAATTTTCCTCCTTGGCAATTATTTGACCTTTAGCATCAATTTGACAAACTCTAATGAATAGGGCCAATGCGATTAGGACATTGTGACCCAATTCCAAATTTGGGACATGACAAATCCTCCCTTCCCAATATTGCTTGTCCTCAAGCAATTTTAAACATGGGTGTTGAAGAACCTGCTTTCTGTATAATTCTTTGAAGTTGCCATTGAATTGCCCAACCTTGAGTCTTTGAGTTTCCATGAATATTTTAGAGAGTAACCACCATGCTTGCTGCTGCACTAATATGATAAAAATCACTTTATTAAGTGGGAAATCCATCTCTCATACTGCTTGTTTCACCAAAAAATTTGAAACCAATGAGATAAAAATTATTCCAGGGTCCCATTGCTTGTATTGCACCCCAACAATTAAGAGTGCTCTCCAACCCACACCATTAGATAAGAGGATTCCTGGATCCCATTTTCTTGTATGTATCCTTCCAAACATCATGAGTACCAAATATATATCATAAAAGTACATAACAACATAATGAAAATGTACATCAAGGATATGCTTCATGAAAGAGTCATGAAAGTGCTTATACCTCCTAGCAAGTAGACCACCATTTTCCAAGTGCATACAAGATTCAAGTGACCAATAAAATCTACTACAATGACATAGGTGAGGATCCCGTGTCCTATAATGCTGCTCCAAAAGGATGTGATATGCATCAAAATATTTAGCCATGTATTCTTTCATCGAAGAAGTGAATGAAGAATCTCTATTAAAATATGAACCAAATAATGAGCAGAAAAAACAAGGAGACTTCAAATGACTCAAAGAAGTGTCACCCATACATCCCTGAATGTGAGAATCATAAAGATATAACAAAGTATGTGGCTTGCATAAAAAATGTTCTCCAATCATAAATCTATTCACCCAAGTGTTGGATGAAGTTCCTCCAACATCAAATGAATCAAGTGTTGAGCAAGAAAAACCATGAGTCTTCAAGTGACTCAAATGCATATCATAGGTGCATCTGTGTAGATGTGCATCATCATAAAGTAACAAAAGATGCTTCTGCAAATGTGAATAAGAATGTGCTCCAACCATGTCATCATAAAAGGTAAATCTAGGAGTTCCATACTCCTCATGTGGCACCATAAAAAAGAACCATTTCACCCATACTTCATTGAGACTAATGCTGCAAAACATGGAATTGTAGGATGTAGGATAATAAACTAACTCACCCAAATGATAAAAAAGTGCAGATGTTTCATCCTGGGAAGGATCCATATGGGTAGTATCATGCAACTCCTTCAAAAGTGTGAAACTTTTGTCATAGATTCCTTCCAATGTAGAGGAATCAGGCTCTTGTTTAAAAATTGCATAACCTTCATCAAGAGACAATTCAAGTTCTTCTTCCACCACATCAATTGTTTGGATATCTTTAAGTTCATCTTCAAACACATCAAGCAAATTCAAATTTCCACAATTATCATGATCCACCATGTCATGAGAATCCTCCAAACAATCTACCATTTGACAATCTGAAACATAGGAGGAAAAACAAGTATCTTGCAACTTTTCAACAAGTTGCTCATTTTGAATTGTGAGATTATGAATATCCTCATTATTCTTCAAATATGCATCATGTAACAATTCATTAAGCTCAAACAAATGGTTTCTATCAACAAGCAAAGACATGAAATTACCTTTGATGTGGCACATTGCTCTTTGAATCTTCTCCATGTCTTCAAGGAAGGCTGTTTCCTCCAATGAAGTAGCTCTCCAACAAGAATTTGACACCAATGCTTGAGTGTCATGGAGAATGCTGAGGGACTCTTGGATCTTATTTTCATTCATCTTTGAGGGCCCTTCAAGAAAATGAGGCTCTTACAAATGAACCTCCTCATCTTCATCATTTTTGCTTGGACCAACTTCATGAAGCTCAAGTGGTGATGGGGAAGTTCATCTTGGTTCTTCTTCAACTGCTGCAAGGTCTTCATTATCATGGTCAATGGAACTTGGGATTGTAGCAACACTTTCAAAAATGATCTCTATGTCACCAACATAGAGGTGCAAGCACCCATCAGTAGGTACTCCTTCATAGTTTAAGCATCCATCAGTAGATGCTCTTTGGTTCATGTCTAAGCTAGAAGGTGTCTCAAAATAATATTCCATATTTTCAATAGAAACTTCTTCATGCTCTTGTAATGTCTCTTCATTTTTATCCTCCAATAAAGATGATGCATTTTGCCCCTTGTTTTCCTTATGATCAATATCTTTGGAATATCTTTTTGAAGAATTCCCAAAAGCTATCCTCAAGTGGGACATAATTTCATGCACACATAATATATGATACTCACTCCAAGGTTCTTTACAACAAGGGCATAAACCTTTCTTTACTAACTCCACATATTCACTTTTGGGCCTATTTTCAAAAATATGTTAAACATAGTACTCAAAAGACATGGCATTTTGTGTATTTTTGCTTGAAGCAAGATATTCTTGATATTTTTGATATTGTTGGGGCAAGGTTTTATATTTTGCTCTCCATTTTTAGAACTCACTCATAGAATTATCCTTGGTTGGTGTGACACAATCATATTCATCATATTTAAATTCATAAGAATAATCTTCATTTCTCTTGAAATTGTAAGAAGTGTTGCATGATGGCATCTCTTCCTCGTACCATTCACATTCTGCTTTATATTGCTCATAAGCATTTGCATATTCCTCATAAGAATTGTACTCATAGGATTCATCATAATAATAAGACATGGCTGCCAATTATTATTTTATGTATGTACCTAATACACAAGTGCAAGGACCATGCTCTGATACCACTATAATGTCCCTTGTTAGGAATTTTATTAAAATGACAATTTTTCACTTTTTTCCCTAGTTAGACCTTTGACTAGTTTTGAGCTTTAGGTCCCCAAATTGCTCCAATTGATCCCAAATATTCTGAGAAGGTATAAAGATGATTTTATAACATAAATATATGTTTCATAGATGCTTTTTTACTTTTAAAATACTTCTGCAAATCCTCCTTCAATTCTGTCCAACGTAGGGAACTTTACTAGTAATTTCCCTTTGACTAGTATTGGTCTCTATGTCCCAAATTAACTCCAAATGCCTTCAAATATTCAATAAAGTTGTAATAATGATATTAGGAATTGAGGATTATGTTAAGGGATGATATATGGCCACCAAAAGACCTCTGCAAACTCTCTTAATATTATGGACCAAGTATGCAATTTTACTAGTAATTTGGGGTTCAATTCCTCCTAGGGTAAGTACTGAAAATGGATTCCCAAATGCCTCCAAAGGCACCCAAATTTTTGAAAAGAGGTAAGGAATATATTAATTATGTTATTAATGTCTCATGTGAACCATTAATTTATTATTATATTTGTTCCAACCCTCTCCCATTCAGCTGCAAAAATCACCAATTTGACCCTTGGAGAAATGGCACTATTTCTTCTCCCAATGCAATTAAACTGAATAAAAATACTTCAAATGCTCAAGTACAGTACATGAAACTTGTAAAATACATCCATGGCAGTCTATTAATCATAAATGTATCATATAGCCATCCATTCATTTGAAATCATTAGCATTATCATGCTATACATCAATGTAGTGGGGAAATGGCACTGTTCTTTCATTAAAAATGAGATTTATACATTTCTACTTGGAATTTTGACCTGGAATTTTTTGGATATAGAGAAAATAGTATCTAATTCATATTAAAAAATAAATGGGTCATTAGAATCTCCCCTAAAGAGTACAATAGCTCACCAAAAATGCCCTCCCTCGAGGATCAAGAATATGCCATCAAAACTGGAAATGGTTGAGAAAATGTGCTGCAATAGAAGAAAGCATGAGGTGCCCTGTAGATTACAATTGCAAATAGAGACTCCATTAAATCTCCAAATGAAATTTCTAAATGGCCTTTCCAATTACCAACTTGGATGCAAATCTTTCACCCTCGAAATTGGCTAAGGCAAGAAACTAGTCATCCACTAGCTCTCCCTCTACACAAATGCAATTGCAAATTCTACAAATGATAAAAATACGGTTTCATTATTTGTTCTTGACATTTATAAATTTCTAATGTCCTCCATGGGTCGAATTCCTTCCAAGAGATTCATTCCAACTCAAGTTGGGAAGAGATTCCAAAGAACGTCACTTGTACAACAATTCCTAGTCTCCCACTTCCACCAAATCACATGTGGAAGCATATTAGCTTCCCTAACACCCTTGAGCGCCCTCTTGGAGACTATTTTTATCCCTAACATGTCATATATGTCATATGTCAGCCCTTATGTCTGATTTGTGTCATAGGTTTCATAACATCTTCATCATTGTTTTCATAGAGCTAGGGAATCTAGCCCAAGTGTCTCACTAGCTCCAAATTGCCTCTTCCTCTTCCATGGGAGTTACTCTTCCTCTATATTTAGACCTTGGATGAGTCATGCCATGAATAATACCTTTTGGACTCCCCCAAGTATGTTACCATTCACCTTGAGTTCAAATTGGTGAAAGGATGATGCCAAGTGTAGTGGGGAAATCTAGCCATATGTGGTCCCACTTCCTCCATGTGTCTTCATGATCAAATGCCACTTTGATTTTCACTTGTATATATTTATTTATCTTCTTTATTAAATATTTATGCCTTTCTAATGTTCAAACATCATTTATTATCCCCATTATTCCAAATCCCAAAGCTTCCACCCCGAACCTAGGAAACTAGTAATTTTCCTCCTTGGCAATTATTTGACCTTTAGCATCAATTTGACAAAATCTAATGAATCAGGCCAAGGTGATTAGGACATTGTGACCCGATGCCAAATTTGGGACATGACAAATCCTCCCTTCCCAATATTGCTTGTCCTCAAGCAATTTTAAACATGGGTGTTGAAGAACCTGCTTTCTGTATAATTCTTTGAAGTTGCCATTGAATTGCCCAACCTCGAGTCTTTAAGTTTCCATGAAGATTTTAGAGAGTAACCACCATGCTTGCTGCTGCACTACTCTGATAAAAATCACTTTATTAAGTGGAAAATCCATTTCTCATACTGCTTGTTTCCCCCAAAAATTTTAAACGAATGAGATAAAAATTATTCTAGGGTCCCATTGCTTGTATTGCACCCCAACAATTAAGAGTGCTCTCCAACCCACACCATTAGATAAGAGGATTCCTGGATCCCATTTTCTTGTATATATCCTTCAAAACATCATGAGTACCAAATATATATCATCAAAGTACATAACAACATAATGAAAATGTACATCAAGGATATGCTTCATGAAAGAGTCATGAAAGTGCTTATACCTCCAAGCAAGTAGACCACCATTTTCCAAGTGCATACAAGATTCAAGTGACCAATCAAATCTGCTCCAATGACATAGGTGAGGATCCCATGCCCTATAATGCTGCTCCAAAAGGATGTGATATGCATCAAAATATTCAGCCATGTATTCTTTCATCAAAAAAGTGAATGAAGAATCTCTATTAAAATATGAACCAAATAATGAGCAGAAAAAACAAGGAGACTTCAAATGACTCAAAGAAGTCTCACCCATACATCCCTGAATGTGAGAATCATAAAGATATAACAAAGTATGTGGCTTGCATAAAAAATGTTCTCCAATCGTAAATCTATTCACCCAAGTGTTGGATGAAGTTCCTCCAACATCAAATGAATCAAGTGTTGAGCAAGAAAAACCATGAGTCTTCAAGTGACTCGAATGCATATCATAGGTGCATCCATGTAGATGTGCATCATCATAAAGTAACAAAGGATGCTTCTGCAAATGTGAATAAGAATGTGCTCCAACCATGTCATCATAAAAGGTAAATCTAGGAGTTCCATACTCCTCATGTGGCACCATAAAAAAGAACCCTTTCACCCATACTTCATTGAGACTAATGCTGCAAAACATGGAATTGTAGGATGTAGGATAATGAACTAACTCACCCAAATGATAAAAAAGTGCAGATGTTTCATCATGGGAAGGATCCATATGGGTAGTATCATGCAACTCCTTCAAAAGTGTGAAACCTTTGTCATAGATTGGTTCCAATGTAGAGGAATCATGCTCTTCTTTAAAAATTGCATAACCTTCATCAAGAGACAATTCAAGTTCCTCTTCCACCACATCAAGTGTTTGGATCTCTATAAGTTCATCTTCAAACACATTAATCACATTCAAATTTCCACATTTATCATGATCCACCATGTCATGAGAATCCTCCAAACAATCTACCATTTGACAATCTGAAACATAGGAGGAAAAACAAGTATCTTGCAACTTTTCAACAAGTTGCTCATTTTGAATTGTGAGATTATGAATATCCTCATTATTCTTCAAGTATGCATCATGTAACAATTTATTAAGCTCAAACAATTGGTTTCTATCAACAAGCAAAGACATGAAATTACCTTTGATGTGGCACATTGCTCTTTGAATCTTCTCCATGTCTTCAAGGAAGGATGTTTCCTCCAATGAATTAGCTCTCCAACAAGAATTTGACACCAATGCTTGAGTGTCATGGAGAATGCTGAGGGACTCTTGGATCTTATTTTCATTCATCTTTAAGGACCCTTCAAGAGAATGAGGCTCTTACATATGAACCTCCTCATCTTCATCATTTTTGCTTGGACCAACTTCATGAAGCTCAAGTGGTGATGGGGAAGTTCATCTTGGTTTTTCTTCAACTGCTGCAAGGTCTTTATTATCATGCTTAATGGAACTTGGGATTGCAGCAACACTTTCAAAACTAATCTCTATGTTACCAACATAGAGGTGCGAGCACCCATCAGTAGGTACTCCTTCATAGTTTAAGCATCCATCAGTAGATGCTCTTTGGTTAATGTCTAAGCTAGAAGGTGTCTCGAAATGATATTCCATATTTTCAATAGAATCTTCTTTTTGATCTTGTGATGTCTCTTCATTTTTATCCTCCAATAAAGATGATGCATTTTGCCCCTATTTTTCCTTATGATCAGTATCTTTGGAATCTCTTTTTGAAGAATTCCCAAAAGCTATCCTCAAGTGGGACATAATTTCATGCACACATATATGATACTCACTCCAAGGTTCTTTACAAGAAGGGCATAAAACTTTCTTTACTAACTTCACATCTTCATTTTTGGGCCTATTTTAAAAAATATGTTCAACATAGACTCAAAAGACATGGCATTTTGTGTATTTTTGCTTGAAGCAAGATATTCTTGATATTTTTGATATTGTTGGGGCAAGGTTTTATATTTTGCTCTCCATCTTTGGAACTCACTCATAGAATTATCCTTGGTTGGTGTGACACAATCATATTCATCAGATTTATAGTCATAAGAATAATCTTCATTTCTCTTGAAATTGTAAGAAGTGTTGCATGATGGGACCTCTTCCTTGTACCATTCACATTCTGCTTTATATTGCTTATAAGCATTTGCATATTCTTCATAAGAATTGTACTCATAGGATTCATCATAATAATAAGACATGGCTTCCAATTATTCTTGAATGTATGTACCTAATACACAGGTGCAAGGACCATGCTCTGATACCACTGTAATGTCCCTTGTTAGGAATTTTATTAAAATGACAATTTTTCACTTTTTTCCCTAGTTAGACCTTTGACTATTTTTGAGCTCTAGGTCCCCAAATTGCTCCAATTGATCCCAAATATTCTGAGAAGGTATATGGATGATGTTATAAAATAAATATGTGTTTCAGGGATTCTTTTGGACCTTTAAAATACTTCTGCAAATCCTTTTTCAATTCTGTCCAATGTAGGGAACTTTACTAGTAATTTCCCTTTGACTAGTATTGGTCTCTATGTCTCAAATTGACTCCAAATGCCTTCAAATATTCAAGGAAGGTGTATGAATGATATTAGGAATTGAATATTATGGTAAGGGATGATATATTGCCACCAAAATACCTTTGCAAACTCTCTTAAGATTCTGGACCAAGTATGCAATTTTACTAGTAATTTGGGGTTCAAAACCCCCTGGGTTAAGTACTAAAAATGGCTTCCCAAATGCCTCTAAAGCCACTCAAATTTCTCAACAGAGGTAGGGAGTGTATTAATTATTTTATTAATATCTCATGTGCATCATTAATTGATTATTATATCTGTTCCAACTCTCTCCCATTCAGCTGCAAAAATCACTAATTCGACCGTTGGGGAAATGGCACTATTTCTTCTCCCATTGCAATTAAATTGAGTAAAAATACTTCAAATGCTCGAGTACAGTACATGAAACTTATAAAATACATCCATAGAAGTATATTAATCATAAATGTATCAGAGAACCATCCATTCATTCAAAATCATCAGCATTATCATGCTATACATCAATGTAGTGGGGAAATGGCACTGTTCTTTCATTAAAAATGAGATTCATACATTTCTACTTGGAATTTCAACCTGAAAATTTTTGGAGATGGAAAAAAAAGTATTTAATTCATACTAAAAAATAAATGGTGTATTAGAAGCTCCCCCAAAGAGTACAATATCTCACCAAAAATGCCCTCTATCAAGGATCAAGAATATGCCATCAAAACTAGAAATGGTTGAGAGAATGTGCTGCAATAGAAGATACCATGAGCTGCCCTGTAGCTTACACCTAAAAATAAAGACTCCATTAAAGCTCCAAATGAAAGGTTTGAATGGTCTTTCCAATTACCAACTTGGATGGGAATCTTTCACCCTCGAAATTGGCTAAGGAAAGAAACTAGTCATCCACTAGCTCTCCCTCTATACAAATGCAATTACAAATTCTACAAATGATCAAAAGCCAGTTTCATTCTTTGTTATTGACATTTATAAAGTTCTAATGTCCTCCATGGGTATAATTCCTTCCAAGAGACTCATGCCAACTCAAGTTGGGAATAGATTCCAAAGAATGCCACTTGTACAACAATTCCTAGTCTCCCACTTCCACCAAATTACATGTGGAATCATCTTAACTACCCTAACACCCTTGAGTGCCCTCTTCAAGTCTATTTTAGACCTGACATGTCATATATGTCATATGCCAGCCTTCAAGTCTGATTTGTGTCATAGGTGTCATAGCATCTTCATCATTGTTGTCATAGAGCTAGGGAATCTAGCCCAAGTGTCTCACTAGCTCCAAATTGCCTCTTCCTCTTCCATGGGAGTTACTCTTCCTCTACATTTCGACCTTGGATGAGTCATGCCATGAATAATACATTTTTCACTCCCCCAAGTATGTTACCATTCACCTTGAATTCGAATTGGTGAGAGAATGATGCCAAGTGTAGTGGGGAAATCTAGCCATATGTGGGTCCCACTTCCTCCATGTGTCTTCATAATCAAATGCCACTTTGATTTTAACTTGTATATATTTATTTATCTCATTTATTAAATATTTATGCCATTCTAATGTTCAAACATAATTTATTATTCCCATTATTCCAAATCTCAAAGCTTCCACCCCAAACCTAGGAAACTAGTAATTTTCCTCCTTGGCAATTATTTGACCTTTAGCATCAATTTGACAAACTCTAATGAATAGGGCCAATGTGATTAGGCCATTGTGACCCAATGCCAAATTTGGGACATGATAGCTAACAATGAATTTTCACCAACTAACCTTTCCTGTTTTCCAAAAAACTGGGTTGCATCGTGGTCGACGACTCAACTGATAATTCCTGCACAATGGTCAACAAGTTTAAGGGTTGCCCCTGTGACCAGACGCCGCGACGAGGATTGAAATGGAGGTCGTCAGGGGTTAATATAAAAAGATGCGCAATGGTCGGTGAAATTAAACCTAGAGGCTGTAAACAAGAAGCGCGACGGATACTTATGAAACCGAGGCCAAAGTGTGGCGCAAGAAATTGGGGAAGTTAAGGTCAGGATTTGCGGATCGGTCAAGAGAATTAATCTTATAAATTGCGACCAATGCTGACTTTAGCGCCACTGATTGGAAAAGATGAAATGGGAAACTTGCGACTAGTCGACGCTTTTGGATTTAAAAATTGTGACCGATAGGTGCAAGATAAACTTAACAACAGTGCAATGGTCGGTCAAGATAAGGTTAAAATCTGCGTAACGGTTGATGCTTTTATCATTAAAATCTGCGACCAAAGCTGACTGAAAGGAAAATTCGCCTTAGCAGAAAAACAAAAGATTGCTGAAGAAAAAGAAAACTTGAAGAGTTAAAACAAGCTTAAAAGGCCTAAAGGACTTCATCAAAAATAAAATGAGGGGCCCCAATATTTACAAAATTTTGGGGGGGATGTTGCTGCAACAACAATAGCTTAATGGAAATGAGATCATAGATGGAGGCTTATATAACGATTTTAAAGCGTGGAAGCCGACATTAGTCTCATAAACACATATGTGACTTAAACACAAAAATGGGAGCCTTATAAGGGATGACAAAAAATATATGGATAAGAAATACATTAGGGTTCTTTTCAAAATCATGGTAAATCTAAAAAGGCTCCCGAGCCTATGATAAAAACTCAGCATGGGCACCAAAATGACATAAGGGTGCAAACTAGGGTGACCCATGTTAGGTAGTCTCTTCTATCAGACTGGTGCATAATACATATAGAGATGGTTAACATACCAATATCCAACAGGTTCGACCCTATGGGGAATTTGGATGGAAAAAAGGTTCAAATGTATCATAAAAGTGGGGAAGCCTAAACCTATATGCAATTTTATGAATATACTAGACATGGTCGAACAATATATCGAAAAGGACCAATAGGAAAGCATGAGTCCAGCTAATAATCCTGTCTCCAAGAAACATTAGTACCAAGAACATATCTAAAAAGTATGCGAAGAAAGATATGATACAAGTCACTGTGGTAGAAATACTTTCAACTTCACTATCATCAACAACAAGCATATTGCAGGTAGAGTTAACGAGTGAAGACTCCATAGTACCAAATCCTATGGAATTACAATCAACAAGATCAACTTCAAGATGAAGATCAAAGTTGAATGAAGTGATGGAATTTGCATGAACAAATTAATCATCATAGTAGTTGAAAATTCTAGAAGCAGAATCAAAATCAGTAGGAACACCGATTTGGGAGTCTATAGGAGAGTCCAAAGACTGAACATTGGTAAGATCGGACTCCGAATTCAAATTAGGGTTAGAAATAACTACAACTAGATCAATATCCAAATGAATGGTAGATTATATTATAGAATCTAGGAAGACTTCATGAGAAGGAAGTATATCATCCCATATAGAACACATATCTAAACATTCAGATGGAGATATCACTTGGTCAATTGCCGGGACCAAGTCCCAAGAATTTAAGCATGAACTTGGAGGATTCTTCTTAGTATCTATTGAACTCAAGGGATATAATGGTCGGTTGAACTAAGCACTCTCAACTTTAGGGGCTGAACACCTCCAAGGGTGCTTAAAGTTCGAAGACTTAAATTGAGAATCCTTATTTATGAAAGGTGTGGTAACTCTTGAAATTGTGTGCACTGGTAATGAATTAGCTTGAAAGTTAGGTGGAGTGAGATTAAAAGTTCCCATTAATGAAGGATTCATCCCCACACCAATGTTTTCACAATTCCTTGAGGAATGCGAAACTACGAGAATATTAGATCCATGATCCTGATTGAACTCATTACTAGTTAAGGGTAGTTGGTCAATTGTAACAATATTTCCTTCATGTGGAAACTTAATGACATGAAATGTCTAAGAGACTATTGCCATCATAACTTGAGTCCAATTTATCCCTATTGAAAAATTGTAATCAAGTGGGGAATCAACCACTTCCACATCCACTTTAACTACTTTCCCCCCCATCTCTATAGGAAAATTCGAGATAGTACCATGAGGTTTAAAAAGATGTCGTCAAAATATTTTAACATGGTGACTAAAGGAACTACATATTTTATCATGTTATAATTTTGTGCAGCACACACATTAGGATTGAATGCTTCTTTATCAAAAAGACATTTTGTTATTCAATACATAGTGTCATTAGGAGGCTTCTCTATATGCAAGAATTGTCACTATCAGCAAGAATTGTCTATATATGCTTCTCTATATGATTCTTGTTCCTAGTTTGGAAATACAAATCCCGTTCACACCATGGAAAATTTTAGGGGCTAATATTAGCACATGGGATAAATTTAGGGGTTTTAAATTTTTAATGGGATAATGTTTTAGTAAGAACCCATTAGGTATGATTAGCCCACATTTTATTTACTTATTTTAAATGAATAGGAGGTTAGCCCCATCGAATTTAAAAAGGGGAGCAAAGAGAATAAAAAATACCCTTCTAAAAATGAATTTAAACCTATCTTAGCCCACACAAATATCTAGGCAGCTCCCATTCACCCCTGATTTCCAGAAATGGTAGTTGCTAGGGGCTCTTTCACCTTCTAATGATCATGGAAATTGAAGTCAATTTTACATTCATTCATATTTTATGGGTTGAATATCATTTTGCAAGTTACTTAATGTTGAAACGAGAAGGGAAGTTGATATTTACTAAAAAGTACTATAGCGACCCATTTGAATCTAGGAGAGTTCTAAATCCCCTCAACTAAGATCAAAAGTTTCCCTAAGAAACATGGAGATTGTGAAGGTTGCAATCGATGATGGAACAATAACATTTTTGTGGGTGTTTGAGACATCATGGTTGTGGGATGGGCCTTCATTTATATCCCTGTAATTGGACATGCAGAGGGCCATGTCTTGCCAAGGAGAAACTTGCTGAAAGTTTCACCAAAACTTCACAAGGTTTTATAATTTAGTGAAAGCTTCAACAATATTTTAGAAGGTTTTATTATTTAGTGAAATATTCGCCAAGAATTTACAAAATTATATAATTCAATGAGAGATTCATCAAAAAGTTATATATACATAATATAAAATTGGTAAAATAGCCTTCATATTTGTAGGCTCATATACTTTTCTTTAACTTTCCAAGATAGACCCAGGTTCTGCACGGTTCACGGAACCAACAAAACCCTTTTCACCAGCCCTTTTGGCAATAGTGTACGAGCAGACTAAGGTCTCACCCGAGATGAAGTTATGGGGAGGTTGCGGAATCAAGTTTCACAACCACGTGATGCGTGGTTCAGACTGACTTGCAACGTAGAGATTATTATCTTCTGCCTCTTCGACTAGCGAGCAGTGCACTACAGGACTTGCGTTGCGGAGATACCAAGTATGCAAGGAAGCCGTGCTACCTACGACTGCGTGGATGGACACTTAGACACTTTCAGCATCTGTCAGATCTATGCAACTAGATAGATTATGCCTTTATCCATACAAATTACTTAGATTATTCTGCATCTAATATATTGTAAAATGAAATGTGCATACAATCACAAATATTGACTGCTTGTATATCTGACTTAGAGAAAGCTTACTTAGACTTCCATCCATATAGACGATAGCATGGACATGAAAGAGTAAATGTGCGTAAGCAAATACAACATCTTAAGAAAAGAACATATTCACATAAACTTCATCACACAACACAGGAATTAACGTGGTTCACCCCTATGATGGGAGCTATGTCCACAGGAACTGTTGTTTATTATAAATGGGAAGGGTTCAATAGTTCTGGTCTACGCACTCAACTAGAGACCCTCTTCTCTCCTCAATGGGCCTCTGCGCATGCAGCTGTAGAGCTTCTTTACAATAGTCTCTCAACAAAGATCAACAAAAGCATGACCAAAATCAACAACCAAAATCCAACCCTTCCCTTACAAAATTCCCCCTTTAATAGATCGTGCCCTTAGGTCACGTCTTTACAATCATGGTGGGATAAAACAAACCCTAAGGTACCCAAAATGGTGCAGCTACCCCACTAACCAACTCTGTTAGGTTATGATAACAACTCATCGTCGTGGCCTCCATTCCGCACCACCTCTGGCTTCTGGCATCTTTGACCTATGCATGGTCATGTCGCTTTCAACCCCTCTGCTAAGCGCATGTCGACAGGCTGCTTTCATCCGTCCATTCCTTCTCTCAAGGTTTCGTGTATCTGGTCCACTTAGTGGTTCCTTTGCTCGTACAACTGGTCGTTTTCCTTCTTTGCCACTCCTTACCCACCTGCCGGGAATCTTGGAGTATCTTCCCCAAAATAGATCATCGATCAATCTTAGTGGAACCCATACTGTTTTTCTTCTAAAATGATGCCATGATCGATCCTTGCGGCGGTCACTTCGCGGCGCTGGATCTTCATCGCGTTGTTACGTTTGAATTTCTCGATGTTGCGTTGCGCTATAACTTTGTAGCTCCAAAACTGACTTGTCCAAAAATACCTCAACTTGGGTCACGCCCAACAGGCCCCTAACACTTACATGTAGCTCTTCACCGAGCCGCTTTCAGTAGGTTCAGTGCACTGCGCTTCTCCTTGCTCATCTATCTTCCCAGCGAATTCTTGATAAGTTGTAGATAGCTTCGCAACTATGTCCTTAGTTTCCTGCTCAACTGTCTTGATAGTTTCCAACACATTTGGTGTTTGGTCTTTCTTAGCCTGTTGTTTTACTTTTATCTCTGATTCGTGGAGTTCCTGCAACTTCTCTTCAATCTCTTATGAGATGGCATGAGCTTCTTCCTCCAGGAGATGTGACTTTTCCCTAGTTTCAACCTCCTTTTCTTTTAAAACTTGGAGTTCCCTCTTTAGTTCCTTAACTTCCAGAAATTGTCAGAATCTCTCTCTCACTAGCAGGGTCTTCATCTCTGCATTTAGATAATATAACACTGCTTGTGCTTCCTGCAATATGTTTTGGACCTACAGCAATTGAGGGTCCTCTTACAGCGCAGTCCATACTTTGGTTGCTTCATCCAACAAGTTTTGACACTTAGCTATTTCGTTGGATATATTTTATGTGACAGCCTTCACTTATGCTGCTCTAATCTATGTTTGATCTGGTGGTGTCTTGGGGAGGTTCTGTGCTTCCATGTTGGAAAGATTTTCTTTGTAGTCTGTCTCCATGTCAACATTTCAGCCTTAAGATTGATTACTATAGAGCTGATCTTAATGATGGTATCTGCGAGGTCTAGTTGCTCGTCACACTTTGGTTTCTCTACGCAAACCAAAGCAACAGTCTCTTCTATTCTTCGATGTTGCTCGTGTGCACTTTCAAGCTCCTTATCCTTCTACACACTTTCTTCTTGCAACTTTTTATAGTTTTCTTCTAAATCTAGGTGTTGGCTCAGAGTCACCATATCTCTGTCGTGGATTTCTTCCAAGACCTGCAAGTGCAGATTTTGTAGACCTTCTAGTGGCAACATCGCGATATCAATATCCACATGTGTTAAGTTCTTCGTGGCTTCAGCTGATTCCTCACTTGGAAAAATTATGCTTTGTGGGTCCATGCGAACGAGGTGCAGTTGCAGTTCCATGGTTAGAGCTAAGGTTTTTTTCTTTTGGTGAGATGTGTCACTTGATCTTCCTTCTGAATAAGATTCTTGAGAGAAGTCTCGCTAGACTTGCCCGATATTTTCCACTATGCCCTGCAAGGTGGTGAGATTTTCTTGTAAACTTGCTTGAATCTCTACATTTTTGTTGTCTTTTAGGGCTACCACATCTTCCCGATGTTCGCTAACCCTACTCATGATGATCTTATAATCATCATCATGCAACTTTGCTTCTGATGGGTCCTTTGTGGTTTTCTGCTTCTTTTTTAGTGCTTTTTCTTGTACCAAGCTTCCTGGCTTCTTCCTTTTTCCTCCTGGTGTAATCTTAGTTTTTCTGATTCTTTTTCTTGCTCATCGCTAGTAGGGTCTTCAATGATCCTTGTCGTGGATGGAGTACTTTCGTCTGAGTCTGTGTCGATGACCATCGACCCTTCGACCTTCTATTCATCTAACTACTCCTTCATGAGCAGATCTATACAAGCTTCATCAAGGTGATAGTTCCCTGGGAACCACTCTCGATTCTTCTATTCAGCCTTTGGCTGAATGTAAACACGGTGCAAATCAACCTTAAAAATAATCTTTGGCAGAAACAGTGGCATCGTCTCTTTTTCAATGTGTGGAGTGCGCAATATTACATTGCATAGCTGGTCAAAGTAAGTGTGGAACTGCTCATTATGTATACTGTTATTTAACTTTCCAAGATAGACCCAAATTCTGCGCGGTTCAGGGAACCAACAAAACCCTTTTCACCGGCCCTTTTGGCAACAGTTTGCAAGCAGACTGAGGTCTCGCTCGTGGCAAAGTTATGGGGAGGTTGTGGAATCAAGTTTCACAATCGGGTGATGAGCGGTTCGGACTGGTTTGCGACGCAGAGATTCTTATGTTCTGGCTCTTCAACTAGTGAGCAGCGTGCTACAGGACTCGCATTGCGGAGATACCAAGCATGTAAGGTAGTTGCGCTACCTAGGACTGCGAGGATGGACACTTAGAAACTTTCAGCATCCATCATGTCTATGCAACTAGATAGATTATGCCTTTATCCATACACATTACTTAGATTATTCTGCATCTAATATATAGTAAAATGAAGTGTGCATATAATCACAAATATTGACTGCTTGTATATCTGACTTAGAGCAAGATTACTTTGACTTCAATCTTATCACTCACATTCCATACATATAGACAATAGTGCGGACATGAAAGAGTAAATGTGCGTAAGCAAATACAACATCTTAAGCAAAGAACATATTCATATAAACTTCATCACACAACACAAGATTTAACGTGGTTCACCCCCAAGATGGGAGCTACATCCACAGGAACTACTGTTTATTATAAATGGGAAGGGTTCAATAGTTCTGGTCTGCGCACTCAGTTGGAGACCCTCTTCTCTCTTCAATTGGCCTCTGCACACACAGTTGCAGAGCCTCTTTACAATAGTCTCTAAACAAAGATCAACAAAACCATGACCAAAATCAACAACAAAAATCCAACGCTTCCCTTACAAAATTCCCCCTTTTATAGATCATGCCCTTAGGTCATGTATTTACAATCATGGTGGGATAAAGCAAACCCTAAGGTACCCAAAATGGTGCAGCTACCCCACTAACCAACTCTGTTAGGCTATGATAGCAACTCATTGTCGTGGCCTCCCTTCTGCACCATCTCTGGCTTCTTGCATCTTCGGACTATGCATGATCACGTCGCTTTCAGCCCCTCTGTTGAGCGAATGCCAACGAGCTTCTTTCTTCCCTTCGTTCCTTCTCTAATGGTTTCATGTATCTAGTCCACTTAGTGGTTCCTTTTCTCGTACGACTAGTCGCTTTCCTTCTTTGCCACTCCTTACCCACTTGCGGGGAATCTTGGAGTATCTTCCCCAAAATAGATCGTCAATCAATCTTACTAGAACCCATACCATTCTTCTTCTAAAATGCTACCATGTTCGATCCTCGTAGCAGTCACTTCGCGGTGCTGGATCTTCAGAGCATTGTTACGTTCTATTTTTTCGATGCCGCGTTGCACTGTAACTTTGTAGCTCCAAAACTAACTTGTCCAAAAGTGCCTTAACTTCGGTCACACCCAACAAGCCCCTAACACTTACATGTAGCTCTTCCTCGAGCCGCTTTTAGTAGGTTCACTGCGTTGCACTTCTCCTTGTAGATCTATCTTCCCAACGAATTCTTGATAAGTTGTGGATATCTTTGCAACTATGTCCTTAGTTGCCTGCTCAACTGCCTTAACTGTTTCCAACACATCTGGTGTTTGGTATTCCTTACCCTGTTGTTGTACTGTTATCTCTGATTCGCAGAGTTCCTACAGCTTCTCTTCAATCTCTTGTGAGATGGCATGAGCTTCTTCCTCCAGGGGATGTGACTTTTCCCTAGTTTTGGCCTCCTTTTCTCTTAAAACTTGGAGTTCCCCCTTTATTTCCTTAAATTCTACAAATTTTTGGAATCTCTCTCTCGCTGGTAGGGTCTTCATCTCCGCGTTTAGATAATATAACACTGCTTGTGTTTCCTGTAAGATGTTTTGGACCTGTAGCAACTGAGGGTCCTCTTACAGCATAGTCCATACTCTGGTTGCTTCATCCAATAGGTTCTGACACTTAGCTATTTCGCTGGATATATTTTCTGTGACAGCCTTCACTTCTGCTGCTCTAATCTATGTTTGATCTGGTGGTGTCTTAGGGAGGTTCTATGCTTCCGTGTTGGAAAGATTTTATTTGTAGCCTGCCTCCATGTAAACCATTTCAGCCTTAAGATCGATTACTACAGAGCTGATCTTAATGATGGTATCTGTGAGGTCTGGTTGCTCGTCACACTCTGGTATCTCTATGCAAACCAAAGCAATAGTCTCCTCTATTCTTCGATGTTGCTCATGTGTAATTTCAAGTTCTGTATCCTTCTGCACACTTTCTTCTTGCAACTATTTATAGTTTTCTTCTATATCCAGGTGTTGCCTCAAAGTCACCATATCTCTGTCACAGATTTCTTCCAAGACCTGCAAGTGCAGATTTTGTCTGCCTTCTAGTGGCAACATTGCGATATCAATATCTACATGTGCTAATTTCTTCGTGGCTTCAACTGATTCGTCACTTCGAAAAATTATGATTAGTGGGTCCATGCGGACGAGGCGTGGTCGCAGTTCCATGGTTAGAGCTAAGGTTTTTTTTCTTTTGGTGAGATGTGTCACCTGATCTTCCTTCTGAATAAGATTCTCAAGCCAAGTCTCGCTGAACTTGCTCGATCTTCGCCACTATGCCCTACAAGGTGGTGAGATTTTCTTGTAAACTTGCTTGAATCTCTACATTTTTGTTGTCTTTTAGGGCCAGCGCATCTTCCAGATGTTCGTTGACCCTACTCATGATGATCTTATAATCATCATCATGCAACTTTTCTTCTGATGGATCCTTTGTGGTTTTCTGCTTCTTTTTCAGTGCGTTTTCTTGTACCAAGCTTCCTGGCTCCTTCCTTTTTCCTCCTGGTGTAATCTGATTTTTGTTGGATTCTTTTTCTTGCTCATCACTAGCAGGGTCTTCAATGATCCTTGTTGCGGATGGAGTACTTTCATCTGAGTCCGTGTCGTTAACCATCGACCCTTCAACCTTCTATTCATCTAACCACTCCTTCATGAGTAGATCTATATAAGCTTCATGAAGGTGATAGTTCCCCGGAAACCACTCTAGATTCTTCTATTCAGCCTTTGGCTGAATGTAAACACGGTGCAAATCAACCTTAAAAATCATCTTTGGCAGAAACAGTGTCATCATCTCTTTTTCAATGCGCGGAATGCGCAATATTACATCACATAGCTGGCCAAAGTAAGTGTGGAACTGCTCATTATGTATACTATTATTCAACTTTCCAAGATAGACCCAGATTTTACGCGGTTCAGGGAACCAAGAAAACCCTTTTCACCAGCCCTTTTCGCAACAGTCTGCGAGCAAAATGAGGTCTCACCCATGGTGAAGTTATGGGGAGGTTGCAGAATCAAGTTTCACAACCGAGTGATGCGTGGTTCGGACTAGCTTGCGACACAGAGATTCTTATCTTCTGGCTCTTCGACTAGCGAGCAACGTGCTATAGGACTCACACTGTGGAGATACCAAGCATGCAAGGTAGCTGCACTACCTAGGACTATGAGGATGGACACTTAGACACTTTCAACATCTGTCATATATACGCAACTAGATAGATTATGCCTTTATCCATACACATTACTTAGATTATTCTGCATCTAATATATTGTAAAATGAAGTGTGCATACAATCACAAATATTGACTGCTTGTATATCTGAATTAGAGCAAGATTACTTCGACTTCAATCTTATCACTCATATTCCATACATGTAAACAATAGCGCAGACATGAAAGAGTAAATGTGTGTAAGCAAATACAACATCTTAAGCAAAGAACATATTCACATAAACTTCATCACATAACACAGGATTTAACGTGGTTCACCCCCAGGATGGGAACTACGTCCACAGGAATTGTTGTTTATTATAAATGGGAAGGGTTCAATAGTTTTGATCTACGCACTCAGCTGGAGACCCTCTTCTCTCTTCAATGGGCCTCTGCACACGCAGTTGCAGAGCCTCTTTACAATAGTCTCTCAACAAAGATCAACAAAAGCATGACCAAAATCAACAACAACAAGCCAACCCTTCCCTTACAAAATTCCACCTTTTATAGATCGTTCCCTTAGGTCATGTCTTTACAATCATGGTGGGATAAAGCAAACCCTAAGGTACCCAAAATGGTGCAGCTACCCCGCTAACCAACTCTGTTAGGCTATGATAGAAACTCATTGTCATGGCCTCCCTTCCGCACCATCTCTAGCTTCTGGCATCTTCAGACTATGCATGGTCACGTCACTTTCAGTCCCTCTGCTGAGCGCATGCTGACGGGCCGCTTTCATCCCTTCGTTTCTTCTCTAATGGTTTTGTGTATCCGGTCCACTTAGTGGTTCCTTATCTCATACGACTCATCGCTTTCCTTCTTTGCCACTCCTTACCCACCTGCCGGGAATCTCGGAGTATCTTCCCCGAAATAGATCGTTGATCAATCTTACTGGAACACATACATTTTTCTTGTAAAATGCTTCCATGATCGATCCTTGTGGCGGTCACTTCGCAGTGCTGGATCTTCACTATGTTGTTACGTTCTACTTTGCTGATGCTGCATTGCGTTGTAACTTTGTAGCTCCAAAACTGACTTGTCAAAAAATGCCTTAACTTGGGTCATGCCCAATAGGCCCCTAACACTTACACGCAGCTCTTCCCTGAGCCGATTTGAGTAGGTTCAATGCGCTGCGCTTCTCCTTGCTGATCTATCTTCCTAGTGAATTCTTGAAAATTTGTGGATAACTTTGCAACTATGTCCTTAGTTGCTTGCGTAACTGCCTTGATAGTTTCCAACACATCTGGTGTTTGGTCTTGCTCAGCCTGTTGTTGTACTGTTATCTCTGATTCGCTGAGTTCCTGCAGCTTCTTTTCAATCTCTTGTGAGATGGCATGAGCTTCTTCCTCCAGGGGATGTGACTTTTCCATAGTTTCAGCCTCCTTTTCTCTTAAAACTTGGAGTTCTTGTTAGTTCCTTAACTTCTGCAAATTGTCGGAATCTCTCTCTCACTGGTAGGGTCTTCATCTATGTTTTTGGATAATATAACATTCCTTGTGTTTCCTGTAAGATGTTTTGCACCTGCAGCAACTAAGGGTCCTCTTGTAGCGTAGTCGATACTCTGGTTGCTTCATCCAACACGTTCTGACACTTAGCTATTTCGCTGGATATATTTTCTGCGACAGCTTTCACTTCTACTGCTCTAATCTATGTTTGATCTGGTGGTGTCTTAGGGAGTTTCTATGCTTCCATGTTGGAAATATTTTCTTTGTAGTCTGTCTCCATGTCAACCATTTCAGCCTTAAGATCGATTACTACAGATATGATATTAATGATGGTATCTGCGAGGTCTGGTTGCTCGTCACACTCTGGTATCTATGTGCAAACCAAAGCAACAGTCTCCTCTATTATTTGACGTTGCTCGTGTGCATTTTCAAGTTCCTTATCCTTCTGCACACTTTCTTCTTGCAACTATTTATAGTTTTCTTCTAAATCCAGGTGTTGGATCAGAGTCACCATATCTCTGTCATGGATTTCTTCCAAGACCTGCAAGTGCCGATTTTGTAGACGTTCTAGTGGAAACATTGCGATATCAATATCCACATGTGCTAAGTTCTTCACGGCTTTAGCTGATTCGCCACTTGGAAAAATTATGCTTAGTGGGTCCAGGCAGACGAGGCGTGGTCGCAGTTCCATGGTTAGAGCTAAGGCTTTTTTCTCTTGGTGAGATGTGTCACCTGATCTTCCTTCTGAATAAGATTCTTGAGCCAAGTCTCACTGGACTTGCTCGATCTTTGCCACTATGTCGTGCAAGGTGGTGAGATTTTCTTGTAAACTTGCTTGAATCTCTACATTTTTGTTGTCTTTTAGGGCCAGTGCATTTTCCAGATGTTTGCTGACCCTACTCACGATGATCTTATAATCATCATCATGCAACTTTCCTTCTGATGGGTCCTTTGTGGTTTTCTGCTTCTTTTTCAGTGCTTTTTCCTGTACCAAACTTCCTATTTCCTTCCTTTTTCCTCCTGGTGTAATTTGAGTTTTGTTGGATTCTTTTTCTTGCTCATCACTAGTAGGGTCTTCAATGATCCTTATCGCGGATGGAGTACTTTCGTCTGAGTCTGTGTCGATGAACATTGACCCTTCGACCTTCTATTCATCTAACCACTCCTTCATGAGCAGATCTATACAAGCTCCGTGAAGGCGATAGTTCCCTGGGAACCACTTTGGATTTTTCTATTCGTTCTTTGGCTGAATGTAAACATGGTGCAAATCAACCTTACAAATCATCTTTGGTAGAAACAATGTCGTCGTCTCTTTTTCAATTCTTGGAGTGAGAAATATTATATCGCATAGCTAGCCAAAGCAAGTGTGGAACTGTTCATTACGTATACTGTTATTTAACTTTCCAAGATAGACCCAGGTTCTGTGCGGTTCAAGGAACCAACAAAACCCTTTTCACCAACCCTTTTGGAAACAGTATGCAAGCAGACTGAGGTCTCACCCCAGGCGAAGTTATGGGGAGGTTGCGGAATCAAGTTTCACAACCGGGTGATGCGTGGTTCGGATTGGCTTGGGACGTAGAGATTCTTATCTTCTAGCTCTTCGACTAGAGAGCAATGCGCTACAGGACTCGCGCTGCAGAGATACCAAGCATGCAAGGTAGTTGCGCTACCTAAGACTACGAGGATGGACACTTAGACACTTTCAGAATCTGTCATATCTGTGCAACTAGATAGATTATGCCTTTATCCATACATATTACTTAGATTATTCTGCATCTAGTATATTGTAAAATGAAGTGTGCATACAATCACAAATATTGACTACTTGTATATCTGATTCAGAGCAAGATTACTTTGACTTCAATCTTATCACTCACATTCCATGCATATAGACAATAGCACGAACATGAAAGAGTAAATGTGCATAAGCAAATACAACATCTTAAGCAAAGAACATATTCACATAAACTTCATCACACAACACAATGTTTAATGTGGTTCACCCCCATGATGGGAGCTACATCCACAGGAAATGTTGTTTATTATAAATGGGAAGGGTTCAATAGTTTTGGTTTGTGCACTCAACTGGAGACCCTCTTCTCTCTTCAATGGACCTCTGCGCACGTAGCTACAGAGCCTCTTTACAATAGTCTCTCAACAAATATCAACAAAAGCATGACCAAAATCAACAACAAAAAGCCAACGCTTCCCTTACAAAATTCCCCCTTTTATAGATCGTGCCCTTAGGTCACGTCTTTACAATCATGGTGGGATAAAGAAAACCCTAAGGTACCCAAAATGGTGCAGCTACACCACTAACCAACTCTGTTAGGCTATGATAGAAACTCATCGTCGCGGCCTCCCTTCCACACCACCTCTGGCTTCTGGCATCTTCGGTTTATGCATGGTCATGTCGCTTTCAGCCCCTCTACTGAGCGCATGCCAACAGGCCGCTTTCATCCCTCCGTTCCTTCTCTAATGGTTTCGTGTATTCGGTCCACTTAGTGGTTCCTTTTCTCATACGACTGGTCGCTTTCCTTCTTTGCCACTCCTTACCCACCTGCCGGGAATCTCAATGTATCTTCTCCAAAATAGATCATCGATCAATCTTACTGGAACCCATACCGTTTTTCTTCTAAAATGCTGCCATGATCGATCCTCGTGGCGGTCACTTCGCGGCAATGGATCTTCACCAAGTTGTTACGTTCTACTTTGACGATGCTGCGCTGTGCTGTTACTTTGTAGCTCCAAAAATTACTTGTCCAAATATGCCTTAACTTGGGTCGTCCCCAATAGGCCCCTAACACTTACATGTAGCTCTTCCCCGAGCCACTTTTAGTAGGTTCAGTGTGCTGCGCTTCTCCTTGCTGATCTATCTTCCCAATGAATTCTTGATAAGATGTGGATAGCTTCACAACTATGTCCTTAGTTTCCTGCTCAACTGCCTTAACAGTTTCCAACACATCTAGTGTTTGGTCTTCCTTAGCCTGTTGTTGTACTGTTATCTCTGATTCACGGAGTTCCTGCAGCTTCTCTTCAATCTCTTGTGAGATGGCATGAGCTTCTTCCTCTAGGGGCTGTGACTTTTCCCTAGTTTCAGCCTCCTTTTCTCTTAAAACTTGGAGTTCCCTCTTTAGTTCCTTAACTTCCGTAAATTGTCGAAATCTCTCTCTCGCTGGCAGGGTCTTCATCTCCGTGTTTAGATAATATAATGCTTCTTGTGTTTCCTGTAAGTTGTTTTGGACCTGCAGCAACTCAGGGTCCTCTTGTAGCCCAGTCTATACTCTGGTTGCTTCATCCAACAAGTTTTGATACTTATCTATTTCGCTGGATAGATTTTCTATGAGAGCCTTCACTTTTGCTGCTCTAATCTATGTTTGATCTGGTGGAGTCTTAGGGAGGTTCTGTGCTTTCATGTTGGAAAGATTTTCTTTGTAGTCTGTCTCCATGTCAACCATTTCAGCTTTGCGATCGATTACTACAGAGCTGATCTTAGTGATGGTATGTGCAAGGTCTGGTTGCTTGTCACACTCTGGTATCTTTGCGGAAACCAAAGCAACAGTATCCTCTATTCTTCGACATTGCTCGTGTGCACTTTCAATTTCCTTATCCTTCTTCACACTTTCTTCTTGCAACTATTTATAGTTTTCTTCTAAATCCAGGTGTTGGCTTAGAGTCACCATATGTCTGTCGTGGATTTCTTCCAAGACCTGCAAGTGCAGATTTTGCAAACCTTCTAGTGGCAACATCATGATATCAATATCCACATGTGCTAAGTTCTTCACGGCTTTAGCTGATTCGTCACTTGGAAAAATTATGCTTAGTGGGTCCATGCGGACGAGGTGCGGTCGCAATTCCATTGTTAGAGCTAAGGTTTTTTTTCTTTTGGTGAGATGTGTCACGTGATCTTCCTTCTGAATAATATTCTCGAGTCAAGTCTCATTGGACTTGCTCGATCTTCACCACTGTGCCCTGCAAGGTGGTGATATTTTCTTGTAAACTTGCTTTAATCTCTACATTTTTGTTGTCTTTTAGGGCCAATGCATCTTCCAGATGTCCGCTGACCCTAATCATGATGATATTATAATCATCATCATGCAACTTTGCTTCTGATGGGTCCTTTGTGGCTTTCTGTTTCTTTTTCAGTGCTTTTTCTTGTACCGAGCTTCCTAGCTCCTTCCTTTTTCCTCCTGGTGTAATCTGAGTTTTGCTAGATTCTTTTTCTTGCTCATCACCAGCAGGGTCTTCAATGATCCTTGTCGCAGATGGAGTACTTTCGTCTGAGTCTCTGTCGATGACCATCGACCCTTCGACCTTCTATTCATCTAACCACTCCTTCATGAGTAGATCTATACAAGCTTCGTCAAGGTGATAGTTCCCTGGGAACCACTCTGGATTCTTCTATTTAGCCTTTGGCTGAATGTAAACACGATGCAAATCAACCTTAAAAATAATCTTTGGCAGAAACAGTGTCGGCGTCTTTTTTTCAATGCGCAGAGTATGCAATATTACATCGCATAGCTGGCCAAAGTAAGTGTGGAACTGCTCATTACGTATACTATTATTTAACTTTCCAAGATAGACCCAGATTCTGCGCGGTTCAGGGAACCAACAAAACCCTTTTCACCGGCCCTTTCGGCAACAGTCTGCGAGTAGACTGAGGTCTCACCCGAGGAAAAGTTATGGGGAGGTTGCAAAATCAAGTTTCACAATCGGGTGATGCACGGTTCAGATTGGCTTGTGACATAGATATTCTTATCTTCTGGCTCTTCGACTAGCGAACAACGCGCTACAAGAATCGTGCTACGGAGATACCAAGTGTGTAAGGTAGCTGTGCTACCTAGGAATGTGAGGATGGACACTTAGACACTTTCAACATCCATCATATCTGTGCAACTATATAGATTATGCCTTTATCCATACACATCACTTAGATTATTCTGCATCTAATATATTGTAAAATGAAGTGTGCATACAGTCACAAATAATGACTGCTTGTATATCTGACTTAGAGCAAGATTACTTTGACTTCAATCTTATCAGTCACATTCTAGATATATAGGCAATAGCGCGAACATGAAAGAGTAAATGTGCATAAGAAAATACAACATCATAAGCAAAGAACATATTCACGTAAACTTCATCACATAACATAGGATTTAATGTGGTTCACCCCCAGGATGGGAACTACGTCCTCAGGAACTGTTGTTTATTATAAATGGGAAGGGTTCAACAGTTTTGGTCTGCACACTCAACTGGAGACCCTCTTCTCTCTTCAATGGGCCTCTACGCACGCAGCTACAGAGCCTCTTTACAATAGTCTCTCAACAGAGATCAACAAAATCATTAACCAAAATCAACAACAAAAATCCAACCCTTACCTTACAAAATTGCCCCTTTTATAGATCGTGCCCTTAGGTCACATCTTTACAATCATGGTGGGAAAAAGTAAATCCTAAGGTACCCAAAATGGTGCAGTTACACCGCTAACAAACTCTGTTAGGCTATGATAGCAACTCATCATTGTGGCCGCCCTTCCGCGACGTCTCTAGCTTTTGGCATCTTCTGGCTGCGCGTGGTCACGTTGCTTTCAGCCCCTCTAGTGAGCACATGTCGATGGGTCACTTTCATCTCATCATTCCTTCTCTAACGGTTTCATGTATCTGGTCTGCTTAGTGCTTCCTTTTCTCATGCGATCAGTCTCTTTCGTTCTTTGCCACTCCTTACCCACCTGCTCTGAATATCAAAGTATCTTCCTCAAAATAGATCGCTGATCGATCTTACCGTAACCCATACCGTTTTCCTTCCAAAATGATGCCATGCTCAATCCTTGTGGAGCTGGCACCTCGCGGCGCTGGATCTTCGCCGCGTTGTTACGTTCTACTTTGTCGATGCTCCGCTGCATTGTAACTTCGTATATCCAAAGCTAACTTGTCCAAAAATTCCTTAATTTGGGCCATGCCCAACAATATTTTCATATATATCATGGGGATTCTCCCATTTATTATACTTGCAAATTTAGGGGGGATTCTTAAAATTTTCCCTGGTTCACACATGAAAATTTCTTCTGTGCCTAAACTGCCCCCTTAAGAGGAGGCTCCTTGGTTTCCCCCTTGAGAGGTTGCAGGGTTTTGATGAGCACCAACCAAGAGCTTTTGTGCCATTTCCATCTTAGGATATTTGTAAGTTAGATGATCCTCCCTACATAACAAGCAAGGGAATTTCATCTTAGCTTTTTCATTAGACCTACCATCATTATTGTTGTTATTATTTGCATTGTTTGTCACCTTATTTCCATTTTTCTTTTTCTTGGTTTTCTTCCCTCCGATCTACTGGTGGCCTTGAGAGTTATGTACTAAAAAAACATCTGATGGAGGGTTGGGTTTAAGGTTTGATGTGTTAATATGACCCGTTGATGGTGAATTTTGAATTGAAAAGTTGGTACCCGGGTTAACTGGATTGTTCTCAACTACAACAATCACTCCATCGACATAAGGTGTCGGGATAAGTTCTGTTGGCTTAGTATTTTATCTCGATGCGTTAGGAATAAAATCATACACAATCCCAAACTGAGAGTAAATCAAGTCTAGTTGTTGGGCTCGCAAAATGGCTTCCTCCTCTAAGGTAACCCGTGATGTAGAGACATATTTAGAGATGTAAGGTAAGAGTGATTTCAAAAACCACTCTAATAAGAACTCCAGAGGAATCTCATCTTTAATCATCCTTTTTCATCCTTTCCACTCTTGAACGTGGTCAGAAATTTGAGTGGCCTTACTCTTCCTAAATGTATACTAAATGTTGGTTTCAGCATCATACCGGATAGAAAGTTGGAAATGGTTAAGAAATATTGTCACTAAGTCATAAAAACAATGAGTAGACGATAATTCAATATATCACTTGGTTTATACACCGGTTAAGGTTCTTTGAAAGAGTCTCAACCATATCGAATCATTGCTAAGCAAGTTGGAGGAGCACCACAAATGAAAAGTAGTGACATGGACCCTAGGATTTTCACTAGTCTTACATTCAAACCTTAGAATGTTTGAATGCAATTTGGTTGGAACGGGAGGCCAAGTAGGGTCATGATGGACTAGATCATTCATCATTTTGTATAGTTCTGGAAATTTCAAAGTTGCCAGAAATGATAAACAAGGGCAAGCCATTGAATTCAAAGTTCCCAGAGCATTAGTTTCCCATTGGTTGGTGTTGGCATGTGGTTTCCCTAGAACATATGGATTTCTAGGATTAGTGAAAGTTGAAGTGTGTTGTCCGAATTTCTGACAAAAATGGTGTTCAAATAAAGGATTAGTTGTTCCAAAAGTCTCTCCCACCCCTCCAAAAGGTTGGATACAGGCTTAGTCATGTTAGGACCTCCCACCCCATATAAGGGGATATTTCCTTGAGTAGCAGTCTGCCCCCATAAACATCTAGTGTTGGTTCCCCATATTACGAAAGGATTACTTTGTGACACATTGAATCCAAAGGGGTGACTAGAACTCATACCTCCAACACATTGGAAAGGCAAGCTTGACTAGGGTAGAGTAGAATTAGAAACAACTCCAGCGAAGGGTGGGTTACTCATGAACATTTGTCCATTGAAGGGTTGGATAGTATGGGAAGGGATAGATGGGCCTCTTCCGGAGGCAATGGTAAGATTTGAACTAGGAGGGATAGAGGCAGTTATAGGTTGACAACCTGAAAGAGGGAATCCAAAAGAGAAAGGGTTCAAACTCACTTGAGTTGATGAACTAGTGCCAGTAAGCAACATCGAGGTCAGGGGAAACCAACTTGATCATATTATGGATTGTGTATTAAAAGTGACTCCTCCTACAAGGAAAGTACTAACTTGAGTAGACATGTTCCCTGAATTTAATATGTGTTCTCTATTTTCCATATTAAGCTATCTAGACAATGGATGAGGAACATTGATACCATCTAACTAAGAAAAAATAGGACTTTGTGGTGCATTCAGAAGTCCAGATGGATCTGAGAGGTTGTCAATTTCAATGGGACTTAAATTCTCTTCAAGATGAGGATAATGGAATCTAGGAGAGTTATGCAACTGCTCGTCAGTATTTCTAGAGTGTCGTTCGTTAGAAGGTCTCTCAGATTCACCTAACCTAGAACTATTTTCTTCTAGTGGTTGTTCTATTTGATGTTCCTGGTTTTCTTCTTCTACCCCCCGAGGGGGTGGATCAGGATAATCCATTATTCACCTCGGTGCAGATAATTATCTCTATTCAGGATATCATCCTTGAATCCTTCTGGATCTACGCGGAGGTCAATCGGACACGATGGATTGTAGAAGACATTAAGAAGAAAATCTACAAAAAATAAAAATCAAACAACACACACTAAAAAGTTCCTGAAAGATGTCAAACAAGAAAACAGGTGCCTTCCAAAGGAAAGTTTGGGATGATGAGGGCCTAGAAAAAACCACTAAAGGAAAGAAGAATAATAATATGGAGTCCACAATACAGACACGATGGGGCCAAGCGTTTGAATCACCAACCGCCTTCCCAAAGAACTGTAAGGTATTTCCTCCCGAAATTGTCCTAGGTGCAATGGAAATATCCTTCCACCAACACCCGTGTAGACCCCTAAAGACAGGATGATAAGGCTACCAAATTTATAGAGAGGATCGATGGGGACAGTCGTAGGTCAAATCGAAATGCATGGGAAAGGTAACTAAGACCGAAAATCAGAAGAACCAAAGGTACTAATGAATCCCTGTATGTGCATCGATCCTGGTAGATGCTCAATTAAATATCGGGGGGGTATCTCCTCTAATCAATATTGCAAGACATTGTTCTTGACTCTAGTGTTAGTGGAGCTTCTCAGTTCACCTTCTAGAAAGGTTGATTTTCTCCCCAAATGAATGACACCTATATTTTGACAAGTCTGAGTGATTATGGAGGTGTTAACTCACAACTCCCTACCCCCACAATCCTACTTAATATATTAGGTTGGTTTCTAAACTAAAAGAAAACCTGCAATCCTATCCAAGTTACTGATTGCTTGCTTTAAAATGTACTTTCAAAATTTTTCAAAATAAGTAAAACAAGTGCAACTAAATAACTATATTCTTTAACTGAAATATGAAGCACTTTAAACACCACAAATATGCACTTCTCACTCTCAATTTCTTTCCAATGCAAGTCCTAACGATATGATTCAACATGCATATGCAAAAAAAATCTATCTAATGCAATTTTTGGTCTTTTTGAATGCAAGAAGGTAAAAATTTAAAGTCTATTGTGCAAAATCAAACTTAAAACCTGAGCATGCAACTACTCAAACAACTCTCTATGCAAAAGAATTTTTTTTTTTTTTTATGAAAAGCACTCCTAAATCCTTTAAGCCAATTTGCAAAGTATTCTACCAACACTAACTTATAAAATGAACCAATTTTTTTTTTTTTTTTAATATGAGAACAAAACTAAAAATCAAAGTAACACACTACCAAAGTAAATGCAAAAGCTTTCAGATCTCCTTATTAAACAGTGAAAGCGACCATCAACCCTAATCTTCTTATCATGTAAGCATGCCAAAATTGGGAAAATCATACAACAAGGACTTTTAGACCCAATCAAAGAAAATGACCTACTAATAAATATGGTTTGGTAAAGCTAGGTCTGCAAACAAACAATGCAGTTAAGGTCGTAAACCACAGAAAGAACACTTGAGCTTCCACTCTAAAAGAAAGACCAAAAGCAAAAGGAAGGGAAAGAAACCTACCAAAAGAGGATATTTACTCAAATAGGTATAAATGAGGTGAAATAGACTCAATAGGTTCCAAATCCACTCAAATTGGAGAAAATAGGTTCAGTTAGACTCAACTTGGGTCAAAAAAATCAAACTAGTTCATAAACCCCCAACATGCGTCAACAAGCCCCAAATTCTTCCAAACAAGTGCAAATTGCTTCAAAAATATCCTAGCCATCAAATTAAGATAAATCACAAGTCGAGACACCACTCCCATGGGTCCGACATAGACCTAGGATCGGCAGGGACTCAAAACATTGCAATCAAAACCCCCCAAAGAGCTCCAAAAGTGAAAACTCATGTACAAGGGGTACCCTCTAGTGTAAAAGGGTACTATTTCAAATTAAACATAGGTTAAGAGACTTACACCTACGAATTTGTCTCAGACTCACTACTGTAAGCACTAGGACCAGTGAATATGCAAAAAAGTCCAAACAAATTGCAAAATCCAACTCTAAACTGAGCAAGGAAGGGTCTAACAAAGGTTCATTACTTCTCCTAACTTGAAATAAAATTCAGATCTTGAGATATCTTGAAGAAATGGCCTTGGATACCCCAAATAAGATAGGCTTCTCCCTAGTGGATTTGCCAGTTTTGTTGCTAGGGAAAACTTCCTATAGCTGGGGTGAGACTACCAACGTACTAGGGTAAAATATAGACATACAAGGTTTTGCAAGTACAATTATTAAGCAAAGAGATTAGGGTTTAAGAGAATGTGTACCTTAATCATAAGGTTTATCCAAGCCTATGTTCTTTCTCTCCAATGCAACAACCTGCAAAAAATTCAACAAAACCTTCCTCAAACCAATTTGACCACAAATAAAAGATTGACATCTAAAATAACATGAGACATCAAATTGTAATTAGACCTAAAACATACATGAAAAAATATATTTGTGTAACATACCCCTTTGCTGAAAACATTTTATGTTTGAAGAAAACATTATCTTAACTTTTATTGTAAAGTTTTATATTTGGGCAAGTGTCCAAGGATGACTGTAATTGCACAATATTATTTTTTAAATAAAAAAAATAGGAGACACTCACCCAAGGAAAATAGTTGAAAGAGTGTTTACTGACCCACTAGGTGGAATGGAATTTGGGGTAGAAGGCAATGGAAAAGTGGCAGCATCATGAGGAAAGTAACTAGCTGTTGGTATGGGACAACTCCCTTGAATTGTGGTCATAGTGCCCTAAAAGATGGGACTGGAGCTTGAGGCTCATTTATTGAAAAAATGACCACCAAAAAGACCTAAGCATATTTTTAAGAACCATCGAATTTGGACTGAGGTTCAACACTTTTCCTAACGAGGAAACTTACCTTGTGGTTCTGATGTATGCACACAAGAGATTAGATGAGGGGAAGTCTAGGTTTTTGATCATGGTGAAAGTATGCCTTGTTTACTGCTGAGTGCAGATTTTTTACTACTGAATGAAGAGATTGAGGATTTTGGCAAGTCTCTATTGATTGCTGGTTATACAAATTGAGTGCCTTGCTTCTACACAGAGCTCTTCTACCTAGTGGTTCAGTAAACAGGCTCGGGGGTCCAAAGGAGGCAAGTAGTTTGGTTGATTCTTTTGGAGAAGGTTGGGAGCAACATGCCTCCTTGGGTGTTTGTCCACCCTATTCACTTACCAAGTTCTACTTGCAATTTTAATTTCATCTAAGTTATCTCTTACTGTTTTTATCTCTATTTGTTTAGTATTATTAACTAAGTACTGTTAGTAACCTTATTTCAGATTTAAATGATTGAAATTTCTGAACTCTGCAATTGGATGAAGATGTCTTTATGAAAGTGATAGAATTAATTTCCTTCCTTGCATTTCTCCATGCACTGTTTTCTGTACCGTACTCTAGTACAGAGAAGGAAGATTAAAAATAGATAAATGATGAAGTAGTGAGCAAGATGAATGATTAGGCTAACTCTATTAATTTTCCTTTTCTTTGTTTTATTTAAACTAGCTCTGTCATATTTCCTTTTTCTGTTATATTCAATAAATTTAACAATATCTTATATTCTTAGTCATAGAAGATTTTAGTTACACAATTATTTTGCAAACTGTAGAATAGTTTCTTTTTATAATAGAAGAAATAACATAAATACATATAGTTCAAGGTTTCCGTATCAACCTAGGTTTATATACTGGTTAACTATTTCCTTACAACAAATGCTATTTACATTTTTATCATATCATCTTTCCCTTTAATATATTTCTTTTTGGTTATCTGTATGTTTAAAATTTAAATGCTGCCAAAAACAAACATAGTTGTATTCATATCATTCTATTATATCTATACTCTTGCACAAATAGAATAATTTAGGGTTTAAATTTTCTTCATGTTTCTAAACCATTGCGCAAAACAAAAAATAGTTATAAGTTCCTTATTATTCTATATATCCATTCAATTCTTCTAATAATACTTTTAACCATCCTGTATTATAATTATTTAGCATCAAAGCAAGTTACCATAGTCAAAATCGAAAGCATCTATCAATACAAATAGAAGTAAACAGAAATGATAACCTTATATCACTATCACTATAGACCCTTTAAAACACAGAACAAGTATGTATCGGACAAATATTCTATTATTGACAGAACCCTAGTTTCTGTGTTATAACATTTTAGTACTCATTCAAACTTATCGAATCAAATAGACTATCCAAGACTGAGTTCAAGCTTTTAGAAGGCATTTGCTTACATAACACTTATGGGTCAAAACCCTTATCACTTCTATATTTTACAATGTATTAACACTAGTAAACAAAACCCTTTATAAACATAGAATTTAAACAAAACAAGGTGGATATGCTACAATAGCAAAATCAACTTCCCATCGATACTATTCATCTATACAAACAAAACAAATTTTACAATTCGAGGAATCAAGCCATTTGGATTTCACAATTTAAACATAGCATCATAGTTACGTGCTGAACCAAGGGTTCTAGGTTGCAAACAATCCCATACATCAAAATGAAGTAGACTTTAGGGTTTGAGGTTTCATAAAACAAGACATTAACCTCTGGCTCTTGGCCAGTAACAGTCCAAAACAATTCATAAACTAAACATTAAAATATAATAACACAGGTCCTGGAGCAGTGATCTCCAACACGACGAATACAAACAGTATCAAGATACAGAATCCTCTTTTCTTCATTAAAACAACCGAGGGTTATACCCTTCAACAGATTTTACATTCAACGAATAACTATACAGTGAAATGCTACAAGTAGGTCAAGGATACTCATCCTCCCTACATTCATCCTTTGGCTCACAAAACATCACGACGATGGCCAAATCCTTAGCTAGACAAAAACCCTAGCTACGACTAACATCAAACAATGGCCAACATTGCTAAGAGAAACCTACAGGAAACCACCGAGGCTTACCGGTTGTTAAGCAAATACCTCCAGGAAGCTTCAACAGAGCAACCTATAGACGAAGTGTACCTACCAGCAAAAACTTGTGATGGTTAAATATTTCATTATGGATTTACGAATTTAGCTCACAAATAACATTATTAGCTACAGTTTCAATACATTACCTTTACAATGGCTTCTGAAAAATTGAGACACCCACATTTGACAAGAACCAAGCCATCACCTTTTTAGCAAACACAACAAAGACCGAATACAGTTCTGTGAGCTACTATTTCCTAGCAAAATAAAATCAACCTCCGGACCATATGCTCTCAATACTATCGAGAAAACCTAGAAAATATTCCAACTAATGACGATGGAAGCAAGCTAGTACTCTTAAAGGCTCAGCTCTGAGAGTGAATTTACTGTCACCGGTCCTACCATCAAAATCGGGGAGGTTCCCTAACACCCTGATAACAAAACCCTAAAACTTCTCAGGGCTGTCGGCCTCTCCCACACTCCACCATTGCAAAATGAATTCCAAAGGAACAATCTCGATGGGACATAGTGGAGGACTAGGGTTTAGTCCAAAACCTGAGAGCACCACGAGATCAACGGTGGATACTTTTCCAACAATGCACATCGGGATACGAGTCCCAACTGCAATTAAAACCACATTAATTACCACCTCCACCGTGGAGACCAATTCAGCATATTGATAGGACCAACCTTGCAGAGCTTGACGGTGTTGGTAGTATCCTTACAAGACTTCATGTGACATTATCCACGATAGCAGCCATCGAGAATTCTAGCAAGGTAGTAGATAGACGAGTTAATGCTAAGCCTGGACACGAGTGCCTGCCAGCGTATGACCACTAAGGCATTAATACCTTAACCGTATTGGAATTTGGCACGATGAATATGACTGCAACATAGTATAACATACAATACCTTAAGTACATAGTTATAACCTTTTGTATTGTATCAACAATTCATTGAACCTAGGTTTAAAGTTATTACACAAAGTTGATAGTGCATATAGCCTATTATGTTATCATTGCATATAGTTTACACACAATAGGAAAGGCATAATATTTGCATATAGTTTACATACTATAGGAATAGTATGGTATTTGCATACCATAGGAAATGCATGGAAGTTACATATAGTTTACAAACTATAGGAAAGTGCATGAAGTACATAGTTCACAACTATAGACTTGGTCATGTCACCATAATAATATTAACATATATATTATGCATAAGTTGGACCATAAGGTAGTCATAAGAATTACAATAAATGCTTTAAGGGTCAATTTATGATCCCACTAATTAGATCCTAATTTACATGTCATTGTTACTAGGTGAATAAAATCCAATTACCTTGGCAATCATTTCATTATGTCAATACTTGCAATAATGTACAAAAGTATGAAATAAATAGCATGGGTAATGAGAATGGGTGTAGCAGACATCGAATTTAATATAAAACTAGAATATAAGTGAATATTTAAACTAAAAGATCTCACCCGGATACATTTCAAGATTTTCTCTAAATCCATTAAGACAATTGAAGACTATTGAAGTTAATTAGGAACTCGTCTGTTACACTTCGAAAACATTAGTGCTCTTACCTGTAATCTGTGAAAAGGAAGTTTCAAATGCTTTAGAATAAATGCTAAGTAATCCTTGGGGTACCCATAGGACCCCTTCATCATCAAAAGAAGAACAATAGTTAGTGGTTATAAACATTAACAATTGATTGAGCATTGACATAAGTAATCTAAAAGGTACATCTAAGACAAGAAACATCCAATAGCATCTTAATGTAGATTTAATTTCATTTCATAACAAGTCGCAAAACAATCCATTTGTATGATCGTTACAAACATTTATTTCAGCATGTCGACATAGAAGCATTCAATATAATTTCGCATAGCAAAGTACAACATTTAATGCTACATTGAAAAAATTTAAATTTTTGTGAATTTTCGGGATGTTACAATTTGGAAAGGGAATAATGTCCAATATTTATTAATGAATGAATAAGTTACATCAAATTACCTTCCTTCAAGCATGGAACTTCATGAAACCAAGATTCAAGGTCTCTTGCTCCTCTCCTCCAAGGATCCCAACCTCCGATAAAATGTGTTAGGCTTTATAGGAAACTAGGGCACAAGTGAGGGGGATCTGAGTCCAAATTCCTCCCGCATAACACTATAATAGGATTTTTTTAGTCCCTTTCATGGTCCCTCTCCCTCTTGTATATACCAAGTGAAGAAGATATGGTCGAGGAAGAAGTAGTTACAACTAGAAGAGGAGGTCCCAAAACCGCCCAAACCACCCATTTTTTTGAGATTTTATATATTTTTCTTGATATTTATGAGGCATTCACAACTTTACAATGGACAACAAGCGGGTGACACATGAATTTACCATGTTCAACTAGCGTATTTTTTGGTAAACCTGTGGGTGAAGAGCCTTCCACTTGCGTTTTTTGTGGAAAAATGGTCAAAAACATCCTTTTATGCGGGTTTTCTAGAGACGTTTTGGTCTCCAAAATTTTTCCTAAGGTTCGTATCTATCAAATGGTCCATAAATTAAGAAATTCCATCCTTCTAAAGTCCCAAATATGGCTCATCCATCCACAAATTTCCTTTTGTGTAACTCACAGTAATCTCATGAAGCATCGACATGCGACCAAAAAATGTAAGTGTCGTTATAGATGGAGAAGTGCCAATTTTGGCTATAACAATATGATATCTAGATAAAATCAAATTCATATATCAACATGTAACTATGAAATGGATAAGGAAACATATTCACTTTTTCCCTGTTGAGATTAGGAAATTATGAAATTAGACATATAATGGCTATAGAACCCTCTAGTGAATATGATCCTAAGGTACAACCTCTTATTGAACAAATAGATGCTAATGAGACTACCCACAAGTAGATCCATTCGCCACCATTTTTTAACTAGCAAGGGAATAAAAGGCTACAAGATCCTATTGAATTGCCACATCCATCTAGTGATGTGTTCCATATTACAAATCCCACAAGTAGATCCATTCGCCACCATTTTTTAACTAGCAAGGGAATAAAAGGCTACAAGATCCTATTGAATTGCCACATCCATCTAGTGATGTGTTCCATATTACAAATGAAAATTATTTACCTCCATTGTCCTATGTGTATCAAAGAACTCCAAAATTTATCCACATGGATAAAAGTCTTAAGATTTCCGTTGAAAGTAATTTATCTAAATGGTTTATTCCTTATTGGAATCAATGAATAATTAAAAATACTTTAAATAAAAATGTGGTGTAACTAAACGTCACCTATTCTTATTTTTGTTAAAATACAAGTGTTTTGTTGTACAACTAAAATATGGTAAATAATTCAGAACGAAGTAATCATATTGTTAGAATCCTTCTATATTATTTTAGAACAATTGCTAAGAAAACTCATTTGAAAGTTCATAATGCAGCTCATGTGTATGGTGAGAAGTAATAATAAGAAAAAACACAAAAAATCATCATTTGTTCCATCCAACAAAAAATCTAGTCAAAGTGAATGTCAAAAACCTATGGAGTTATTCTATTAGAATAGAACATCTTGACACAATTGAATAAATATATTTTTTGGCCTTCATTGGTAGGTGTTTTAATGTTGACATGAATTTAATTAAAGTAGTTAAAAAATGAAAAATAACATGGATTAATCAAAATATCCATCTTTATTTATCTAAAGTTTCACCTTCAAGGAATTGTGAAACCTATGTAGCTAGACAAAAGATAAAAAACATGTTTCATGAACACGATGAGATTTCATCTCACCATATTGAAAATTAATTGATTTATTTAATTCCCATTGATTTCTCTTTCATTGAATATTTATATCTAATCTTAAAACACCCACTACAACAAAAACACCATCTAGTGAAGTTTTTTTTTAGGTTTTTAGTGTTACAAGATTGAAAATTTATCACAAAAACTTCACCAAAACCTCCTCCATTGGTAACAAATTTTTTGGCCAATATTATAGCAATATTATAGTTGATGTTGATTATAGCTAAAAATATATGGCTATGTGAAGGTTATAATGAGGGTTTTCTAAATAATGCACATATTTCGACAAAATGCACATGTATGCCAAAAATATGGTCCATTGGTGCATAACATTAGAAGATGGCACACAACAATGCATGCAATATATACATGATGCAATGGTGCAAGTTCTATATATTTGAATCCCTAATGCTGATTATCTCACTATCACATAGGTTCACTTTTATCTCTCATATGCCCTTGTGTCCATTGTTTATCAAAAACTACCTACTGCATGTTGTTTACAAATATGCATTCATGTCTATATTACCATGTTCATTGAAGTGTTATGTAATGTCGACGATAACAACAATGTTGTTGTTATATGTAGTAGCCCTGGTGCGTCTAAATTGTAATAGTCATTGGTTATTATTTGTTAAAGAATCCATGCATAGACTACTTTTTGCATCATAATATATTGTAATGGTTACCTTAACAATAGAATTAATGGAGATATTATTGTTGTGATTATAATTAATGACGCATCTATAACACATGCGCACTAGTGTGGTTATCTAAACAAATTAACTAATGTGTAATAGTCATTTAAACTCACCATTTATTATTTACAAATTCCTCACATTGTTCATTGAGTTCAAAAAATACAACATGCCAATATGTCCATATTTTCATCATTTGTTATTTTCAAATTTCAATTAATTATAAAAAAAAATTATTGAATATTGAATATTGAATTTAATTATTGCATTTAGATATAATAATTGTAATAAGTGTTTATACCATCATATTATGCATTTCTTCACTATAACAATGTAAATAATTCATATACTTAATCAATGATGTAAAATTTTACAACATTGAAGAATTCAATAGAATAAAAAATTCATTTTATTATATATGAATAAAGAAATATTCATCATACAAAATGGGACAACATAAAGATCTAAAACAATTAAAATTTCAACATGTAATTGTTATACTTATTGGTACCATGTCATCATTTGATTAGAACAATACATTTTAAAAAATATATGATTTTCACATTCAAACATTTCAAAACATGTAACTTGTAGTAGCATTCAATTGTATTGATCATCATTCTTTAGTGAAGTTGATAACATTTATGGAGCTACTTGCATGAGTCATTTATTCATCACTTGTAGGCGATATTGTACTTGGATTAATTCGCCTAATGTTTTGTTGATCAATTTGATTTTGTTCCTCCTCTTCATGTTTCATTGACGAAAAGAGAAATAAAGTGTAAAGAGTATGTCTACATTTAAATTATAAGATACATAATTTTGTAAATAAAACGTAGTATCATATAAAGAAGTGGTTCATAAATATACATTTTCTTTCAAAGCTATTTCTTATACACTCTCTCAATAACTCTCTTTTTGGATCCACTTCATACTATGTTTCCAACAATTTTTATAATGCATGACAAAGCGTTGACATAATTAATATAAAAGTTGCTTGTTGTTCCACTAATTATATAATTAGAGAGCTAAAACAACATGACTATTTACAAATTGTACAATTAACCTTTGATACTCCAATATATAGTAACAACCTATACTTAACCTAGCATCAATCAATTCTTCAAATGGTTTTTGTTTGTAGGTTAGCACATAATGGAAGAAATATCAATGTGTAAATTAATTAAAATATAAATATCACAATAAATATGAAATCTTAAGAAAGGAAAGCACAAGTACTCACAAAAGCTTTGATCAACCATTTTTTTACTAGCTATACTATCTTATATACTGAATGGGTTCTACTTTTTTTTTTCTTTTTTCTGTAACAAGAAAAATGAAAAATTAATATTTCATACAATAAGTAAATTATCTATAAATAAAAAAAAAACAATTATTACTTAACTTTGATGCATGCTCTTGTTAGGTTCATTTTGCACATTCCAACCAATATGTTTTATATCATGCCATTCATCCTTTTGAATTTTCATAATATTCTCAAAAAATAAAAATACCACATTTTTATCATATTTAAATATGAAAGTAAAGATAGACAATAATAATTTCATACATTTTTGGATTAGTATATACCTGTTATAGAAAATATTTTTATAAAAAGTACTTCTCAAATTATTAGTTTTTGTTATTGTATGTTTTTTCTATCACAAGTACAGGTCTCATTGATCATTACTTTGGAAGCACATGTTTTAGTTTATATATAATCTGGTTTTTACAGTCATTGGATTGATTTTTATATTATAAGCGGAAACTACATTTACTCATTATTTCTACTATATCCCTCATAGTTTTATAATACAAAAATACCCATTTCATTAAATTTAATCAATAATCCAAATGAACTATCAATTATCCATCATTGTTTACATTCTTCGGAATTTTTAGCATCTTGGAACGATATTCCCTTCCCTCATTGCCAATCCCTAAACAACAATCAATAAATTTGAATCAGGTGTCTAAAACATGTTAGCGCTCTTCGAATCGGGTGTCTAAAACATGTTAGTACTCTTCTTAATAAGTACATCATTACTAAAAATTCAAATAAAAACTTCATATTGATTAGCCTTTAATTCACATAATTCCTCTCTTTCCAATATTTCCATAAAGTTTTTATGTTATTTTGCACTCAATTTGAAAACAATCTTAATTATGAGTTTTTTTTTTAATATATATGCATGATGCACATTAACCAATACGCATCAATTAAACCTACATACAATTAAACCTATATTAAACCTACATAGGTTAACTAGTACGCATGATATAATGATTCACTCGGATGAGTCATATATCGATATACACATTGCTATTTGTTTTTGGAGAATTCAATATACTTTTTTAAAATAATAAAACAAAATATTACAAATAAAATTATGTAGTGCATTATAGTAATATGCAATTTTCAATATTTGGATGGGAATTGGAAAGGGTACTAATATTAAAGCTAAACAGTTGGCAACATGGGATTTACTTGAGTTTTCAAGGTTGATTGGTATTGATTCCTTGCATGCTTTTGGGGACTCCCAAGTAGTTGTGATTGGGAAAAAGGAAATTGCAACATGCAGATTCTTTCACTTTGACTATTGGTGCCAAAGAGTTAAGAGGTTATATTTAGCTTTACATAGTATTTATTTTTCCCATATATACAAGTGTTACAATTTAGAATATTTGTTCTTTTCTAAGGAAGCTGTGAAATCTTTTAAAGGGTTACTTTATATTGAAGATTTTTTCGAAGATTCCCTTTTATATAAGGAATATACTCCTTTCTTTCTTTAATTGGAAGTGGGATGTTGCTCTCTATTTTTTATTTCTTGTTACCATTTGTAAGAGGGCATTTTTGTATTCAAGAAGTCTTCTAATTGTTGTGATTGTTCTTGGTATGATATTGTTTTTTGAGTTTCAAAACTTTAGAAGTCTGGTTGTTTTGTTCTATATTTTTAGCTCTCAGGTGGATGGCTATAATTTATCTGCAATAGATTTTGAGCTCTTATGTATATGGAGAATTACTTCTTTAATTCAAATTAATAGCAAGAAGTAACTTTTTTCGGTTGAAAAAAGAAAGTGCACGTGTGCATAGTTTTTGGATATTTTGCACTACCAAACCCATAAACTATTTTTAATATGAATTATAACTAAAATAGTGTGCCTTGTTTATGAGAGGGACATTAGTTTTGGGATCTAATGCAATAAGTTGTCCCATTTCTATAGATAATTCCACATAACCAAATACACAAAACAAATAAATATCCATTTCTTAGAAGAAAACATCTCGTTGTGAAATAATAGAGAGGGTAAAGTCATAATGCTATAGTTTGCAAGAATATAAAATGGAAGGGAACAACAAGAAAGTTAGCATTTCCAAAACTAGAGGTAACTACAAAAATCCTATATTTTCTTGATAATTCATTATAAATATTAATAGGAACAAAATTGATCAATGAATTATTTTGAAACAATTAGAGAAAAAATTGAGATGAATAGTAAGAACTTGCATACCTAAAATTTCTCCTCTACAGAGTTGTATGTCAACTATGATGATCCATTACAAATTTGTCTCTTCAAAAAAATATCTCCACTTCAAATTTTTCCTAGTAAATTTCTCTTGTATAGGTCTCCCCTCCAACAGTTGGCCAGAAAATGGAATAGTGATTAGGTTTTTCTATTATAAATATATTTTTAGAAATTGAAATTTTTGCCCTTTTTTTCACCATCATATCTTTGATAAGAAATGTGTGCACCATTTTTTCAACATTTGGTTTTGATGCACTTGTTAGAGATAAGCACACTAGTGTCTGATATATGTAAAAAGGCACTTCTCTAATAAATAAATAAATAAATAAAAATTTGCAATGCAAGTCCAAACATTTACAATTAAAACTTTTGATAATTTCATTCATGGACATTATCACAAATGTTTATTTTTTATGCATATCATAATTTACATTTTAGTATGTTTTTGGTTTGTGAATATACTATTGTGCATATGTCAATTGAATGCATTGGTTGCATTGAAAATACATTTGAAAGTTTCTTTGGATTTCAAATGCTACATGCATTTGAAACATTCTTTTGGGAATGGAGATACAAATTACAACACTCCAAAAGATACAAACTATGCTTAAACCCACACCAAATACTTATAAAATGTCTTTCAAAAGTCTATTTGAACTTAGATTGTTATATGCTTCCCAAACCTTCTTTTAAGAATGTAGACACATAATCATTCTTCATATTCCAATTCATTTTATATTATTCAAAATCCATCAAGTTCTCCCCTGTGATTTGTGATAAGTGTAGATTTTATTTATTTTTTATTATCTAATTGGATTTATGTTCTTTAAGAACATGCATGTAATAATTATGTATTAAACTTTGTAAGCAATTGATTTGAAATGCACAAGATATTCCACTAGTAAAAAAAGGTTGCAATCTCGTATTAAAATCTCTTATTATGAAGAAACAAACAACAAGCATCTGGTGGAAAAAGATGGAGAGCTTGTTTAGCCCACTGATTGTAAGATTCCATATTATAGAAACTATATTGGGATAATGGTACTTTACCATGAACTATATCTCTTTTATGACACCCCAATAGTATGTGGTTGTTCAAAATGTAAAGGGTTGAAGGAGAAACCTTATCTTATTACATTATTCAAGTATATTAACCAGTAAGTACCTAAATATGATTGTCTAATACCTCCTATTTTTAATGTTAAAAATCGAATAAAAAATATAGAAAATACACATAGGAACATTTCCATATGATCCATTTTTGAAAAGTTGGAAGCTAAATCAACTATATGTTTAGTCATAAATTGACCAACATATATCATTCTATTGACTCATCCATGAGTTCTATAGAGAGAAAGTATGATATCAATACCACCCAAAACATCTCTGTGAGGAGATCCAAAACATTTTATGATATGAAATGGTAAATATTCAAGTACACCGAATTGGTCGTTTAAAGTTTTTGAGGCTAGTGACGACTTCCTTGCTCCTATCGATCTGCAAAACAAATACTAAAAATTATATATCAACACTTTGTATTTCACTTGGTTATCTTCCTTATCTATGTCTAAGTGTAATGTTCCCATCATACTAAAAACAAAATAGCACATCATGAGATATTAAGAACTGATAAAGATGTCATTGGTCAAGCGCTCACCTTCACTCAATAAAGGACTTTCCTGGTTGCGACGAAGCATACATATTATCTTCCTGATGAGATCTACTTAGTCGAGCACTTACCTTCGCTTTAGAGGGTGCTAATACTACTGTGACTAAACCTGCAACTTAGATGTCTCTTCTTACCATTTAACTAGATTAGTCGCAACAATTAAAATACTTATGCTGAAAATTCATAGATGTCCAATACTTATCCATTATCCGCAATCAAGTCTTTTTATGAGCATAAATCCCCAATGCTATCTCGACCAAAATTGAGAACACTTTATTCTATCGATTAAGGGGTCATATCGACATCTCTTTCGATCCAAAGAATGTACTTATAGTTCTTAATGACTATAATCATTGTTATAGTTATAATATCTATCCATTGACCTTCAATTTTTCAGATTAGTCATAAGAATTATAGTTTAGCCTTTTTCCTTTATTTCTAAAAAGTTCACCAAGATTACAACCATAGGATAACACACACACACACACATGTTGGCACACTTTTACTTCGACCAGGGTTCAAGCATCCATATAACACCAACAACTACAACCATAGATACCAGGATGAAAGGGAGTTTAATCCCTTTCAGAAACACCTACCAAGCAAATGAGGTCTCCCCCTAAGTACCTATGGGAACTACATGAACCCGATTTCTACATCGTAGAAGGGGAACAGCTTGGCAGACAATTCACACATTAAGAAACTTGTTGCATTAATTATTTTACAACACCGCCAGATTCAAATCTTCTACACATCAATCATTTCAACATAACCCATGACATCGCCATATTCATATAACTTATATTATATTGCATATTCATAACATTCTTTATTATCACACAGGAACTTTTATAAATCATTAATAGAGGAAATAAACACATATCACATCACACAATAACACCATATTTTAATGTGGAAACCCATCCTGGGAAAAAACATGAAAGTGCTTTTCTTTTATTATGAGTCCCAACGAAATAATAAGCACTTATGGTTATGGCTTACATATTTCTTCTTTACTTTACAAAGGATATGTGCACATCGCCTTCATATCAGCAACTCAGCTCTTCAAAAATATCTTCAACAGACATATCATAATGCTTCATTACAGACATAAAAAATAACACTGACAATATACTCTCTACTCCACTGACAATAATAGCAACAACCCCAAAATTTCCCTCGTATTACATATTTATAGGGTGCACTTAGCTTTCCTTGCTCCCACTAACCCACTAACTGACTAACTGACTCCTTAATGTAAATGGACAACAACTAACTAACTGACTCAAATCCACCCTTTTGACTTGATCAACATAACCATTTTTCTTGGTTAGTTGACTACTTCATCAGACTTGACTGCTTCGTCTTGAACCACTTCCACTTCGCCTTTGTCCACACCAAAACTATCTCCGCTAAAAATGGTACTACAATAGACTAGGACAAATAGGCCCCCAACACTCACATGTTTCTCCTCTTGAGCCACTTCACGATTGTATTACAGATCCCTGAAGTTTTGACAAAATCTCCTAGTAAGTGTTCCTGGTTTATTCGACCAACTGCTGGAATTCATCCTTTTTTTGATTGATCTCTTCAACCAGCTCAGTAGTAATGTGAGCAGTATTCAACTTGACAGCCCGAGTGACTTCCGTCTGGATGGAAATATGCTTACTCCCATTAACCTCTGAGACACGCTCATCCTCTGATTGAAGCACTTTTACTGTTTCTATTTGTTGCTTATGCTATGTCCTTAGCTAGTTGATTTCATGCCACAATTCCGTATTCTTAGCAGCTCTCCTCATCCTCTAGACTGGTGGTAGAGTTTTCAACTAATCCTGTAGATTATTCATCTTTTCTTCAGGGCCCCAATCTTGTTGGTGACCTCTTCTAACTCAACCTCCTCAAACAATGCAGCCTAAGACTGTGATACTTCCTTGTACATTTTCATGCATTGGGCCTCCACTTCCTGAATGCTCTAATCAACTTCTGAGACTTGTTCTTGTCACCTCTCTATCACTTTTGGTGGAGTGCTAGGAACCATCTTAGCTTCCAAGCCTTGAAATTTCTGTCGATACCCTATAATGACAGCTTCTGGGCAATGCAACTTCTCTTCCAATGTCATTTCGTTAATGATCTCCACTTTAGGAACTGTGCGGCATGTGACTTTGATGACCTCTAGAAATATTTCCTTTTCTTGTTAGAGTAGATCCTTATCCTGTTGAATCTTAGTATTCAGTTCCTTTAGTGGAGCCACTTGATTCTTATACCCTTTCATAATATCCAAGAGGTAGCTTTCCCTCGACTTCATCTCCTTTGTAATATTGTCTTGTTATTTATGTAACATATAAAGTGGTAATGCATACAAATTCAAGTCTACATACCATGAATTTGAGATTTGTACACTTGTTCCCGGCTCATCAAAACTTAGTGCTATAGGAAAATTTTTAACAACTCCTTCCCTCGAAGGAAGTGGGGCTGTCTGATCCTGGACTTCTTCTTCCTGCGTAGCTTCAACTCACGGCAGAGATGAAATGTGAATCTTCTTTAATTCCTTGCATAGCATATCCAGGATATCTATGACACTACTGAATAGCTACACCGTTTTGTATTCTACAATATTCTTATTTTCTTCAGTGACTTCCATCATCTTGACGAACAAGATGTTGATGTCATCATCTGTTAATGCTTGGACATTGTTGGATTTATGCACTTTCCTCTTTTTATTTCCTCCTTATGTAGATGTACCATCCTTGTGCCTATCCCCCAGACTCGAATCAGTGGGCGTCTGACTTGAATGTTAATCCTCTTTATCAGACTATAGCGGGTTTCCTTCATCACCCCCAATGCTAGTGTTCTATGTGTTTTGACTTGTATTTTGCTGCTGACCTGAAGTTATGTCCAGTCGTTGATGTTGCTGCGACAAGTCTGGGGATATGTTCTCTAGCTCAATGGGTACTTTCCATTATGATGGCCATTTGTATATCATTGTATCAACTTGTTTTTGGGTCAAATTAAATTTGGTAGTCAACCATTGCTAGTGTGGGTCACACCTCGCTTTAACATAGATTATGGAGAGGCCCTGCTTTAAACCTCACCACACACCTATACTTCAACACAATAACCTCGTCGATGCATAGTATATGTACTGCATAATAGCGCAAGGCCTCCAATTGCATATATAATGTGACATTAGTTTCCCATTGTATGCTCTGGATGTTAGAGTGCCCTAAATTCATGTACCATGATCCCTGCCATGTCCCAACTAGTTGCATGCCTTGATGGTTTTCTGGATCTTCCCACCCTACGAATGAAATCAATAAGAGTAACCAAGAATAGGTAAAAGGGGTGTCATTTTTTTGTGCATCCTCACCATCAACAAGGAATTCATTAAGTAAAAATGTTTCCCAATTCATATGTACCCCTTGGGTGCATTGCTCTGCCGTAGCAATGACAGAGGTAGTGACTTGGCTTGGTTAAACCTTCCTTAGAATCTTGGAGGATAATATCTTTGTAGTGAAACACACTGCCTGGTCACTAATGGAGGCCACATCAAATCCCCTATTTCTCTTCGACAAATTGTACTTTTCCTTCATCCTGGTCGCTAATTCTCAGTCTCACTGCTTACCCACAAAATACTGAGAATGGTCCAACCCATCCTTAGGTAATCCTATGATTTTTGCAATCAAGTCAGTATCTACGGACACCTTGGTTTCCATCCATAGACTTCCTCCATGTAAACACGCCATAAAACTACTTTACACATGCATTTTCCTCTGTAGTGCGATCAAAATATGGAAGATGCGACTTATGATAAAAGGCCTTCCCTCTTCAAGCTGAGAATCCACTGCAGTGGTTCCAGTTCCAGTTATGATCCTCCCTCAATTGTAGAAACAGTTCTCATGTAATGCGTTTAATTGAATTCAGGGAATTTTTGGGTGTCATGGTCCACATGCAACAACTTGTAAATCTTATTCATGATGTAAACTTGAACCATGACACCCTTTGGAACCAGTATTGTTGCCAATGAGTACTGAGCATTCTTTCGTAGTTTAACAAGTTGTGCATTCACCTATCATGGTGGAACATACTCTGGAAACATAGTCGCAGTCCAAATGCAGATGCTCTAGCATCATGACTCCCCTTTGTTCTTATCTCAGGATTTGGACGGTTTTCTTTTTGTGTCTTCCTCGACACATTCATGGGAATATGCAGAGAAATAAATTCTGCTACTCAAGGATGATTGAGACAGAGCCTTGCATAGGAAATTCTTTGATGGAGCCCAGAACCTCACTAGAGGCTGATAAATATACCTACATTGTATTGTTATTCAACTATAAAATCTCTTGGCGTACTAAGATTGGGCTCTAGTGTGATCAATAGTCTGCAATGCTCAAGTAACAATGAATATCGATCGAGAGAAGAGCGAACTTTTTAACTTGAATCCCCTCATCTGATCCTTCTATCATTTGCAAGGTGAATTGAATGTACTCTATATTTCAATCATTATGGTGGCAGTGGTAGATATATTCACACACTTCAGTCTTTTCAGCAATTAATGCAAAAACTCCATTAGTTCTGCCATTAAACTCATCATAAAAGCAACAATAAATGATCATTAACTGCAACTTCGACTTGTTGATAACTTCAAAAACTTCGACAGAGGGGATTGTGAAATACCACCAACTCCTCCCAATGATACATTACTTCGACACAAAAAGAAGTCGATCTTTCCAATGGACAAAAATAGAACTTCAACAGAAAAATCCCCGATGGAACAACTTCGACAAAAAGATAACTTGGGGTTTCCACAAAGCTCCGACACAACTGTACATCGACATGGACATTTTGACATGACTAACTACAAGAAAAATTAAACTTGGGGTTTCTAAGAGACATCTACGAATTTTTATTTATTTATGTTTTTGCTATGTACAAGCATGGAATGAAGATTCTTCATTGCGACGAGCCATGGCTGTCCCTGTAGGGCTTCAACTGGCTCCCATTCACCAACCCATGGAGGACTTCACCATCTAATTTATGTAGCTACACTAAGCCTCCCTCCTTCACAAAGTTAATGACCTGTGGAACTAGCTAATGCTTCTGTAACTTGCCAGGGTGTTCGAAAAATTTACTATCATCGAGAAGAACTAAATCTCCTCGTTGGAAGTGCTTATTAGTAATGTGGTGATCATGCCAAGATTTTTCTTGATCTATTTTCACCTACTGATGATATCCTCTAATGGACATGTCTTATCCCAACTGAAGTAACTACGACACCTTTCTTTGACAACACTAGTATCAAACATACCGGTGAAGGAAACAATTCTAAAAATTGGGCACAATATACTCCATGGGAATCAAATCCTCTTTTCCATATACCAACTTGAAAGGTGTCTGGCCTGCCAAATGTTTACATGTAATTCTATAAGCCCATAATATGGTAGAAATCCTTAGGTCCCAATCGTCATGTTTGACATTACAGACTTTTGTTAATGCATGTTCTAGGATCTTATTAAACACTTCAATGGTCTCGTTTTCTTGTAAATGGTACAAAGTACTCTTCCTGTGGTAGACCTTAATTTATTATGTAAGGGAATCTATAGTCTTATTGACAAAATGTGCACCTTGATCACTTAATAAAACTCAGCGACAACTAAACTTGGTGATAACATTCTCAAAACGAAATCTTGTGGCAGTCATAGCAAGAAAATATCGTACTGGTGTAGCCTCATCCCATCGGGGTAGATAATCAGTTGCAGTAATAATGTACCTTGCACCAGTTCATCTTCCCGGTGGGTTGATAGGTCCCATGAAATCAATAGCCCATTTTTTGAAGGCATGCAATGTAACTTGAGGCACTAATGGCATTACATCCCTCCTCGACAGCTTTCCATTTCTTTGACATACATCATAGTAGTGACAATATTCTTTAGCATCTTTGTAAAGGGTAGACCACCATAACCCTACTCTTAATATTTTATATGCAGTAGCGTTTCTAGTGTAGTGGCCTCCTTCCACTCTGTCATGTGCCTTGACTAAGACAATTGGTCTCTCGTGCTCCAAAAAACAGTGACGCAATACCTCATATGGTCCTAACTTGTACAACTGATGGACTATGAATAGGTAATCTACAGCTTTAACAACCAAATTCTTCTTCTGAGCAGTTGTATATCCTTCTGGTGCTAAACCTATAGACAAAAATGTGACAATATCTTGAAAGTACTCATTAACCATTCTTACCAAAAAGATATGTGCATCTGGAAGATTATCTTCAAAACTAGTTTTTTATTCTCCTATCTCTAACCTTGAGTGACGGTTGGGTCCCACATTCAACATTCATGTCTTAACAACGATATCAAAATCATATTCCTCAAATAGTAGTAACTACCAACAAATCTCCCCCCCCGCAACACTTCCTTGTTGACAAGGTATTTCAATGCAGAGTGTTCTATAAACATCTTAATGTGACCTCCCAGTAGATAATGCCTAAAATTTTGCAAAGCATAAACCATGGACAGCCATTCCCTCTCTGTCGTAGTATAATTTCTTTCTGTAGTGGATAGATTTCTACTAGAAAAGGCAATAGGATGGTCAATAGAACCCTCACCTGGATGTGAAAGCAACATGCCTAGAGAGAGATATGAGGCATCAACATGTACATGAAATTATTTTCTCTAGTCATGAAATACAAAAATAGGTGTCATGACCATTTTCTCCTTCAACTTGTCGAGGCTCTATTGACATTCCTCATTCTAGTGAAAATTCACATCTTTTTTGAGTAACTTTTCCATCAGTGTTGTAATCTAGGCATAGTCTTTGATAAACTTCTTGTGATATCCTGTGTGACCCAAAGGTGTTCTCAGTTGTTGAACAAAAGTAGGTGGAGCTAGATAAACTATAATGGCAATCTTGGGAGGATATACCAGTAATCCCTTCTTGCAAAATACATGACCCAGTAGTATACCAAATGGAGCAAAAAAATGCATTTCTTTAGATTTGGAGAAATTTGGTACTTTCTACAGTGTTCTAACATCAACCTCAAATTTTCAATGTGGTTCTTAAGAAAACTATACACTGTCCAATCATCAAAATAATCTTCCAGGAACTTATGAATGAATTCTTTAAATGCAGCAACAATTGCCCTTGAAAAAATTGAAGGAGCATTCTTTAAGCCGAATAACATTATCGTATAATGGAAGCAACCCTACTCTATGGAAAATATGGTTTTGCGTCGATCCTCCTTAGCAATATTTATTTGATTATATCCAGAAAGTCCATTCGTGAAGGAGTATGCTTCCTGGCCTCCAACACTTTCAAGCACTTCGTTAGTAAATCGAGTTGGCAAAAGGATCATGTAGACAAGCATCATTTGATTTTCTTAAGTCCTACACAACTTCGAATCTCACCGACCTTCTTATCTTGAACTACCATAGGACTGATCCATTCTGACTCTTTAACAGGTTCAATGATACCTGCATCAAGCATTCTATCGAGTTCTGCTCTGACTTTTTCCTTATACCGCGGGTTTAATTTGTATGCCCTTTGCTTGATTGGCCTCGCACCTGAATTCAACAAGATTTTCATTTCTCACATATCACCAACAATTCCCTTAATTTGTGAAAACTTAGTAGGAAACAAATCTTGAAATTCTTAATAGGTCAGTAATATTTCCCACCATTTCATCATCCCAGTAATCTCCAATATTTGTGAACTTAGGATTTTCACAAGAACCTATAATTACCTTTTTAATCTTCAACGGATTTAGGAAATTGTCAGATGGAATATCAGGTCCTTTCATATCACTGAATCCTTCATTTTTTGGAATATGAATATCTCTCACATCATCATCTTGCGATCCTCCGCTGATGTTGTATCACTCCATAATTTTTTCCACTCTCGCAGTCCACTGTGGAAGACTAGATTTCTATGGTCCCAAGATTTCCTCAAAAACTATTTTCCTTCATAATTTGGAGAACCACATCTATTATAGGAATTTATTCCTCATAATTAAATTTTTGCTTGAAGTTCCTAGCTAAATTGTCCCATTCTGCAGTTCCTTGCCACAGCTCCAACGACGTATACCAATTCCTTAGTATGGTATCAAGTGTATGAATGAACATGTTTACCCACTCTTTCTTGGGTATATTCTACCATATTGCACTACAGTATCTAGATGATCAGTAAGGCTAGTCAGCCCGATATACTTCTCTCCAATATAGGGAATCCCTTCACCAAACCAGATTTCTAAAAATATTTTGCACTATGACCAACCGATTATAGACTGTTTATGCATAGCCCACCACCTCGTCGGTGTTTCTTTCAAGGCCACATCCAAGGCTAATAAGTCTTGTTGCTCAAGTACCTTATATTCAAATTCATCAATAAACTTATCCACATGAGGTAATCCTTCATAAGCAGGGATATCACATACCTCCTTACCAACCTAGTGTAGTGATTTTGTAACACGAGCACATATTCACATCGAAACTTCATGTAGCATGTTCATTCATTTCTCCAGAGCTTCGCAAGAATCACATGAACAAGAACTAACGCTATGACAACTAAGTGTACCATATTCCATAGGATTGATATAGCCATTTATCCTAGAGGATACATTGTAAATATTATCCAATTCTTGAGCATCATAGTCTTCTTTGACAGGTTCCACATACCCCTGTCCTTCCAACGGATCTAGAGGTGCAACCACTCTGATCTCTTCATTTTCAAATGTTAAAAGTATATTTTTGAAATTGATAATGGTTTGATTATGAATATCCCAATCGATCCCCAAAAGTGTAGAGTACAGATTAGTGTCATCAACAATTTCTACAAGCTTGAAGTCTGCAAAAGTATGCAGTCCTTCCACTTTAACAAGAACACCAACCATTCTTCCAAATGGTATAAATTTCTGCTGATTGGCCAACAACAACCGAATAGGTGACCATACTAACTTCGGATTTCCCATATTCTCCCCTGTCTGTTTGGTTAGAATATTAACATATGAACACAAATCTAAAATAACAAATTCCATGTCATAGTCACCAATATGCGCATTAAGTCGCAGCTCCTGACCGGTCTTTACTCTTTTCTGAATATGTTGAAAACTCTTTTTGATCTCAGTTCTTCCTTAGATTCCCCAATTAACTTGTGCAATTCACTTAATGCATTCCCATATTTGAGTAGAGTTAAACAACGTTTTAGAAAAGTATGGAGAGAACTTACCTTTCCTAGGTTCTTCTTTGGTGCAGACATGTTGAAGCGAGGTGGAATATCATACAAAGGTCCCTCTTCAACAATGGGTGGCAGGGAGGATGTTGATGTACCCTTCATAAATTCATCATGAGATTTAAAGAATATACCTTTCTCCTTTTGAACATCAAATTGTGGGGGCTTTTGGGATACTTCCCATACTCTCGAGTTTCGATGATTGCGGAAACTACCCTTATATCCACCCGTCGTGGCTCCACATCTTGTTACCACAACGACAATATGTTGTTTCAATAACGATTCTACTGAAACCTTCTGCACATTCCTATTTTGGTTTTGGTTTTGGTTTTTCTTTTCCTGCCACTTTTCTAGGAGATATGGACAGTCTTCTATTGTATGGTCTAATTCCCTACAATATGTGTAGACTGAAGTAGGATTCAGGAAATATATGGCATAGTGTCCAAGATTTCCTAAATTATAGCATATATCTTGTCCTCTTCCTCGACCAAATCCTCCTCATCCTCCTCATTGCAGTTGATTGAATTGTGTGTTTCTTATTTCATCTCGATCCTTTCCCTTCATAAGGATCGTGTCTACAGTGTGCTTAGTGAGCAGCTGGTATGCTTGACAATTCTTTTCATGATGTCTGACAAACCGAAAGAACATGCACCATAAGTTCTTACAAGTACTTATCATCTTCTGTAATAAATAACATTATTATGGTCGATGTCCTTTGGTATGACAAATTATGCACCATACACCAGGATTTAATGGACTAGGATTTCCAACCTTAAGATAATCATGAAAATCCACACATTGGTTTTTAGAATGGCCTTCATCCTTGCATCTAGTGAACCAAACATATTTGCACTTTTATTTACCTTTCTTGATATAGTGAATCTGAATAGACAAATTTTCCAACTGTGACTGGATTTGAGCCATACCAGCTCCAGTCTCTCTGACAAGTGATACTTCCAACTTCATAGCCAACTCTAAGTCATTTGTCTGGGTCAGAATCTTCTGTTGCATTAGAGGAACCCTTATATGAGAAAGTAAAGCGGCTATAAACCATTCCTTATGTTGTAGATCATTCATTGGAAAACTTGCCTGAGCCATCAAATTTTTAAACATATGGTCAAAGTCCCAGATGGAATCATTTGGCGCTTGTTTAATCTCCTTCAATTTACTAATACATTGTGATTCAGACTTTGGATTCTTGAATTCATATTTTAATCCATCCTTAACCTCTTCTAAGGTCTTCACAGGTTGATTTCCAGTAACTTAAGAAAACTTAATAAACCAGTTTAAGGCATGACCGCTAAAAGTTGTAATTAACTATGCCAATTTGATGTTGTCGTCCTATACTTGTTTTACAATCCATACTGCATTTCATAAAAACCATTGTTGTTCTGGATCCTCTGACCCATTCCCATTGAAAATAGGTAACTTCATATCATCCCTAGCCATTCTGGGCCTCTCAGGTTTCGGCTAATTTACTACTAATGGACCACTCCTTAGAGCTTTTCCACTAAGCGAAGCACTATTTATACTATTGCCACTACTTTGGGTAGATTGGAAAAAAATTGAAGAATTATTGGGTCTTACCTCAATATCCAGAGATGTACATGAGGTCCTGGGTGTTGGGTCTAGGAAATGCCCCTTTTTGGCCATCCTTATTACATCATTTTTCCCTGATTTCATCCTATTTTCATAAGCTATATCCATGTCTTTCTCCATATCAATCAATGATATTGACAGGTATAATTCGTTATTGCTTTATTTATTTTATGCCTAAGATTGTTAAGTTTTGATATCCTAGTCCTTGGTTTATGCTGATCTATGTGATTTCATTTAGTCAAGGTCTAAAGTGCAGGTGTATCAGCCAAGTAGAACCAGCTGTTACTCTTCAAGCACCAGCTCCTCATAACTCCAAGGGACAGTGCATTCATCGACAAGAATCTGTAACAGGTTTCCAATGAAACAGAACCCAGCTGCAATAGACCGATCACATTCCAGCTTGCCAAATCCGTTGATCCATTGATTACTGGAGTAACAGCTCCTTCATGAGTAATAGCCTCATTCAATACGGCTGTAACAGTTAGCTGTAACTCCGCAACATGAAGATCATAGATCTTCATTGCTGCAGGAGTTTAGGGGATCGTGATCTGTACTGTCAATGTATAAATATGCAAAGGCTCTCGTAGCCTGGGGTTGGACAATTAACATTTTGCATAAGCTGTAATAGAGCACTGATTCTGTCAATTTCCATCATTAATATGAGAGCACAGTTCTTCATTTCTATGTCTTAATTTTTTGTAATTCTCGGCATCTCTATTAGAAGGCTAGGGTCCGCCTTCTCACAGAGATAGCTGGTTAAAGTAGGTAGGGTAATTTAGCTTTCTTTCTGTCGTGTGGTGTGGAGTTATTGCAAATGTTACTATTAGCTGCAATAGAGATTATCTTTCCTTTTGGTAGTTCATGATTGCATCTTGAATAGTTGTAGCAGATTGGTGTGACAGTCGACTGTGTAGGATAATTTATTTAATGCATGTGTGTTTGAATCAGCTGTAACAGCCAAGTTCAATTCCAATATCTTTCAGTTGTTTATGCTTTCTAGGATTTCCAGTAATTATCAGTTAGAGTTCAAGCTTTAGATTCTAGTTGTTGTTGTAGCTTCAATTGATTTAAAGTAGGCAGATTATGATTAAGTAACAGTAGTTACTGGATAGATCATTTTGGTAAATATCAATTATTGTAGTTTGATAATTATAGGATTTAACTTCTTGCAAAAGTAATCTGATTTATTTCTATTCTTAATTTTATAACTGCTGGGTGATTTCTGTAGCAAGGTAGTTTCAATCAAATCCCTAGATGTGTGAATTAGCTTAGTCTGCTTTCTGGAGTGAGTTTGGCTGGATAGACTAGTAGGATCATTATCTACATTTAGTAAATCAACTTCTTGACATGTTTATGCACAAATTATGCTTATTACCATTGAAATAAAAGACCTCCCTGGGTTTGACAATTTATATTGACTATCCTATGTGTTAACTTTAATTAATTGACATATAGGGTGACCAACATTTTGGCACCATTGCTGGGCTTGGTAATAGATAGATAGAGTTAGTAGTTGGTTTCATTTGATTTTATTTTAGTTCAATTATTTACAGCATGCATGAATACAAGAAAAACAAATCAGGAACCCCCTTTGAATACTGACATTGCAGGTGGAAGAGGTCGAGGTCTTAATGCAGGTCAGGGAAGACACACATACACTAATGAGATAATTGCTAGAGCTGATTCTTCCACTAGACCACCGCGAAACTCTACAGGCATAGGAAATTCTGTTCCTCCCAATCTTGAACATTCAACATCCACAGTGGAGAATACAATGGGTCCTTCAAATCCTGTTGCAAAAAGTAAACCTCCTGAAGATAGGGGAAGTGTTGTAGGTGCACTAGAAAGAGAGGAGATCTATCATATAGATGGAACCAGAGTTACTAAAGAAGTTTGGTTGGAGACTCGCCGAATAGCAGAGGAAGAACGCATAAAGGAAGCTGTTGAATACTGGACTAGAACCATGGCTGGTAGAGAACAAGAGGGCGAGAACGAACATGGGAATAACCGGGAAGACGAAGGAGAAAATAATTAGCTTGGTAATACTGTGGCTACATTAGAATTCCCTATCCTCTAGACACCTGGAGCAGTTCCTATGAAAAATATCTCACCACCAGTCCTCCCGAATTTCCATGGTAAGTCCTCTGAGGATCCTGATGAGTTTCTTTTTGAGTTTGATATCCTCTGCCGTAGCTATGATTACACCTCACCTGCTCAGAAGCTAAAGTTATTCCCAGCCACCTTGAAAGGAAATGCTCTGCGCTGGTTCATGAGTACGGGTCATGAGACCATTACTACTTGGGACCAAATGAAAAAAACCTTCCTTTCTAAGTACCAAGAATATTACAGAACTAGGGATAGAAAAGAGGAGTTGTTTAAAATGGTTTAGAAGGGTGAAGAAAGTTTGGAAGACTTTGTGGAAATATTGTTGTACAATTTACAGAGATCTGGTCATGCTGAGATTGGAAAGGATGTGCTCAAGATCATCTTACTAAGAGGAATTAGAGAACATTGCCTTGATATGTTAAATCTGCTGGGAAAAGGGGATATCTCGAAGGAACCTTTCGAAAAGATTGTTGAATTATGTCGAAGGTACTCCAGGGGATCTTCTAGAACTAGCAAACGAGACAAAGATTGAGACCAGGATGTTTTCACTAGGACTCATAATTCAGCTAGTGGAGGGGCCACTCGAGCAGAAATAGGCAACTTACTGGAGAATTTTAAAGCAAACATGATGAGCTCCATTTCCTCAGAGTTAGATGTCATGAGAGTGTTGAGCCCAGAATTGACCCTTTTTGACCATCATTTATCATCTTCCCTTCCTTTGTCTTACACCAATTACCTTGGCAATTCAACTTATTGTCCTTATCTATTCCCCAAATTACCAAGGTATGGCCGATTATTGTTTTATTGTGTTAATACTTATGATTGTGATGATTAAAGCTGTGCATCTCTTAATCTGTGCTAACATGATGCGATTTATGAAGGTAGTAAGACAATAGACTGCAGGAAGATCGGAGCTGAACAAGTCATGAAGGAACGTTCATCGCTTGTGGAAGGTTCCTTGGGGCTCAAATCGTCAATCAAGGCACAGTCGTGGCAGGGCAGCTGTAACAGAAGAACTATCTTAAGTATGTCGCTGCTCAAATCCAGCTGTGAGCTGGAAGGACCGTCACTCTTGGGACAATTTATACTTCTCTCATATTTCAGTTCTGCCACGCATTGTAACAGCTAGATTATTTAGGGCGCCTGAAGATCAGAGATCTTCATGGCTGCCCAATTATAGGTTTAGATGTTGCAATTGTATGTATAAGTATGGGGAATTGCCTCGACTAAGGGGTTGGACAGCAATTAATTAATTTATCTTGTATTAGCAGTTAAGCCGAAACTGTGTACTCATCCTTCTGTTAATATACGGAGTTGCTTCTGAGTTAAAGAGAGTGTTGTTCAACCAGCGTCTCTGTGTGAAGACTGGGCCCGTCTTCCACAGAGATTGCTGTGTTAATTTAGGATTTCATCTTTCTTGTTGTGTGATGCTTTGATCTTTCTTTTATACGCAGCAGCAATACTCATCGTGTGGATTTCTCAGTAATTGATTATATTTTTGTGAGATTGGTGAATGGTATCGAATAACAGTCGACTGAGTCAGGTTTGTTTTATATATTTCAATTTATGTTCACACTGCTGTGTTCATCCTACAGCTGAAACGTAATCCCAGGAGCTCCTACAAATTAGCTTTCCTGTTATGTGTTGATTGATTTATATTTTGCAATTCAGTTTCTTAGAACAGTTGCTTCAATCTCTTTTATTAAAGTTCTAGAGTAATGTTCAGATCATGCTTTATGATTCCCAACTTGATTAGATTAGACAAGTGATTATTTTGGAATGTGAATGAGATTTCTTTCCTGCAATCGTTGATTAGATCTGATATCAATTCTGCTTGATGCATAATAGAAAAGAATTGTAGTATAGCGGTTAGAAGGCAATTGGGATTGCATAGATTCTTGGGATGAACATGGATGATAGAAGATAAAAGTATTCACTTCTAATGGTTTTGTGTTTAAGCATATATTGTGCACTTGTCCTTTGAAATAAAAAGACTTTCTCGGGTTGACAATAAATTTCATACGCTCTGTGTGTTTGATATTTAATTATCTGCAATTAGAGTGCTTGACATTTTGGCGCCGTTGCCGGGGAAGGATGAAAACTAAACACTAGTCATTAGTTGATCAGATAATTGCTTTTAGTCAGTCTTTTGGTTGATTTTGAAATGATCTGCTTCGCATGAATACGAGGGGGGTAAAACGCGATCACCTCCCGACCCCCAAAACCCCACAAATTACTAACAGTACAGGTGGTTCGGGTCGTGGTCGAGGTCCACCGCTGGGCAGAAGAACATTCATTGACGACCTTGTTGACAAATCTGATTCAGCTGTCAGATCTCGTCAACAGGGGACTCCTATCAAAAGAGGCCCTGCTGATCCTGGAGCGTTAGCATCAGGATCTACAGTGGAAGATACAGGAGCAGCTGTGATTCCTGCATATACTCCTGCTAAAGAAGTAACAGCTGATTCAGCTGTTGCAACCGAAGAATACACAGCTGTTGCAACCGAAGAATACGCAGCTGTTACAACCGAAGAATACGCAGCTGTTACAACTGAGGTAAAGAACAAAGGAACAAACGAAGGAGAAGATACAGAAGAAAATATGAGTAATAGACATGAGAACGAAGAGGAAGAAGCAGTGGTACAATACCATCATGAAGATAATTCCCCGCCAGAGACCATGGCTACACTGCAATTTCCAATACAGCAGCTAGAGGGGACAACTCCTATGAAAAACATCTCACCGTCGGTGTTACCCCGCTTCCATGGCAGGGCGGCAGAGGATCCAGATGAATTCCTTTTTGAATTCGATATCCTCTGTCGCAGCTATGATTATGTCACAGATGCTCAAAAGTTAAAGCTTTTTCCTGCCACCCTGAAGGACAATGCATTACGATGGTTCATGAGCCTTGGGGGAGGGACTGTTGCTAATTGGAATAAGATGAAGCAAGTGTTCCTGGAAAAATATCAGGAATATTGCAACACCAGGGACAAAAGGGAGGAGTTATTCAAGATGGTACAAAAGGAGGATGAAAGCTTGGAGGATTTTGTAGAGAGGTTGCTGTACAATGTGCAGAGAGCTGGACAGACGAACATGGGACTAGATGTGCTTAAGATAATCCTGCTTCGAGGGATCAGGGACGATTGTTTAGACATGCTAAATTTATTAGGAAAGGGAGATATCTCTAAAGAACCCTTTGAGACAATTGTTGAATTATGTAAGAGATACTCCAGGGGATCTTCTAAGCATAACAAGCAGAATAAACGAGATAAGCTGGAACGCGATGTCTTTGACAGAACTCAGAAGTCATCCAATGGGGGAGCTACACGGGCAGAGATAGGCAATCTTCTTGAAAATTTTAAAACAGAAATGATGAGCTCTATCTCTTCAGAGATTGACGTCTTGAAGGCCAAGCAAAGACAAGCAGTGGAGGATCTTACACTAGGTGTGTTTTGTCCCCGATGTAGAAAGACTCATCCACTGAAAGAATGCCCTCTTGACAAAGTACAAGTGTGTCAGCTGTGTGAGCTGAACCATGATATGAAAGAATGCACCACGTTGCCCCAAGTGAAGGCTGTTCTGTAGGCATCAACTCCAGAGGTGGATTCAGCCTACTTTATTGCACAGAAGAAACCCTGGCAGCCCCGGAATCAAGGTATGTCTCCCGATTCATTTCCATTTTTGAATAATTTGAATAATTGGAATGCTAATATGCAAAATGTGAATACACAATTCCCTTCAAATTATGCTCAGTGGAATTCCCCTCAACCTGCGATGCAAGGTTATAATTCATGGAGTCCTTGGACACAGCCACCTCATCAACCGACTTCATGGTCTCCTGGATGGAGGAACTTCCATCCTGGGAACCAGTTTCCTCAACCACCTCCACCTCAACAGTTACCGTATCCTCCATATCCTCAATTTCAGCAATATCCTCAATACCTACCTCAGCAGTCGCAGCTGCAGCTGCAAAATAATCCTGTGCCTAACATACCAATACGGCCTCAGCTGCCTGCCCAACCTAACCCTAACCCAAATAATAAAACAGTCCAGCAATTGGAAGCTCTCAATATGCCGGCCTACTCTCTCTCCCCTGTGCCTTGTAATGATATTCGCTTACGATCTGGAAAGCTAGTAGAACGTGTAACTGCAGAAAATATTCCATCAACTGCGTATGACAAAGGAGAGAGTTCCCATCATCCATTTGATCCGGTTCCTATCACTGAAGATGCTGAGCATCCCTCAGATGGGAGGGCTGAAACGTTAAACGATGAAGTGGATAACACGCAGCCTACCCAGTTGGTAAGACAACCACCTTACCCTGAGAGATTGATGCTGTCACAAAAAGGGGGGCAACCTCAGTTCAATCTCCTAGGAGAATTGAAGAACCTTTATGTTAAGATTCCCCTTTTACAAGCTCTTCAAGATGTACCTATCTATGCTAGAACTGTTCGGGACCTGTGCACTAAAAGACCGGGAAGGAAACCCAGAGATCCTCCTACTGTTCATGCTATAGGGAATTTATCCGCTTTAATGACTGGAAAAACCCCTATAACTAAGTATGAGGATCCCGGCAATCCTACCGTCACTGTACACATAGGACAAACACAGATACCCAACGTACTAGTAGATTTAGGAGCTGCGATCAATGTTATAACAATGGAGACTGTAAAGAAGCTCGGATTCACCAATATTAGACCGACCCCTACTATCTTAGAATTGGCAGACAGATCCACTATCAGACCCGAAGGGATTTTGGACGACCTTGTTATTTCAGTCGACTCATGGGAATACCCTGCCGATTTTCTGGTATTACAACCAAAATCACAGCTGGGGGGACATCCATTGATTTTGGGGAGGCCCTGGTTGGCTACATCCGATGCTTGTATCAACTGTCGATCAGGATCTATGACTATATCTGATGGCATGGAAACCAAAAACCTCACCCTGTACCCTCCAGCACGGCCGAGTCTAGAAACTGAAACCTCCCTTTGGATAGAACATGAAGAAGAGGAAGATGTTCAGCCATTACTAACAATAGGGAAGGCACTAACCTTCAAAAACGAAACAGAAGACGATGCCATTAATAATTTCATTAGCGAACCTGCTTCAGTAGACAAGGAAGTTTATCAACTCCTGAACAGTACCCTCGATAAAAAAGAACAAGAACAGCTTACGGAGGAAGCGCTAGCCAATGACACAAATATAATCCCAGTATTGAAAAACTCGAAAAGCATTCCTATTGAGGTAGAGCCTGGAAAAACTTTGAACATTAATCCTGGTCTCTCCTCAGAAGAACAAAAATGCCTAACCAATCTCTTGAAGGAACGTAAGGGGGCATTCGCCTGGGAGTATACAGACATGAAGGGTATTCCCTCTAGTCTGTGCACTCATCATATTTATATTAAAAACGACTCCCGGCCTGTATGTCAACCCCAACGACGCATGAACCCCAATCTGAGGGATATAGTGAAGGAAGAAATCCAGAAACTCTTGGAAGCAGGATTCATCTATCCTATCTCAGACAGTGAGTGGGTTTCCCCACTTGTAATTGTACCCAAGAAAAATGGTAAATGGAGAGTCTGTGTCGATTATAGGGAACTGAACAAGGCTACACAGAAGGATCACTTTCCTCTGCCCTTTATTGACCAGGTACTTGATAACCTATCTGGGAAGAAGTTCTTCTCCTTCCTGGATGGGTTTAGTGGGTACAATCAAATTCAGATTGCTCCAGAGGATCAGGATAAGACCACCTTCACCTGCCCCTGGGGAACGTTCGCCTACAGGGTGCTTCCCTTTGGATTGTGCAATGCACCTGCAACGTTTCAAAGAGCTGTGATTGGCATATTTTCTGAATTGGTAAATGATAGCATGGAAGTTTTTATGGATGATTTCACTCCTTATGGCAGGGATTTTGAGGAAGCACTGAAAAATTTGAAGAAAGTTTTAATTCGCTGTGAACAGGCTCGCCTCTCACTAAGCACTGAAAAATGCCACATGATGATGAGTGAGGGGGTGGTATTAGGACATTTCATCTCTACTGACGGTATTCAAGTGGATCCTTCAAAAATTAAGGTGATAAAGAATATACCAACCCCTTCAACTCAGAAAGAGGTGCGAAGTTTTCTGGGACATGCTAGGTATTACAGGAGATTCATAGAAAACTTCTCCAAACTTGCTTCTCCTTTGTTTTCATTGTTAATGAAGGACGCACAGTTTGCATGGAGTACAGCATGCCAGACAGCATTTGATGAGCTTAAAGAGAAACTGTCGACAGCCCCTATTTTAAGGGGGCCTAATTGGACCATACCTTTCCACATTTCTTCAGATGCTTCTGATACCGCCATTGGAGCAGTACTAGGACAGCAGGATGGTCAAGTACCTTATGCTATTTATTATGTTAGTAAAAACTTAGCCCCTGCTGAGCTAAATTATACTGTTACTGAAAAAGAATTCCTTGCTATTGTTTATTCTATTAATAAGTTTCGGCATTACATTACTGGGTATCCTACATTTGTGCATACTGATCACTCTGCCATTAAGTATTTAATGAATAAACCTGTCACTAATGCCAGAGTAACCAAGTGGCTTTTATTATTACAGGAATTTGATATTACTATTATAGATAAACCTGGAAAAGAAAATGTTGTTGCTGATTTTTTATCACGATTTACTAACAGTGATGACAGTTCACCTGTTGAGGATGCTTTCCCGGATGAACATTTATTCGCACTCTCAGCTCATTCACCCTGGTATGCAGACGTTGCTAATTATTTGGCTGCAGGGAAGCTTCCGCCACATATGTCTAAACGAGAGAAAAGAAAAATTATTCAGCAAAGTGCCAGGTATTGTTGGCTCAAAGGCCATCTCTTTTACACAGGACCTGATCTTGAAATTAGAAGATGTGTAAGGGAAGATGAGATCTTTCATATACTGAAGGCCTGTCACGATGAACCTTGCGGAGGACACTTTGCAGATAAAAGAACAGGGCATAAGGCGTTGCGGATGGGCTATTATTGGCCGACACTGTTCAGAGATGCTAAAAGATATGTTCAGTCCTGTGACAACTGCCAAAGGATGGGCCAACCTAATAAGACAGATCAGATGCCTTTACAGCCCCAAGTGGTACTAGAACCGTTTGATAGATGGGAATTGGACTTTGTTGGTCCTATCAACCCTCCTTCCAAACAGAAGGTTTACATCTTGGTGTGTACAGATTACATGACTAAGTGGGTAGAAGCTGTAGCTTTGGCTAAGGCAAATGACCAGGCGGTGATTGATTTCCTGTACAGTGAAGTTTTTACCCGTTTTGGAGTACCAAAGGAAATAGTTACCGATGGGGGACCACAATTTATTTCACACCAATTTGAATCCTTGCTCCGGAAGTATCATGTGCAGCACAAGATAGCTTCACCTTATCATCCCCAGGCCAATGGTCAGGTGGAAAGCACTAATAAAGTTATCGAAGCAATCCTTACTAAAACAGTTAAAAGCCATCGAAGGGATTGGGCTGACAGACTTCCAGAAGCACTGTGGGCATATCGCATGACTTGGCGCAACACCACGGGCTTTTCTCCCTATGATCTGGTGTATGGTAAGAGTGCCATCTTTCCAATTGAATTTGAGATCAAGACCCTGAAAACAGCCATTGAAATGAACCTGGATGTAACAGAAGCCCAGAAAAGAAGATTGAATCAATTGAATGAATTGGATGAGAAACGGCTAGCTGCGGTAGACCAGACTGTGCTGCTTCAGCAACAGAGATCTAATTGGCATGACCGATTCATCAAAAAGAAAATCTTCCATGAAGGAGACTGGGCACTATTATACGACTCCAGATTCAAGAAAGATTTCAAAGGGAAATTACGCACAAGATGGCTGGGTCCATATTTGGTTGACAGGGTATTTGACAACGGCACTGTTCGCCTGGTCACCATTGATGAAAATCGTATGCCATTACTTGCTAATGGCCACAGACTGCGACTGTATCGGAAGCCCATTTCGAAAGATGCATTCATTTCACAGATTGCTGCTGATCCAAACTACCAATTGGCACCAGAGCAGGAACATTTTTCTACCTTTGCCAAATCTTAAAATGAAAATTATATTTGCTGTACATAAATAATTTCTTGCTGTAGCGTATAGTTGTCGTTTTCTTTCTCTTTGCATTTGATCTCTTTGCTTGCTGTTGTCTTTTAAGAAAAATTTTGCAGGGAAGCGCCAGGAGAACGATCAGTTTGGGGCCCATAATGAAAATCTCTCTGTGTTGTCCTTGTGTTAAAAAAAAAAAAAAAAAAAAAAAAAAAAATTTCGGCAGCTGCAACATATTTTCCGGCAGCTGCAACATATTTTCCGGCAGCCGTATATCCTTTTTCCGGTAACCATATTCTCCATTTCCCGGTAGCCATAATGCCCTTTCCGTCAGCCGTCAATCTTTTGCAGCTGCAACATCGGCGGCTGCAACATCGGTGGCTGCAACATTTGCGGCTGCAACATCGGCGGCTGCAACATCGGCGGCTGCAACTCCAGTTTCCGCGGCTGCCACCTCATCGTCCCCATGGTTGCCACCTCATTCACCAGCTATGGCCACCTCATCTCCCACGGCTGCCATCTCATTTTCCGCGGCTGCCATCTCATTTTCCGCAGCTGCCACTCCATTTACCAGCCACGGCCATTTCACTTCCCGGTAGCCGTAATGTTTTTTTCTGCCCGCCGTCAAATCTTTTCCGATAGCTGCAACTCCGGCAGCTGCAATTCCGGCAGCTGCAATTTCGGCGGCTGTAACTTCGACGGCTGCAACATCTTTTTCCCGCAGCCGCCACATCATTTCCCGGCTGCCACCTTATTTCTCGGCAGCTGCCACCTCATTGACCAAGTCACTTCCACATCATTTCCACATACCTGCCATTTCTTTCCAGCGGCTGCGACATATTTCCCATAGCCGTAAAATCTTTTCCCGCCAGCTGTAAGTTTTTTTCCCACCACCGTAAAATTTTCCCGTGACAGCCGTAATTTTCCATGATATCGTGAATCTTTTTCCGGCTGCCGCGAATTCTTTTCCGGTGGCTGTAACTTCTTTCCTGCCAGCTGAAACAAGCTTTTTCATCGGCCGTGTGATCATTTCTTTGGCAACTTGCAGTGGTAACTCCCGTGTTAACAGAAGGATTGTTCAACCTGCTAATTATGATGCTGATTCATCCCAGTCCTGCCGGCAAACTCATCATTTTAACCTGGAGGATGCGACGCCTTGTGTTTTACCGGCGAAGGAAATCAGTGCCTTATCCGAGTCATCATGATCCCACGTCTGACTGTGCACGCGTTCGGCTCCGTGACGTCACCAACTCCATGCTCCACCAGTTTCCGCAGCCTTCCGACGTACAGTTTTATGAGGTATGGCTTTCATTTATCACGTGATTAAGTATTGATATCATTTAAACGAGATTGGCCGTACCTTCACTCGCACCACCATTTATATCTGATTAAACCTTTCCCTCGTACGACGTAATAATATTAACTGCCACCTTCCCCAATTCGGCATGAAAATTTTAAACTCTTCTCTGCGCTTAACTTTCCGAATTAGTTCATTCGCTCAACGATTCGTGCGTTCTCTGTGCTGCAACTTCCATTCTGGGATCCTGTACTCTGTCGAACAGCAATTTCATTTTGCAGCCAGGACCATGGGCATTCCAGTTCGCCATGAACCTTTCAATACCCGGGAACTTAGACGGAATTTGCAGGTTCTGGCCATTTTTCAAGCCGCTGGCTGGGTCGAGTTCTTTGAACGATTGGATGGATTCGATCGGGACGCAGCCCTGCAATTCGCATTGAATATTACTAAAACACACTCCACGGTGTGGGGGCTGTGTGTAGATGTTTCGGAGGTCATTATATCCGAGGTTACAGCTATCCCGTTGGTGGGAAAACCTTGGTTTAACCGTTGAGTCCCTGCAACGGTTGCACGGGAAGAATTTTTACTTCCAGGGGAGCAAGTTGAAGCATCCAGGCGAGGGATTGCATTGAAGTCACTGCCGCAGCCATGGGACCAGGTTGCTATCTTCCTCAAGAAATATATAACTTGCGAAGGTAGATACCAAACTGTGTACAACTCTGAACTTCCTTTGCTTTCTCATCTCCGTCATGGCATTTTGTTAAATATTCCATTTTATCTATTGCATGATTTGCGCCATATGGCAACATTTGTTCAATCTGCAAAGCACCCATTATCCTCCCTCACTCACCATGGCCTTATTAAGTTAATTATTAAAAGAACCCTGGCCCAACATAATATAACATGGGAGCAATTCATTACCCGACCACAGCAACCTGTTCCCTTGAGGGTCATTCCATTACAGCAAATACCGGTTCCGCCACAACAGGAGGACCGGAGTTCCTCCAGCGAAGTTTGGGGGAGGGATGAAACGGAAGAAGAACAACAGGGGGCACAGGCAGGACCATCCGGGAGGGATGAAACGGAAAGAGAACAACAGGGGGCACAGGCAGGACCATCCGGGGTGGATAAAACCACAGAGGAAGAACAAACAGGGGCACAGGCAGAGCCATTTGAAGTATATGAATCCCCAGCACAAGCAGAACCAGTGGGGGATGACACTGCATTCGAAGGAGAGCGAGGGGAAGCTCAAATAGAGCTGTCAGGTGACAATGTAGATGAAACCCTCGCGGGAAATCTAGATAACAGGGCAGCTCCGACAGCAGAAGGTGAAATTGGAGCAGCATCAAAAGCTGCGACAATGGAACCTGAAGATGACGGAGCCAGAGCAATGGAAGAAGATATTGAGCTAGTCACAATCGAGTCTTCACCGGAGTGGGTAGGAGGAGGATCTGTGATTGAAGAAGAACAGCATGGGGGGCAGGGAAATATTCCTTTAACTTCAGTTTTGCCTCCCTATGTTCCAGCTCCACGAGAAGAAACACTACAAAAAGGAAAGTCACAAAAGAAAACGCCACAGAAAAGGAAGAGGGCCACCAATGAGTTTGATTTAGTGGCACCAATCAGAAGGAAACGGACTCGGTCAATCACAGCAGCAGAGGCAGCTAGAACAAAATGGGCAACCTTAGAGACACAGGTTGAACCCCCAATCCTTACACCAAAACCGAGGGATGCTCCACAAAGGCCAGTGGAGGAAGAGCCTGGAGTTGAGGGACTCTTGTATGAGAATGCAATGCTGAAAGAGGACCTTCAAGCACTTAGAAAGGAGCTGGAAACATGGAAGGAAATCTGCAGAAAGCAGGGTGGAAGGAAGATGTATACATTAATAGAGGCTGCAGACCAAGTGGAGGAATCAGCTTCTGCTGGAGCTGGAGAAAAGGATGAGCGAATACTCTGCCCCACCTATGGGGAGATCTTTGAGGAAGCAGGCCATAAAATTTTACTTAGCACCTATTCAGCACAACAGCCTGTAGCCACAGAAGGGAAAGCAGTGGAGAAAGAGGATGCTGCAACACAAGAACCAGCACCTTTAAACATCCTTGCTGCAGCTGCTACTTCCCATGATGCAGAAGTTATAGAACAGATGGGAGAAGAACAGGGAGTGGAGGATGCCCTGGAAATTTATGAGGAATGTATGGCAATCCCAAATTGCTCCCACAACACAGAAATCATAGAACAGATGGGAGAAGAACAGGAAATGAAGGATGCTTTGGAGCTTATAAAAGAATATGGTGAGACTCCAGAATGTTCCCTTGATACAGAGATCATGGAGCCAAAGGATACCCTGGAGGATAGTGAAGAATTTTGTGCTGTAACCCCAGAACGTTCCCGGGACACAATAATTTTAGAAGAAGAAACGGAAAGGCAGGACAGTGATAAGTTGGAACAGGATGCTGTAACACAAGAACCAGCAACCCTAAATTTGACCGTCCAACCGACTGAGCAGACAGGAGAAGAAGCTGGGACAGAGGATATTCTGGCATTTAACGATGAACTCTGGGTGGTGACCCCAGAAAGCTCTCATGATACAGAACTCATAGAAGAGGAGCTGCAGCAAAGGAAGGATGAAGAGGTTAGCCAGGATGTTGTTACACAAGAACCAACATCTTTGGAGGCTGCAACAAAAATTTCTGAATTGCAGCCGGGAGATAACCTGGGAGTGGATATCATCCCTGACACACAATGGAGTGACAATGAACAGGTACAGACACCATGCTCAGGTGACACTGAAATCCTGGAGGAGGAGCTGCAAATTGAAAAGGATATTCAGTCTCAGCAGCAGAATGACAAACAAGACACTGTTACACAAGAACCAGTGTCTCCAAAAGCAATGAAGGTAGCTGCTGAAGATGGGTTAAAGGATGTTGCTGTTACACAAGAACCAGCAACTCTCCTGTTAACATTAGATGCGCTGGAAGACACTGTCCCACAAGAACCAGTGCTTCCACCTCCTACAGGTGTCATCGAGTTGGATTCAGATTGAGTATGTCCTGTCAACTTCCCCAGGCATAGCATAAGAGAACTGCAGAAAGGTCCCCACCACATCAAGTGCATTCTCAGATATCAGCAAGCAACAGTGGAAGGGGAACAGTGAAGTTGGAAGATGCCGGGTTGCTCACAGAAGCTTTTCAAAAAGATAGAGGGGATGCCTAATTTATCTATATTCTTTCCTCTCTCCTGGACAAAGCTCAGTTCAAGATTCAGATGCAGGTTGTTGCATGAGGACATGCAACAGGGTAGTTGGGGGGAGATGTTGAGCCCAGAATTGACCCTTTTTGACCATCATTTATCATCTTCCCTTCCTTTGTCTTACACCAATTACCTTGGCAATTCAACTTATTGTCCTTATCTATTCCCCAAATTACCAAGGTATGGCCGATTATTGTTTTATTGTGTTAATACTTATGATTGTGATGATTAAAGCTGTGCATCTCTTAATCTGTGCTAACATGATGCGATTTATGAAGGTAGTAAGACAATAGACTGCAGGAAGATCGGAGCTGAACAAGTCATGAAGGAACGTTCATCGCTTGTGGAAGGTTCCTTGGGGCTCAAATCGTCAATCAAGGCACAGTCGTGGCAGGGCAGCTGTAACAGAAGAACTATCTTAAGTATGTCGCTGCTCAAATCCAGCTGTGAGCTGGAAGGACCGTCACTCTTGGGACAATTTATACTTCTCTCATATTTCAGTTCTGCCACGCATTGTAACAGCTAGATTATTTAGGGCGCCTGAAGATCAGAGATCTTCATGGCTGCCCAATTATAGGTTTAGATGTTGCAATTGTATGTATAAGTATGGGGAATTGCCTCGACTAAGGGGTTGGACAGCAATTAATTAATTTATCTTGTATTAGCAGTTAAGCCGAAACTGTGTACTCATCCTTCTGTTAATATACGGAGTTGCTTCTGAGTTAAAGAGAGTGTTGTTCAACCAGCGTCTCTGTGTGAAGACTGGGCCCGTCTTCCACAGAGATTGCTGTGTTAATTTAGGATTTCATCTTTCTTGTTGTGTGATGCTTTGATCTTTCTTTTATACGCAGCAGCAATACTCATCGTGTGGATTTCTCAGTAATTGATTATATTTTTGTGAGATTGGTGAATGGTATCGAATAACAGTCGACTGAGTCAGGTTTGTTTTATATATTTCAATTTCTGTTCACACTGCTGTGTTCATCCTACAGCTGAAACGTAATCCCAGGAGTTCCTACAAATTAGCTTTCCTGTTATGTGTTGATTGATTTATATTTTGCAATTCAGTTTCTTAGAACAGTTGCTTCAATCTCTTTTATTAAAGTTCTAGAGTAATGTTCAGATCATGCTTTATGATTCCCAACTTGATTAGATTAGACAAGTGATTATTTTGGAATGTGAATGAGATTTCTTTCCTGCAATCGTTGATTAGATCTGATATCAATTCTGCTTGATGCATAATAGAAAAGAATTGTAGTATAGCGGTTAGAAGGCAATTGGGATTGCATAGATTCTTGGGATGAACATGGATGATAGAAGATAAAAGTATTCACTTCTAATGGTTTTGTGTTTAAGCATATATTGTGCACTTGTCCTTTGAAATAAAAAGACTTTCTCGGGTTGACAATAAATTTCATACGCTCTGTGTGTTTGATATTTAATTATCTGCAATTAGAGTGCTTGACAGAGAGCAAAGTAGAAGCAAGTGGTAGAAGATCTTACACTTGGTGTATTTTGTCCTAAATGTAGGAAAAAGCACCCACTGAAGGAATTCCCGTTGGACAAAGCAAAGGTATGTAGGATATTTGAACTCAAGCATGATACTAAGGAATGTCTCTCATTACCTAAGGTCAAAGCAATCCTGCATGCATCCATTATAGATGTGGAGCCAACATACTTCATGGCACAGAAGAAACCATGGTAGCCTCGAAACCAAGGTATGAATCCAGACCCAGCATTTTTTCTGAATAATATGAATGGAATGAATAATATGCATAATATGGATACACAATTCCCTTCACATTATTCTAAAAACTAGTGGCATCCATCTCAGAACCCAATGCAAAATCCTAACTCATGGACACCATGGTCATAGTAGTCAAACCAAGCTCCTTGGAATTCAAAATGGAGAAATTCTTACCAAGGAAATAACTTTCCCCATCACCAGACTCAGTATCAACAATACCCTTCTCAACAGTATCAGCATCAACAGTATTAGCAACCGCAACTCCCTTTCCAAAACAATGCCGCACCTATGAATGCACCACTTCGACCAAAGATACCTGCACAACCTAACCCGAACCCAAACAATAAAGCAGTCCATCAATTTGAGACTACCAACATGCTTGCGTACTCCATCACCCATATTCCCTATAATGATATACAATTACAATCAGGAAGGGTGTTGGAACCTATTATCACTAAGGATGCTTCATCCCCAGTGATTGAAACTGGAGTAAATCAACACTATGATAACATGGTCAATTCAACAAGCCCCATCATTGAGGATGGTGATACTCCTACTGAAACAGTAGCTGAAACTCAGAAAGTAACACACGATGTATCACGTCCTACACAGTTGAATAGAGAACCACCATACCCTGAACGATTAGCCCTGCAGAAAATAGTGGAACAGCCCGAATTTGATCTCATGGGAGAATTGAAAAATTTGTATGTTGAAATTCCACTGTTACGAGCCCTCCATGATGTGCCCATTTATGCTAAGACAGTTAGAGATTTGTGTGTCAGGAAACCAAGAAGAAGGCCCAGGGACCCCCCCACTATCCACATGTTGGGAAAGCTTTCAAAATTAATAATGGGGAAGGCCACTGTGGCAAAATACGATGACCCTGGGAACCCAACTGTTATAGTCCACATAGGGAACACACAAATTCCAAATGTCTTGGTGGATTTAGGCGCAGCTATTAACGTTATGACCATAGAAACTGTGAAGAAATTGGGACTCACTAATCTTCGGCCAACCCCTACTATTTTGGAACTTGCTGATAGATCAACGATCAAGCCTGAAGGGATCCTAGATGACCTCGTGATCTCAGTCGATTCATGGCAATACCCTATGGATTTCTTTGTGTTACAGCCGAAAGCCCAGTTGGGGGGACACCCACTGATCCTGGGAAGACCGTGGTTGGCCACAGTAGATGCTTGTATAAGTTGTCGATTAGGATCTATGACCATTTCAGATGGAACTGGGATCAAGAGCCTAACCCTGTACCCTCCAGCTCAACCAAGCACAGAAGTTGAGACTCCATTATGGGAATATTTGGAGGAGGAAGAGGGTGTGTAGCCATTATTAACCATAGGGAGAGCCTTAACGTTTAAAGATAAAACAGAGGATGATGCCATTAATAGTTTCATTAGTGAGCCCACGTCAGTCAATAAAAATGTCTATCATATCTTGGACAGTACTCTAGTTGCAACAAAACAAGAAAATCTTACAGAAGAAACTCTAATCAGTCATGCCAGTATAATTGCAGTACTCAAGAATTCGAAGAGTGTTCTAGTAGAAATTGGGCCAGGAAAAACATTGAATATCAATCCTAATCTGGCACCTAGCGATCTAGAACAGCTAGTCACTCTACTGAAACAGCGTAGGGGAGCTTTTGCTTGGGAGTACACAGAAGGATGAACCACAACCTAAGGGACATAGTGAAAGAAGAAATCCAAAAAAATTTCGAAGTAGGATTCATATACCTGATTTCAGACAGTGAGTGGGTTTCTCCACTTGTGATTGTGCCAAAGAAGAATGGGAAATGGTGGGTCTGCGTGGATTACAGAGAACTGAACAAAGCAACGCAGAAATACCATTTTCCCTTACCTTTCATCGATCAGGTCCATGATACCCTTTATGGGAAAAAGTATTTTTCCTTTCTGGATGGCTTTAGTGGCTATAATCAAATCCAGATTGCTCCAGAAGACTAGGAAAAAACCACTTTCACCTATCCATGGGGGACTTTTGCATACCGAGTACTTCCTTTTGGGTTGTGCAATGCACCAGCCACCTTTCAGAGAGTAGTGATTCGAATCTTTTCGGAAATGGTAAATGATTGCATGGAAATTTTTATGGATGACTTTACTCCATATGGTGATAGTTATGAAGAAGCATTGAAGAACTTAGAAAAGGTTTTGAAATGCTGTGAACAAAGCCAACTCTCTTTGAGCACTGAAAACTGCCACATGATGATGAGTGAGTGCATAGTGCTGGGGCACTTCATCTCTTCTAATGGTATCCATGTAGATGTATCCAAAATCAAGGTAATTGAAAACATACCAACTCCTGGAACTCAGAAGGATGTACGTAGATTCTTGGGGCATGCTGGCTATTACAGAAGGTTCATAGAAAAATTTTCCAAACTAGCTTCTCCTTTGTTCACTCTATTGATGAAGGATGCACAGTTTGTCTGGAATAATGCATGCTAAACAGCATTTATTGAGCTAAAGAAAGACTGTCTATAGCACCCATCTTACGGGGGCCCAATTGGGCTCTACCTTTTCACATTTCTTCAGATGCTTCAGATACTGCCATTGGAGCAGTTTTGGGACAGTAGGAAGGTAATGCTCCTTATGCCATTTATTACATTAGTAAAAATTTGTCTCATGCTGAACTAAATTATAATGTCACAGAAAAGGAATTTCTTGCCATTGTTTATGCCATCAACAAATTTAGACATTATATTACTGGATATTCTACTTTTGTGAACACTGATCATTCTGCTATCAAGTATTTAATGAATAAACCAATTGCAAATGCTAGAGTTACTAGATGGCTATTACTGTTACAGGAATTTGATATCACAATTATTGATAGACTAGGAAAGTAAAATGTTGTTGCATATTTTTTATCTCGACTTACTAATAGTGATGACAATTTACCAGTCGAAGATTCCTTCCCTGACGAACATTTGTTTCCAGTATCAGCTCATTCCCCATGGTATGCAGATATTGCTAACTTTTTGGTTACAGGTAAGCTCCCAGCACATCTGTCAAAGAGAGAAAAAAGGAAGATCATACAACATAGTGCTAGGTACTGCTGGATTGATGGCCATCTTTTCTACACAAGGCTTGATTTAGAGATCAGAAGATGTGTTAGAGAAGATGAAATCTTTAGCATTCTTAAAGCTTGCCATGATGAGCCCTGTGGCGGACATTTTGTTGAAAAAAGGACAGGTCATAAAATTTTGAGAATGGGTTATTTCTAGCCTACATTATTCAGTGATGCAAAGAAGTATGTTCAGGCATGTGATAGCTTCCAAAGGATGGGCCAACCCAACAGATTAGATGAGATTCCTTTGCAGCCATAGCTTGTGGTTGAACCATTTGATAGGTGGGCTCTAGATTTTGTAGAGCCTATCAACCCTCCCTCAAAGTAAAAAGTTCACATATTGGTTTGCATAAATTACATGAGCAAATGGGTAGAAGCTGTAGCCTTGGTTAAGGCCAATGATCAGGTTGTGATTGATTTCCTATATGAAGATATTTTTACTCGGTTCGGAGTACCTAAGGAAATCATTACAGATGGTGGACCACAATTTGTGTCTCACAAGCTAGAAGCACTGTTACAGAAATTTCATATTCAGCACAGAATAACCTCACCATATCATCCACAAGACAATGGTTGAGTGGAGAGCACAAACAAGGTTATCGAGGCTATTCTGACAAAAACAGTGAAGAGCCATCGTAAAGATTGGGCTGAAAGGCTTCCAGAGGCACTATGGGCCTATCGTACTACGTGTCATAACACCACTAGTTTTTCCCCATATGAGTTAGTGTATGGTAAGAATGCTTTTTTTCCAATTGAATTTGAAATCAGAACCTTGAAAACAGCTGTGGAAGCAAACCTTGATTTATCAAAGGCACAGAGAGACCAATTGAATCAGCTCAATGAATTGGATGAGAAGTGCATAGTTGCAGTACATCATACAGCTTTAATCCAACAATAGCGCTCTAAATGGCATGATCGATTTATAAAGAAGAAAGTCTTCCAAGAAGGAGACTGGGCTCTGTTATATGATTCACGGTTTAAGAGGGACTTTAAAGGCAAATTGCGTACCCATTGGTTGGGCCCCTATCAGATAGATCAAGTATTTGATAATAGAACAGTCCGATTGATCACCATTGATGAAAACAAAGTACCATTATTCGCAAATGGTCACTAGTTGCGACTGTATCACAAGTCGATCTCAACGGAAGCTTTCCTTTCGCATGTTACAGGTGATCCAGACTATTAGCTAACGCCAGGACAGGGATTTTTCTCAACCCCTATCAATTTTTAAGAACTGCAATATCCACATGATTTGTACATAAATAATCCATTTTCTTTCTTTCATTCTATATTTTTTTTTTTTCATTTTGAATTTGATCGGGTTTGTTTGAAGAATTATGTGCAGGAACTAATTGGAGGAATAACAGTCATGACTGGGCCAGATGACTGTGGGCACCTTGCATTTGTTGCTGATCTAATAAAGCTCTTTTTAAGAAGATGGATGATTCGTTACCTTTCAGTAGTCAGCTGAAAATTTTCTTGTTACTTCATATCGCGCAGCTGCAACTCCTTACCTTGCTCATTCTTACTATTTCAGCAACTACGACTCCGCTATTCCTAACCAATCCATCAAATGCAGCAGATGCAACTCTGCTATCCTTGACTATTCTTATTATTTCAGCAGTTGTGACTCCTTACGTTGCTCATTCTTACTATTTCAGCAGTTGGGACTCTATTATTCCTGACTAATCCGCCAAATGCAGAAGCTGCAACTCCTCTTTTTCTGACTATTCCGCTAAACCCAGCAGCTGCAACTCCGCTATTCTTGAATATTCCGCTAAACTCGGCAGCTGCAACTCCACTATTCTTGACTATTCCGCTAAACCCAACAGCTACGACTCCGTGATTCTTAACTATTTCTCTAAACCCAGCAACTGCGGCTCCGCTATTTTTGACTATTGCGCTAAACCCAGTAGCTGCGACTCCGCTATTCTTGACTATTCTACTAAATCCAGTAGCTGCGACTCCATTATTTACACTTCATTTCCACTCCTTTCATACAACTGCAACTCTGCCATTTTTGCTTATTTTGCTAAGTCTAGCAGCTGTGACTCCGCCAGTTTGTCTGCTCTCCAATTGATGATGCCAATAATGACTCAAATAGGCGTCAGTTTTGTTGCTTGCTCCACAAGATCCAATCATGGTTTGCCACGAAGGAAAATTTTGGGTGTTTTGAGTAGCTGTCAGCCCAGGTGGCGGTGGTCACATCACTTCAGCACATGTGCATTCATACTCGCGAGGATGATGGCCGGCTTTAATGATTGATCCATGGCTAAAACTCATAAACGCAAAGGTACGGATTGCATCTTTTACATGATTTGGCAGAAAATTAAATATGGTAATAACGATTATGTACTATCATAGACCTCGATTAACGAACCCATATGAATTAACCTCTAGGGATTATGTCAGGATCATGGTTGTATTTATTTCCCATCACCTTACCCGATTTACACCTATTACCCCAATTCTACCAACTTCCTTGTCCCAACGGAATGTTCATACTGGCCCAGACTTGCCTAAAACCTAATTTTTGAACCCCAATGACCCTTTACATGTTCATAAAACTTCAACTTCCACGTCTAGACTGGATATTGTTGCATTCGTTCTGAATTTTGAGGAGGGATTAAAATGGGAAACCCAGTTCGACATGAACCAGTAAATACAAAAGCTGTACGTGCCAATGTAGAAGTTCTTAATATTTTTACAGCAGCAGGTTGGATGGAATATTTTGAATGGTTGAATGGTTTCCACACAGAAACCGCATTGCAATTTTCCCTCAACCTAACCGATACTCACTTCGAGGTCAGGGGACTGCGTGTGGATGTTACAGAAGAAATCATAGCCGAGGTTACTGGCTTACCCCTGGTTGGGAAGAAGTTATTTGGACGTAAGGCACATAATGCAAATGTAGTGAGAGAATTTTTGGCAGTTGGAGAGCAGGTTAGTCCAAAGCACCGTGGGCTGGAACTGGCATCTTTACCACCACCATGGAATCAAGTGACAATCTTTGTGAAAAGATACATCTCTTGTGGAGGTAGGTACCAAATTTTTTCCTTCTTTGAACTTCCCTTATTGTCTCATTTACGCCATGGCAATTTGGTGAATATACCATTTTATCTATTTAAATCCCTACAAACTATGTCTAGATATGCAAGAACTTCCCAACACCCAGTTTCCTCCCTTACTAATCATGGCCTAATCAAATTACTAGTCTTAAGAGCCATTGCAAATCGTAATTTAACCTGGGAACAATTTATGGCTGGAGATGCGCCAATCATACAACCTGTATTGGAAATGTAGGATGTTGGTGAAGATAGTGAGGACTGGCATTCCTCAAATCCAGTTGGGGGGGAGGCTGGAGCATTAGAAAACCAGATTAGTGATGAAGAGCAAGTAAACAAGGGAGAAGCAACATCAACAAAAAACCCTGTTGTTGAGGAAATTGTGATGGAAACCATGGAGCAAGAGGTAGAAATATCAGAAGCTGTAAATGCAAAAGTAGATACTCAAATAAAAGAAGCTGAAACTGGAGCAGTTGTTGAAGCTGCGACAGTAGAAGCTGCAATTGCAGAAACAAGAATTCAAGAGGAAGGATATCAGATAGGAATAGTAGAAGAAGGGACTGTGGAAATTTTGGAGGTTGTGTCCTCTCCAGAGATAAGGGGGACCATTATTAAAGAAGAAAAGACCAAGGTAAAGACCCTTGTGTCAAAGAAACGAAGAGTAGGATTAGGAAACAGCGGTCATACACCTACTGCAGCAAAGAAAAGAAAAATCAGAGCTGTCAAAGCACTAGTAGCAGTAAGCAATGAGGAACACCTAGTGGGTATGGTGAGTAAAAGAAGGACTCGATCGGCTGTGGCAGCAGAAGCAACTGTGATAGCAGTAGCTGCTGCAACAGCAGCAGGGGTAGCAGAGACAACAGAAGAAGTAGATACAGTGGATGCAATTGGGGGTAATATTGAAGCACCCTTAGCAAAGACAACAGGAGCAGTTAGAGAGAATAGGGAATCACATATGGCAGAGAAATCACCTACAACAGGGATAGATATAGAGATTCCCATTTTGAACCCCAAGTCATCTGCTACTATGCAGGAACCTTCCATAGAAGAACCTCAAATCGAAAATCTCCTACTTGAAAATGGATTATTAAAGGAGGAGGTGCAGATATTGCGAAATGAGCTGGAAAGATGGAAGGGAGTAGCTGGAAAACAAGCATAGAAGAATTTGAACACATTACAAAATGCTGCAAACTTATTAGAAAATCCATATTTTGCATTTGAAAATGAGAAGCATGGAGAGATTGGTTGTCCAGAGTGTGGAGATATATTTTTTGCAGCAAGACACAGAGTTATTATGCTGGGAGTTGTATCACAAGGCATGCATAGATAGAGGAGGCACAAGAAGGAATGCCAGAAATCGAATTAATGGGGAAACATGAGCCAAGAATTGAAGGGATCCCTGATTTGAATTTAGGAGATGAAACAGTACAGTCCCAGCCATTAGGGGACACCGAGCTTCTTCAAGACTAGTCTCATCAGTCAGAAACACTTGATATAACCCAGAAACAATCTCAGTAGTTCCAAGAAATTAAAGAACAGGGGACTATCACACAAGAACCAGTGTTTCCAAAATAAGTTGCTACAGTTGCAACACAAACTGAGATGGCCGAGGTTGAAATGGAGAAGGAGGATGTTGTCACATAAGAACCAGCAGTCCTAAGAATATTTGCTGAGACTGTAACACAGATTGAGGGGGTTAAGGTTGATATGGAAATAAAGGATGTTGTTACACAAGAACCAACATCCCCAAAATCCATGGCTGAGACTGCATTACAGGCACAGACCACTGCAACTCCAATAGAGGATGAAACTGTTACAGTACCAAAGCAAAACAAGGAAGTCATTTATCTGGACTCTGATGATGAAAAGGAGGTAGAAGACAAAATATTTCAATGGCTGGAGAAGAGGATTCTCTGGTTAAATCTCGAGTTGGATAAATGGCTCAAGTGGATTGATTAGTTCAACACAGGTATGATCTCTCTCCAAGAACATAGGAATGTCATTAAGGGGCTGAGAGAAAAGTGGGTTGAGGAGTTATTCTTCCAGAAACTCCAGTGGGAGAAACTTCAAGAAAAATTGGAAGGATTGAAGAAACTTGAGTCCCTACAATGAGAAAAAGAAAAAATGTATACTCTTTCCCTAGAATTATTGAGTTGCAAGGCTCCATCCCCCTCTTACCCTGTCTTTCTCCATGAGCAGACAACTCTATTTTAATTAAGGGCTTTGAAAGAAGGGAGATCATTTGATTTGGAAACAGCTGCTCAGTTTTTGGAGACTTTTTTGAAGAGTGATTTTGAGGATCAGCATTTATTATGTGAATTATATTTACATGATAGGGCTTCTTATATTAACTCTTCATCTAATACATTACCTTGTCTAGGGGATGTTCAACTGAGGGAATTTGCCTCTTTTGTCATTAACCATGTAAGATGGCAAGATGCTTTCCAAACCATCCTCAGGAATGAGGAGAATTCTACTCTCGGGATTAGGGGGGAACCTCAGGATCCAAAAGCATTCATAGAAAATCATGCCAAATCTCTTAGGGTTCCTTCAATTGCCAGATACTTTGAGAGCCTCGGAGATAAAATCCTTACCACATGTGTCCCAATGATTCTTAATATGCAGTAGAATGCCCTGGAAGGGAGTGAATACAGATGCGTGTACTCTTCCTCATTCCTGAAGGAAATGGATCCATATGCCTTTGAGAATTTCAGGCAAGCTTTGACAAGGATTCCCAGATATGTGCAGTGCATGAAAAAGTGTGGGTCTTGGTGGATTGGATTAAGATTCAAATTACCTCTCATTTGGTTAACTGTGAGTCCTTATAGAAACATCTATGCTTTGACAGTAGAAGAAGAAGAGTTGTGGTGGGAGCATTGGATATCCTGCTATGGGTTTGTGCCTCGAGGGGAGACACCAGAACTTGCCTGGAATCTTACAAATCTCCAAAGATTCAACTCAGAATCAGATTCAGACTAGGGGAGTTTTAGTCAAGGTCTAAAGTGCAGGTGTATCAGCCAAGTAGCGCCAGCTGTTACTCTTCAAAGAACTAGCTCCTCATAACTCCAGGGGACAGCACATTCATCCACAAGAATCTGTAACAGGCTTCCACTGAAACAGAACCCAGCTGCAATCGACAAATTGCATTCTAGCTTGCCAAATCCATTGATCCATTGATTACTAGAGTAACAACTCCTTCATGAGTAACAGACTCATTCAATATCGCTGTAATAGTTAGCTGTAACTCCGCAGCATGAAGATCATAGATCTTCATTGCTGCACGAGTTTAGGGGATTGTGATCTGTACTATCAATGTATAAATATGCAAAGGCTCTCGTATCCTAGGGTTGGACAATTACCATTTTGCATAAGCTATAATAGAGCACATATACTGTCAATTTCCATCATTAATATGAGAGCAGAGTTCTTCATTTCTATGTCTTAATTTGTTGTGATTCTCGGCATCTATGTTAGAAGTCCAAGGCCCACCTTCTCACAGAAATAGCCGGTTAAAGTAGGTAGGGTAATTTAGCTTTCTTTCTATCGTGTGGTGTGGAGTTATTGCAGATGTTACTATTAGCTGCAACAAAGATTAGCTTTCCTTTTGGTAGTTCACGATTGCATCTTGAATAGCTGTAGCATATTGGTGTGACAGTCGACTGTGTAGGATAATTTATTTAATGCATGTGTGTTTGAATCAGCTGTCACATCCAAGTTCAATTCCAATATCTTTTAGTTGTTTATGCTTTCTAGGATTTCCAGTAATTATCAATTAGAGTTCAGGCTTTAGATTATGGTTGTTGTTGTATCTTCAATTGATTTAAAGTGGGCAGATTATGTTTAAGTAATAGCAGCTGCTAGATAGATCATTTTGGTAAAGATCAATTATTGTAGTTTGATAATTATAGGATTTAACTTCTTGCAAAAGCAATCTGGTTTATTTCTATTCTTAATTTTATAACTGTTAGGTGATTTTTGTAGGAAGGTAGTTTCAATCAAATCCCTAGATGTGTGAATTAGCTTAGTCTGCTTTCTGGAGTGAGTTTGGCTGGATAGACTGGTAGGATCATTATCTACATTTAGTAAATCAATTGCTTGACATGTTTATGCATAAATTATGCTTATTACCATTGAAATAAAAGACCTCCCTGGGTTTCACAATTTATATTGACCATCCTGTGTGTTAACTTTAATTAATTGACATATAGGGTGACCAACACTGGGTATGTCGCCACCTTGGGTTTGGAACTATTATGTAGGTCCTTATTCTTCCTAGGAAATGAGATGGTACTCTTCCTCCTCATCGTTAGAATCATTGTCGATCTATGGTACTGGTTCGTAGTCTCTTCTTTCAGCCACAATGCAACCCTTCCTCTTTGTCGTAGTTCTCCTCCTCTTGTTTGATTGAAATCATCTCCCACTTCACAAAAAACCACACTCTTCATGTAGTTCACTTTCTTCTACCCTGATCATTTTAGATAATCCCATTTATTCATCTAGACATTCCTCCATGCAATACCCATACCCACTGCGCACAATCGCTCTTCTCATTAGATTCCATCAGCATCACACCTTTTTCACAATGTAGCTTCTTGATCGACAAGTTCAACGATTTGAGGTACTTACTGCGCAAACCTTCAAAGAAATCTCATTTTTGTACACTCTATGACTCGATAGTGTCAACAACAAATTCGTTAATGTACCCCTCGAATATGTTGGGAAAACAAGTAGTCCACTACACGTGAGATCTTGTTATTCACACCTTTTAGTTGTTGTATTAATGCAGATGTCCAACTTCTAGGCTCAACTCCTTGGAAATTTGTCTTCTGCTCAGTGAATATTTCCAACCATTCATGTAATATCACCAAGAACTCGCCAAAGAAAGCTTGATGAATATCAATAAAAATATACTTATATAACCAACCTTCGTCGTCCAATCAGTGATGATTGTTATGTTCCTTCACAAATTCTTTCAAATATTGATCTACCCAATCTTGGATCTCCAGTTGAGTCAAATGCCACAACATTCACCTTCATCACAAATCCCAGTCCCAAAAATGGAACCATTTGTTGGTGCACTTTTACTTCGACCAGGGTTCAAACATCCATATAAAACCAACAAACACAACCACAGATACCAGCCTGAAATGGAGTTTAATCCATTTCAGCAACACCTGTGAAGCATGTGAGGTCTCACCTGAAGTACCTATGGGAATTGCAGGAACCATATTTCTACAACATAGAAAGGGAATAGATCGACATAAAAATGATACATTAAGCAACCCATTACATTAATGCTTTTACGACATCAATAGATTCAAATCTTTAACACATTAGTCATTTTGAAATAACCCATGACATTGTCAGATTCATATAAATTATATTATATTTCATATTCACAACATTCTTTATTATCACACACGAACTTATATAGATCATTAACAGAGGAAATAAACACATATCAATGAGCTATGATTGGAATTTTCTCTAAGATGGTTAATGATTGTATGGAAATTTTTATGGACGATTTCACTCATTACGATAGTAGTTTTGACGAGGCTTTGAAAAACTTGGAAAAGGTATTAAAACACTATGATCAACCTCACTTGTCCCTTAGTACTGGAAATTTCATGTGATGATGAGTGAAGGCGTAGTCCTCAGGCCTATATCTGTTGTAGGAATACAAGTGGATGCTGCTAAAATAAAGGTAATTTTGAACATCCATATTCCTAGAACACAGAAGGAGCTATGTAGTTTTCTTGGACATGTTGTTTATTATAGACGTTTCATTAAAAAAATTTCTAAACTAGCATCTCCTCTATTTACCTTATTAATGAAGGCTGCACAATTCAATTGGACAGATGCACGCCAGACAACATTTGCAGAATTAAAGAAAATACTATCTATAGCACCTATTTTTCGTGGGCCTAATTGGCCTTACCTTTCCACATTTTTACTGATGCTTCAGATATCACTATTGGGGTTGTGCTGGGACAACAGGAAGGTCATAATCCATATGTTATTTATTATATCAGTAAGAATTTGGCCCCTGCTAAACTCAATTACACAGTAACTCAGAAGGAATTCCATGCTATCATTTATGCCATCAATAACTTCAGGCACTATATCACCGAGTACTCTTCCTTTGTGCATACCGATCACTCAGCTATTATATATTTGATGAATAAACCTGTTACTAATGCTTGAGTGACTAGGTGCTTACTATTATTACAAGAATTTGATATCACAATTGTTGATAGGACAAGAAACAAAAAATGTCGTTGCTGATTTTCTTTCTTGAATAATCAACAATGATGATAATTCGCTAGTTGAGGATTCTTTTCCCGATGAACATCTATTTATAGTTTCAGTTCACTCACCTTGGTATGTAGACATTGCTAATTATCTTGTTGTAGGAAATCTTCCAACTCATCTATCGAAAAGGGAAAGAAGAAGGATTATACAGCAAAGTGAGAGGTATTGTTGGATAGAAGGATGTTTCTCTTAGATAGGGATGGACTTGGAGATTAGACGATGTGTGAGGAAATATGAGATCCATAGTATCTTGAAAGCGTGCCATCATGAACCTTGTGGGGGACATTTTGCTGATAAAAGGACTAGACATAAGGTGTTAAGAATGGTTTATTTATGGCAAAATCTATTTCAAGGCGGAAGAAAGTATGTGCAAGCCTGTGATAGTTTCCAAAGGATGGGTTAGCCTAATAGATTGGATCAGATGCCACACCAACCACAACTGGTGGTTGAACCTTTTGAGAGATCGTCCTTGTACTTTTTAGGACCCATCAACCCTCTAAAACAAAAGGTTAACATTCTTGTTTGCACAAATTATATGACTAAATGGGTGGAGGCCACAGCCCTAGTGAGAGCCACTAATCAAGATGTTATAGATTTCTTATATGAAGAAATATTTACTCGCTTTGGGGTGCATAAATAAATAGTGATAGATGGGGGTCGCAGTTTGTGGCTCGAAAGATTGAATATCTTTGTTAAGAACCCATATCAACCCTTCTATTTACTTTGTTAGTATATTGTTGTTGGACGCATATGCTTTGTAAGTCGTCCCGTAGTATTTGTTGATCCATAGTTTGTATTATTATTGTTGGATGCATATGCTTTGCAAGTCGTCCCGTAGTAATTGTTGATCCATATTTTGTGTTGGCCTATGGTTTGTATTGAAACATGGTATTGACCCATGGTATTGGCACCTAGACTTAGTATATAAGTTTGTGTTGAGACCAATGAAGGTATAGTGAAGTTATTTGTATTGAGCTTGCTCAAAGGAGGTTGCCCCATCGAAGTGGCCTGTGATCAATATAAAAGTGATTCTGAGTTCTGTTATTTCTACTATTTCGTGTGTTCTCATTAATTAATTATTGCAGGTTCTTCACATCTGGTATCATAGCACTTTCTTGGGTTCGTTGGGTGGAATTTTGGCCAAATTTTTTTTGTTGCATCTGTTGCAAGTTCGAATCTGGGAATAATCCCTATCCGCTTAACTATGGGAAGTACTTGGGAATAAGCCCTAAAACTCATTGTGAGGAGTACTACAGGAACCCCAAAGTAGCTGGCTCATTGAGAGGACCTGCCATCTAAAAGGGAAACGACCCCTACCTCATTGATTAGTTCTCACCCGTGAGGTAAACCAAGAGCTATCATTTGTGGCAAAGCAGTTATCAGTTTTACCTAAGCCATGGAGTGAGGGGTACTGCCCCAATACGCAAGCCGTTAGATAGCATTGGTGGCCGAGTGTAATGCCTAAACTATTAGGAAGCCGCACATACCTAGGGTCCATATCTAATTTCAGCTGAACTGTTTCCGATCACTTCCGCGCCGTTTCAGATCCATTTTGAGCCGTTTCAGATCCAACCATTTCAAATCCATTCTGAAAACCGTTTTAGATCTAGCCATTTTTTTATCCATTCAACATCGTTTCAGATCCATCTGTTGCTGATCCCTTCATCGTTGTTGTAGATCTATCTGTTTCAGATCCCTTCCACTCAATATATCCCTTGTTTTAACTCTGTTTCCCTTGAAACTTCCCGGACACCCCTGCAATCCCATTCTACATATTTCATTCCTAAGGACCCTATCCCAAATTCTGCTTCCCAGAGCCATAAATATCACATTTTTCTATTTTTAGGGTTTACCATAACTTCTTACATTTTCACCCACTTGCCTCCAAAGTTTTCCAGCATGTTCATTCCTTATTTTTGCTTCTTTGTCCCTCTTTGAAAAATTTTCTCATTCTTTCACCCCGCTTCTGAAATCCCCATTTTTTGCTTCCCTGCCCATCAAAAAGTGTCCAAAACCTATTCAAACCCCAATTACCCATCCGAGTTTTTCCCAAATCCAAATTTCCCTTTACTAAATAAGCTTTTGTTTGTGTTTTTCTATCCATTCCCCCCAAAAAAAAACTCCTGGTTATTGTTGTCACCCGCGCAGGAGCAAAAACCATGGAGGAAGCACTTGCAGCCATCCAAACCAAACTCTAAGATCTGGATGAAAAATTTCTTAGCCTCCATCTTCAGCATTCAGCCATGAACAATAATCGACAACAAGAATCTTCTACAACCAAAGGGTTCTCTTCTTCCAGCACTTTCCGTGGTCTGAAGCTTGAATTTCCTCGCTTCAATGGTACTGATCCGACTAGATGAATCTATTGTGTAGAACAGTATTTCAATCTACATAATACTTTTGATATCCAAAAAGTTCCACTTGCATCCTTTCATTTGGAACAGGAAGCCCTTCAATGGTACCATTGGTGCATCAAGGCTCATGATGAGCCAAAATGGACAGATTTTTGCCAACTCCTTTTGCAATGATTTGGTCCTAGTGCTTTTGATGACTTCACCGGAGCACTCACTAAACTTCATCAAATTGGAACTGTGAGAGAGTATCAGACATAATTTGAGAAACTAGACAACCACACAGAAGGATTGTCTGATGACTTCTACAAGAGTTGTTTTATTAGTGGTCTTAAGGTTGAAATCCCCCCAGAGGTCAAAATGTTCTATCCCAACACAATGATGGAAGCCCTGGGGTTGGCTAAGTTGGAAGAAGACAAGATTGCCACCCAACATCGCCCCAAAACCACTTTTGTTCCCTTCCGAAATATGGGTTCCCAACGACCTCCCATCCCGCCAGCTCCTCGACCAACTCCTATCAAGCATTTTTCTGAAACAGAGATGCAGGCCCATAGAGAAAAAGGGCTTTGTTATAATTGTGATGAAAAATTCACTCGGGGACATAGATGTGTTCAACAAAAGCCCTATCTCTTGGATGTGGATTCTCCGACCACCTCTGAAGTTGGTGAAGAGGCTCCAAATACATTGGATGATCAGGTCGACATTCAGGAGCCACCTATTGACCTTCCATCTAAGGAAGACCACACAGAGATATCTCTCCATGCTTTATCCAGCGTCTCCACCCCCCAAATAATGCGGGTCAGGGGTTACTTCAAGAAGCTTCCTCTTACAATACTCATTGATTCTGGTAGCACTCCTAACTTCATTGACCTTCGGATCACCAAACATGTTGATTGTTTTGTCCATCCTTGCTCCAACTTTGAAGCCATGGTTTCCAATGGGGGCACCTTACCTTGCAAGGGAAAGTGTCACAATGTGCGTATCTCTTTGGAAGATTATAACCTGCACTCTGACATGTTTGCCTTGTCCTTAGGCAGATGTGATGTGGTTTTGGGCCTTCAATAGTTACGCACACATGGCCCCATTTTATGGGATTTTGCTAAACTTTGGATGCAGTTTTCAGTCAATGGGAAACAACACAAATTTAATGGCTTACAATAAGGGTCTCTCCGCATCATCAGTTCACATCGCTTGGAAAAGATCCTTAACAATAATTCACATGGTGTCATCGCTCAACTCCATTCCATTCAGATGCACCCATCAACGGTCTCCCCTACTTCCTTTTATAGATATGCAGGTGTCATTGCTGAACCAATGGGCTTGTCGCCTTCAAGAGACCTTTCCGGTAAGAATTTATCCGCATCTACATCTCAGCAGGAAATGATGGCTATTTTGCATGCAGTACAGAAGTGGCAACCATACCTATTAGGGAATTATTTCTGCATCAAGATTGATCTCCAGAGTCTGGAAAATTTCCTGGAACAATGGGTCTCCTCCCTAGCACACCTGAAATGGGTTATCCAACTCATGGGTTATGCCTATGCGATCAATTACAAGAAGGGTAAGGACAATATGGTGGTAGATGTTGCTTCTCGCATATTTGATGACCCAGTTTCTCTTCCAGCTATTTCCCTTCCACCTATGCACTCCATGCTTCTTCCTCAGCAGGGCACTATGGGTTCCTCAAAATGTATGACCAGGAACAATGTAACTTCTTTTGGCAGGTACTGAAAATGACAATTCAATAGATGGTGGCTGATTGTGATACTTGCTAGCACAACAAGGGTGAAACGACACTCCTTTCAGGATTGCTCGAACCCTTGCCCACCCCTACACAGATTTGGACAACTATTTCTATGGATTTCCTAGAAGCACTCTAGTGGTACAATACCACATGTAAAAGGACATCATATGAAGCATTCTATGGATAGGCACTGCCAATTCTTCTTCCATACACCTTCAGCGGCTCCTCAGTTCAGGAAATTGACTCGGTTCTTTGAAACTGCGATCAGATTCTTCACATTCTATAGGACAATCTTCACATGGCAAGAATTCGACTGAAACAACAAGCCGATCAGCACCGTTCTAAGCACACTTTTCACGCAGCTAATATGGTTCTTCTTCGTCAACAACCTTCCAAGCAACCCTCCCTGAAACTCACAAGGCGTCAGTGGCCTGGAATGCAACCCGAGGATGCTACAGGGGAACCACTCCTTCAAATTCTACATCAATTTCCACATCTAAAGCTTTGAGGAGAAAGACTTTTCTAAGGGAGAGGGGATGTTAAGAACCCATATCAACCCTTCTATTTACTTTGTTAGTATATTGTTGTTGGATGCATATGCTTTGTAAGTCATCCCGTAGTATTTTTTGATCCATAGTTTGTGTTATTGTTGTTGGATGCATATGCTTTGTAAGTCGTCCCGTAGTAATTGTTGATCCATATTTTGTATTGGCCCATGGTTTGTATTGACACATGGTATTGACCCATGGTATTGGAGCCTAGACTTAGTATATAAGTTTGTGTTGAGACCAATGAAGGTACGGTGAAGTTATTTGTATTGAGCGTGCTCAAAGGAGGTTGCCCCCTCGAAGTGGCCTGCGATCAATATAAAAGTGATTCTGAGTTCTGTTATTTCTGTTATTTCATGTGTTCTCATTAATTAATTATTGTAGGTTCTTCACAATCTTCTCCAGAAATATTATATCCAACATTGAATAACTTAACCTTATCATCCACAGGCCAATGGCCAAGTGGAAAGTACGAATAAATTTATTGAATCTATTCTTAAAAAAACTGTGAAGAATCATCGTAGAGATTGGGCCGAAAGATTCCCTTAAGCATTATGGGCATATCGAACTACATGGTGTAACACAACATGATTCTCTCCTTATAAATTGTTATATGGGAAAAATGATGTCTTCCCTATTGAATTCGATATTAAAACCTTGAGGACTGCTTTGGAAGCAAACTTGGATCTAACAAAAGCTCAAAAGGATTGGTTGAATCAGTTGAATGAACTTGATGAGAAATGCGTAGCTCTTGTACATCAAACTTCAGTAATTCAGCATCAACGTTCTAAGTGGCATGATCGGTTTATTAAGAAGAAGATGTTATGTGAAGGTTATTGGGCCTTATTATACGATTCATGGTTCAAGAAGGACTTTAAGGGTAAACTATGCACCATATGGTTGGGGCCATACAAAGTGGATACAGTGTTCAACAATGGAACTATCTGATTGACCACAATCGATGAATATCAAACTCCATTATTTTCCAACGGTCATCGGTTGCGGCTCTATCATAAGCCATTATCGAAGGATGCATTTGCATCTTGTGTTGCTGCTAACTCAAACTGTCAATTTGTACAGGAATAAGAATCTCTTCCCGTTTCCTCAACTCTTTAATATGTTACACATTTCTCAAAGAAAATTTGTACATAAATAAACTTGTTTGATTTTATTTATTTTTTATTTGATTTCATTTGTTTGATAGGATTGATAGATTTTCTGATAGTTTTTATTTTCGATTGTTCAGCTTTGATCGGTTTGTTTAGAAAAATTGTTTGTAGGAATAGATGCGAAGGAGCTAGGAGAAAAGGAGTAGTTGTAATTGGCCAATTGACTACAGAAATTATGGGTGGTTCTTTGTAGTTGCTGAATAATCCTTTACAAGGATCGGCGAAGGAAATTGTGGAATTTTGTCAAGATCATTGGAATTCATTCGAGCACTGCTGAATGTTTTCATTGGCCGAAAATTTGCCAATATTTTTTCCAAATCTCCATCAATCGTTCCGTTGAAACTCCGTTAAACTTTTGTCGAAAGTCCTCCAGTATTTCTGCTTTTTTCTGAAACTATGCCAATCTTTCCGTTGAAACTCCCCTACACCTTTGGCCTAAGCTCTGCTAGTCTCTCCGCTTTTTTCTAAAACTCTACCAATTTACAACTGAAACACTGTGAATCTCTCTGCTATCCGGTGAACCACCACCATCTTTCTAATTTTCAGCCTACATAAGTTATGAAATTGTCGGCTTTGCTTGAAATAGGTAAAAATATACCTTGCAATTTTATCCGAGGAAGATTCCGATGGAGTTGGCAGAAATCTTACCTTACTGATTTTTGTAATCAGTATTATGCCCGCCACAGTTTTCCAAAATGAAGCCAAAAATCTTCCAAGTTCCCACCCACTGATACAATTAATTCTGATATGGACACATTCAACTCTCTTATTGGATAGAGGCCAACCAAATTTATGAAGCCATGTGCGAAGGGATGCCTCGATCAATTGATTTGACAACAAAAGTAGGCCACCTCAGAGGTTGATGATCCATCATAGTAAGTGTAGAGGTATGAATTATAATCACAAGTATGACTAGGCATACATTGGTAGAGTAATCATGATTATACTACATTTTCATATCCCTATCAACAACTTTTATCCAATCTGTCTAGTTGGAAGGACACATCACTACCCTCTCCCGTACTTATTGACCTTCACCATCTTGTCCAATCCATGTGACAACTTTTAACACAAGCCTATTCCATAATTATACCAACTTTCCAAAAATAACCAACGAGCTCTCCATTGTTCATCGTTGTCTCTGCATGATGCAACTCAGGCATCCAAATTGGGAATTTTTTTTGCTTGCATCATATGAGATTGTAGAAGAAAGGAATTATGGGGGGTTTCACAGTCCGACATGAACATGAAACAATGGATTCTTTACATGGGAATATAGAGGTTTTCAGCATCTTTGAAGAAGCAGGATGGATGGCATATTTTGAAAGATTGAATGGGTTTAACGAAGGAATGGCATTACAATTCACCCTGAATTCGAGAGGAGACCATTCAGAAGTTGGTGGATTGAGGGTTGCAGTCTCATAACATGTTTTAGCAGAAGTTACAAGATTTCCTAGGATCAGGAAGAGATGGTTCGATCAGAAGAGGCCCAACCTAACTGCAATAGAAGACTTCCTTGCAGTAGGAGAAAGCGTTCAACCAAAGGGACGAGGAACAACAATAGAAATTATGGCATGCCCATGGGACTAGGTTGCAATATTCCTGAATAAATATATCTCCTGCGAAGGTAGGTACCGAATCATCTATGCCTATGGATTTGTTTTTCTCTCTCACCCGCATCACGACACATTAATTAACATGCCTTATTATCTTCTGAGGACCCTGCAAAACATGGCACACTATGCAAGGGGGTCTCATCATACTCTAGCATCCATCACTAACCATGGCCTCATTAAGCTGCTAATATTGAGAGCCCTTGAGCAAAGACATCAGTCCTGGGGGAATTTGTTGTTGGGGCTATGGTAGACCATGTGGCCATAGAAGAAGGAGATAACAATGAAGAGGAACACGAGTGGAGCTTGTCAGATAGAGTTGGGAGGGGAGATAGAGAATCTGAAGAAGCTACTAATGATCAAGAAAGGGTTTTAGAGGAAGTTGTAACTGTGGAGGATTTTCAAAAATTAAACCCCCAAGATCCTATTGGAATCCCAGTCCAAAAAAAAAGCCAATGTAGAAGAAAGGAGGGACGAGACTGAAATACAGACTAGAGTAATTCAGGAAATTGAGTCTTTTGCTGAACAAGGAGGGGTTATAATTTAGGAGGTTGAATTTTTTGTTGAACCGGGAGAGGGAGCTAGTAAGTTAAGGGAAGAATCATCATGAAAATATTATTCTCATTTTTCTGTCTCAGAGGAAGTCAAAATACCACCAGAAGGTTCCTCTCCCTCTCCACCATGAATAAATAAGAAGAGATCGCACACCCAGAAACAATCTCCTAGTCCATAAAAAAGAACAAGGACCCAATCTTCTGTTGCAGTAGAGGCAACACAAGTGACCGAGGAATATATTGAGATCCCAATTTTAAAACCTCGATCACCCCCTAAAACACAAGAACCAGGGGATAGCCCAACTTCAATTTCTAATTCTATCAACCCACAAGAACCTGCTGCAAGAGAGGGTCAAATTCAAGTATAAAATATGCTCTTAGAGAATGACCTATTGAAATAGGAGGTGCAAGTGCTCAGGGAAGAACTGCAAGGGCAGAGAGAATTTCTAAAGAGTCAGGCAGTTCACATATTGAGCATATTAGCTAAAGTTGATGATAAAATGGGAAGTCTAACCTTTGTTTCAGAAAATCTGGAGCACGATGACTTTGTGTTCCCAGAATGTGGGGACATCTTTGAAAATGCAGGATACAAGGTCACAATCATGGGACTCTCATCCTGGAGACTTGGACAATTGATACAAGAGAAGAATGGGACAGCACAAGTAGAGCCAATGGTGGAGGATGAACATAATTAGAACATGGAAGCAACCCCTTTAACCATGGACAATCAAGAATTTTTGGATAAGGAATCTGAGGATAACATTGCACAAAAAATTGTTGAGGTCTCAAAAAAGGCAATCCAAAAAAAGGGTGCTGAAACACAAGAACCAACGACCCAAAAAGAGGATGTTAAAACACAAGAATCAACAATCCAAAGGAAGGCCACTGTAAAAAAAGAACTAGTGGCATATGAAGTAATTGCTAAGGTCCCTAAACTGATGGCCCAGGAAGAAGCTTCTGAAACACAAGAACTAGTAGCACAAGAAGAAGCTGCTGAAACTGTGGCACAAGAAGAGACTGCTAAGATCCTCAAATTATTGAGTAGAGATGAAGTTGTTGAAACATGGTTCTAGTGACTTAGGACCAACCTATACCCAGGAAACTTGATGATAAAGGAAAGGCCCGGGAACCTCTGGAGATTATTGAGCTGGATTTAGAAGATGAAAAGGACACAGAAGATGGAATGGGTCAGGAGATGGCCAAGGAACTTTCTCTGCTTTAAGCTTGAAATAAGTAAATGGAGATATTGCGCTACCATGTGCGAGGAAGGAATGGTTCCACTGCATTAACATAGGAAATCCATTAAAGAAATCAGAGAGATATGGTATGATGAATTAATCTTCCAAAAAATTCACTGGGAAAATCTACAAGAAGAGTTGAAGGAACTAAGAAAGTTGAAGGCCATAAAGCAGGAGAAAGAGAAAATGTATAATTTGATTCAGGAACTTTTAAGCTGCAAGGCCCCATCACCATCTTATTCAGTATTTATTTATGAACAATTGACTTTGTTTAAGCTTAAAGCTCTGAAGGAAGGGAATCCCTATCAATTTGTGGCAACCCCTCACTTTTTGGATACCTTTACTCAGAGTGATTTCTCTGGGACAAATTTACTTTGTGAGTTATATCTACATGAATAAGCATGCTTCATGGACCTTCGGTCTAATCCTGTTCCTCATATAGGTGACATTCATCTGAGGGAATTCACTTTATTTGTCACCAATCATAGGAACCAGTGGAATTCCTCCCAGACTATTCAAAGAATGAGGATATTTCTACTCTCTGGATACGAGGTGAACCTCAATCCCCTATGACCCTTATTGCAGTACATAAAAGACACCTCTCCTATCCTCGAAAGGCTGATCATCTAGTAGAATTTCAATAAAATATCGTATCTACATGTGTCAAAATGATCTGACAGCAAGATTCCTATGCATTGGAAGGAAACAAGCACAGGTGGGAAGATTCTTATGAGCCCTTAAAAACAAGAAACCCTTACTGTTTTGAAAATTTTAAATATGCTTTGTCTCAAGTGCTAGAATATTTCAATTGTATGAAGACATATGGGCCAAGTTGGCTAGGATTAAGATTTAGATTCCCACTCATATGGTTTCCTGAGAGGAAATACAAGAGTATCTATAAATTGACCAAGAAGGAAGAAACAAAGTGTTGGGCAGAGTTGGTTGCTTTCAAGGGGTTTTTAAACCATGGAGAGAAGCCTGAATCTTCCTTCAATTTCACTAACTTCCACAGGAAAATTTTTGAGTCAGATTCGGATTAGCTGGAGGTCGTTTCATGAGGACATGCAATTGGACAGCTGGGGGGAGATTTTGGCTACCAGGAATCCCCCTTTTTGCTCACTTCTATTAAAACCACTTATACTATGAAACAAGAACTTGACATAGTTCTCGTTTTCACTCTCCTAATTTTAGTAGCTATTTTTACCTCCATTTTAAAAAGGGTTGATACCAGTACCACACATTTTCATTTTGAGGCATTTTTTCGGGCCTTTGAATTATCTTTGTCGTAAAATATTTTTAATTTCTATTTTCAAGTGTGTTTTTAGAAATTTAACAAAATAACATACATTTATAAGCAATTTATAATGAAAAACATATTCATTTTACAATTTTTTCGATAAAATAAGACATTTTTATGGACAAAATAAGACATTTCTATTGACAAAATTGTAAAATCTTCCATAAAATAAAGACATTTAAAACCATTTCAATGAATTTTCAAATAATTTTTGTATAAAAATGATACTATTTCATATTATTTTCATAAAAGTGACGATTCACATAAATTCAAGAAAAACTATACCATATATTTGTAAAAAATATATTAAAAACATTATATATAGAAATTTATTTCTAAAATAAAGTCTAAAAGTAAAAACATTACTAATATATCTTCTGAAAAAATCGTCAAATTTAACATTTTCTTCAAGACGTGAAACTAATGAAGAATATCATGCAAGTCGAATTCTTCATTGAAATTGGAATTTTCTGGAGATTGGATTTCCTCAGGGACATCAATGTCCTCTTCCATTGGGTCTTCTATGTCTGCAAGATGCCCAAAGTGCCCCTACCCCTAAACCGCCCACACATATAAATAATTGATTTTAAAAAAAATGTAAACTTGCCCTCTAATCCCCCTAAACTATATAGTAAAATTTAAAAAAAAAAATTAAAACCTAAAGCCTTCCTAAACTATATAATAACAAATTAAAAAAAATTATTTAAACCTAACGCCCCCTAAAAAATATAATTAAAAAAAAAAATAAAAATTTAATCCTAAACCCCCCTTAAACTATATAATAAAACTTTTTAAAAAAAATTAAAATCTAATACCCCCCTAAACTATATGATCAACAAATAAAAAAAAAGTTACAAATCTAACCCCCCCCTAAACTATATAATAAACAAATTAAAAAAAAAAATTAAAATCTAAACCCCCCCTCTCTCCCTCATCCCACCTCATGCCCCCTTCCCCCACCACCCCCTTACCCCTCCTTCACGTGCCCCTCCTCCCTCCACCCCCTTCCCCCTCCTCACTCCTACCCACACCTGCCCCCTTCCCCCTCCTCCCCACACCGCTCCTCCCACAACCCCCTCCCCCCTCCTCCCTCCTCGCACCACCTCCCCCTATCGTCCCCTTCCACCTCCTCCCTGCGCCGCTCCTCCCACCACCCCCTCCTCCCTCCTCCTCCCCCCACCCCTACCCTTTCCCCTCCTCACGCTGCCCTTCCTTCCACCTCCTCCTGCTTCCCACTCCCCCCTCCTCCTCGTCCCACTCCTCCTCGTGCCCCTCCTCCCACCACCCCCTTCTGCCTCCACCCCTCCTCCTCCTCCCTTCTCCCTTTGCAGCCATTTGGCCGCTCGCTTGGGCGCCAAAGGGCCATAGAGGGAGAAGGGAGGAGGAGGGGGGGGAGGATGGGGAAGGGAGTGGCGGAAGTAGGAGGGAGGGAGGGTGCGGGGAGTAGGGGGATGGTGGAGGAAGAGGGGGAAGAGGAAGGGAGGGGGCGCGAGGAGGAGGGGGGAAGGGGTCAGAGGAGGGGGAAGGGATGGGGCAGAAGGAGTAGGGGGTGCGAGCCCCCTACTCCTTCTTCCCCCTCCCTTACCCCTCCTCCGCCCCCTTCCACCCTCCTCCTCGCGCCCTCTCCCTTTCCCCACCCCCTCCCTTCCCCTTCCATCTCCTCCCTGCACCCTCCCTTCATCCTCCTCTTATTTCCCCCTTTGCGCTCCTCCCCCTCTTCCTCCTCCCTTTTCCCTCTGCGGCCCTTTGGCGCCCGAGCGAGTGGCCCAAGGGCTGCGAAGGGAGAAGGGAGGACGAGGGGTGGAGGCAGAAGGGGGTGGTGGGAGGAGGGGCGTGAAGAGGAGGGGGGATGGGGCGGTAGGGGAAGGGGGCGTGAGGAGGGAGGAGGGGGAAGGGGGCAGGTGTGAGGAGGAGGGAGGAGGGGGAAGGGGGTGGCGTGAAGAGGGGTGCAGGGAGGAGGGTAAAGGGGGCGGTGGGGGAAGGGGGCGCGAGGAGGGAGAAGGGAGGGGTGGGGCTAGATTTTAATATATTTTTTTTAAAGTTTTTTTTCTATTTGTTTATTATATAGTTTAGGGGGGGTTTCAGATTTTAATTTTAATTTTTTAATTTGTTTATTATATAGTTTAGTGGGGGTTTTAGATTTTAATTTTTTCTTTTTAATTTTGTACTATATAGTTTAGGAGGGGTTAGGTTTTATTTTTTTTAAAAAATTTTTACTATATAGTTTAGGGGGCTTTAGGCTTTAATTTGTTTTTTTTTAATTTTTTATTATATAGTTTAGGGGGGTTAGAGGGAAAGTTTACATTTTTTTAAGTAAGATGTTGATTATTCTCGATGCTTGGAAGAAATGAAAAACAAAATGAAGTAGTGTCAGTAGAAATACATTGGTTTTAACTTTTGATGGATTGTAAAAGTTGTGAAGGTCAATAAAGAAAATGAAGAAGTAGTATCGGTAGAAGTACATTGGTATTCAATAGATACACACCCATTTGATAGTGTGTTCAAGGCAGAGATGGTGGTTGAGAAAAAGGTTTCCATAAAGAGAAGAAGAAAGCGTCAAAAAATAAATTGTCGCCGCATTGACTTCTTGAAATTAGAGGAAGTTGATATACTAGTTTATGATTTCAAGTTGACAAAGAAAGACACTCTTCGCTCCAAGACTATAGAGATTATCAAGAGGTTGCTACCAGAACAAAGTTGCAAGATGGGAGTTTGTTAAACCAAGTCGTAGATCATGAAGGAATATGACATCTGAAATGATGGGCATAGATGTAGACTTAGATGGTGCACCCATTGATAATAGGGAAGAATATGGGTGATCTACATCTTCATCCAGTCTTTCATCTACATAAAATGTAGATTTTGATGGGGTGTCAGAATCCATGGATGAATTTGAATAATGTCACATGAAACATTTTAGATGTTTTTTATTAGTACGATGTTTGTAATTGAAACTCTAAAGCAATTTTTGAATATTTTAATGAATCATTTTTTCTTTTATGGTCTAATATATTATTTTATTATGAATCGCCTCATAATTTCGTTGTTTTTATATGGTTAGAGTGGTGAAATTATTTATGATTTTTTTTTTTAATATGCAAGTTTCAAAAAAGTTGTAATTTATCTCTTGAAGAATTTTGTTTTTCCAATTTAGGGGTTGATTTTACATTTTTTGTAAACATTAGTATGGGATGTTTAGGCGATGGCTCTATTTTTTGCCCTGAAAAACAAAAACATGTATACTCGTATCAACACTTTTCTATTTGGGGGGTGTTTTGGGTATTTTTTTCACAAAAATCGTTGTTTTTATGGACAAAGTTCTCATTCATAGTATAAAGTTCTCGTTTCATAGTATAAGTGGTTTTGAGACCCCCTTTCCCTGTTTTTCCCTACTATTGTAACAAAGTCACTATCTTTTCCAAGGAAAATCATGGATTCGAACATGTATAATCTATTATTGCTTTGTTATATTTAATGCTTAAAGATTGCTTGTGATTATGGATTTTGTTCCTAATTGTACTGACTTGTGAAGGATCAAAGAAGGTAATTTGAGAGCACATGGGATTTGGGTGTATCAGCATGTTGATACACGTGGATAAAGAAGTACGTGGCCAACATTCACAATTTTCAGGGCTCTGGTTCAGCTTGTTGCAAAAACAACTTGCTCATCTATCCACGCGGCTTGCTGAAACTCGCATCATATGTGACCAGTTGGATTGTAAAGAGAATTAATGCCTATGAAACAGATTTTATCCCAGTTGTAATTATGAACATAACTGTTTCTACTTTCAAAGTATTGATTCGACGTCCTAAATATCTTCGATCTTCATGGATTTCCGAATTAAGAGGACTTGAACTGTCTTATCTAGTATTTATAGAGAGACGAGAGGGTTCAGAAGGTTAGGTTTATTTTAAGAGAATTCTAACAACAGTGGGGAACTTTTGTAATTGAACTTATTCTATCAATGAAAGAGGCAGTATTTTCCTGATCCATTGTGTGTTGAGTTCTTCTGGTAGCCTTTAGCGGCATCTCTATTAGAAGGAAAGGGCCCACCTTCTCACAGAGTTGCCAAGTTAACTAGTTCTTTAATTATCTTACTTCATTTGGTGTGGATTGCTATTTAGATTTCATTGCTAAAATAGTTTGATTATTAAGGATAGGATTTCTTAATATCTAATTTATTTTTGATGAAACAGTGTGAGCATCTAGAGTAGGATTTTCCATTTATAGCTTTTCTGATTTGCTAAAACAATTGACTGACTAATGCGTAGTTTATTTTTGCAAGTGTGTTATTTATTATTGTTGTTACAACTGTGCTCTACTGCTGCATATTATTGATTGCTTCATTCCTTTCATGAATTGTTGAACCAGTAGATGACATATAATTTACATAACATAGTAGAAAGAAGATTGATTTCCTTCATGGTTGAATATTGCAATTGTGGATTGAATCTCTTTTATGATGATGATTTAGGATTTAATTGTTGCAAAAGTAATTTTGCCAATTTATTCTTGAAATGGTTATTTCTAGAACTGATACGTAGAAGGATTGTGAACGCTCTTAATTTTGGATAGTCAAATTAGTAATTGAAGTTGGATTGAGCAGTAAGCAGAACATAGACTTAGCAATTAGGTAGATTGGGTGACCTCTATTTGATTGATCAGTTATTGAAATTTTTATGCATATATTTTGCTTGATTACCTTTGAAATAATCAAACTTCCCTGGGTTGATAATTTATATTGAGCACTCTGTTTATTAACTTAAATTAATAGAAAATTATAGTGACCAACAGGGGGGAAGGATAGGAGGGGGGAGAGAGAGAGGTGGGGGTTAGGGGTGGTGCTAGTATATATATAGAGAGAGAGGCGACAGGGTTAGGGGTATTGGGATGAGAGAGGGATTTTAGGGGTACAATGAGGAGAGAAATAGAGAGAGGGGATGGGTTTAGGGGTAGGGTGAGGAAGATAGAGAGAAAGGGATAAATGGGGTGGTTAGTGGTCATGGAGAGGAGGATAGGGGTTAGATAGAGATAACGATAGAGAGTGGGGGGGTTTGAGAGGATCAGGGTTAGGGGAAATGTGTGTGTGAGAGAGAGAGAGAATAAATTGGGTGGTAAAATTAATGAATGCACATTATTAACCCACACATGCTAATAAGAGGAACATGTTGATAATGCTCACAAGTTATTTTCTATATAACAACAAGCACAGATTTTTAATTGAAAAAATGGCGCAGATGACTTTTTCCACCTACGTGGTGGATGTGTTGTCCACTTTGGTTTTAGGTTCGGATTTCCAAACCCATGGTTTGGGCTTGCAACTAACAAAACACATCCTTTTTTTCATTTATGTGTTTTTCAACCTCAAACCTACATATTGTAGAACAACTTGTTGCTAACCAAATTACACAAACTTATAGAGATTTATGTGTAGATTCCATATATATATATATATATATATATATATGGAAAACAAGATTTATGTGTAGATTCCATATATATATATATATATATAGATATGGAAAACAATATTATTTTATATTTTATTTTTATTTTTCATATGTCAAGTTTGTAAAAAACATAGCTTTCTTATTTTATTTGTAACTTTTGATTGGTTGACCTATTTTGAAAACGAGGCACAAGTGCAGAAGAATACCTACGCACTAACAAAAATTATTGATTTTGTTAAGACCCTCATAGTGGGGCCTAACACTCAACCTTACTACAACTCAACAATTATTTTTACTATTAGTTTCCATTACAACTAACATGTCATAATTGGGTAACATTACCTTGCACTAGCCCACACACACACACACATATAAACATATTAGTATTTATGATATTGTGGAGGAATTTTGATGTATGAAGATTATTGGTTGTGCGTTATTCATTAATTAAAATATATTATTTTTATGTGATTTTAAACAGAAATTTCATATTTGTATATAAATGTTAAAGTGTAATACCATATAAAAATTGTAATATCATTCATTAATAATTATAATTAAATGAATTTTACACTTCTATAAACTAAAATAATTTCTATAATAAATTTAATATGATTATAAATTCACAAGTAAATAGATTTTATTACATAACTTGTTATATAGTTTTGTTAACTTTTAATCATATTTTGAATTCCTCAAAATCCCAATTAATATTATGGGTGAGTAATGTAATATAATGTGATATTTACTAGGTAGCATAGTGATCGTATCCAATGGTTTTTCCATTGTTAGAAAGGTATCAAGAATTTGTATCTATATTCGCAATATTTTGACCTCCAAAAAATGATAATTTAATGTCTCAAATGGACTTTATGAACCTCAAATCGCCAAACTAAAGCCAATAAAGTCTTCATACATGAAACATACAAACTAACACATCCAATTCTTCCACCAAAAAGAAGACAAATAACATAATGATCCATTTAGGATCAACATATCTCTAGTAATTCAAGATATTTATTGACTTATTTCCAATATTTGGGTGATGACATCACTCAATTATATTTTCATTTTTTCACTTTTTCTTCAATGTTTCTTTTAACACTTTATCTATCATGTATTATTTTCTACTTTTATTCATATTTTTTAAGTTCTCCAATTCTATGGGTGAATATTTGAATGGTTCTCTCAATTATTCTATAATGTTTTGGTGAACACTTAGCCCATCATTAAGAAACAACTTAAAAATAATTAACATCTCAACCAAATTGTCATCATTAAGGAACAACTGGAAAAAGGAAAAAATAATTGATAATAACACTTCACCCAAAATGATATTTCTCCCATTATTCTTCACGGACATAATAATAATCCATGTCATTTTTTTGAATTTTTTACCATAAAAACTAAAATATTCTCTTGATAAAATACTTTAATCATATTCACAACTAAATAGATTTTATTACATAAATATTCACAACTAAATAGATTTTATTACATAACTTGTTATATAGTTTTGTTAATTTTTAATCATATTTTGAATTCCTCAAACTATGGGTGAGTAATGTAATGTAATGTGATATTTACTAAGTATCATAGTGATCATAGAAAGGTATCAAGAAGTTGTATCTATACTTGCAATATTTTGACCCAAAAAATTATCATTTAATGTCTCAAATGGACTTTATGAACTTCAAATCACAAAAGTAAAGCCTTCATACTTGAGGCATACAAACTAAAACATCCAATTCTTTCAACCACAAAGTATCAAATAGAAGACAAATAACATAATGATCCATTTAGGATCAACATTACAATAGTTCAAGATATTTATTGACTTATTTCCAATATTTGGGTGATGGCATCACCCAATTATTTTTTCAATTTTTCATTTTTTCTTTAATGTTTATTTGAACACTTTATCTATTATGAATTATTTTATACTTGTATTCATATTTTTTAAGTTCCATAATTCTATGGGTGAATACTTGAATGGTTCTCTCAATTATTCTAGAATGTTTGGTCTCAATTATTCTATAATGTTGGGGTGAATACTTAGCCAATCATTAAGAGACAACTTAAAAATAATTGACACCTCAACCAAATCATATTTCTCTAAGTATTAATCTTCACTTACTTAATCATTAAGTAACCACTCAAAAAAGAAAAAATAAGTGATAATAACACTTCACCCAAAATGATATTTCTCCCACGGCCATAATAATGATCAATGTCATTTTTTTGAATTTTTTACCATAAAAACTAAAATATTCACTTGATAAAATTCTTTACATATTTTATCACAAAAAATTATTTAAACAATAATTTATATAGATAGATAAGATAATCAATCAAAACATAGTTAATGATTATAAATTCATAATCTTTTTCACTCCCGTCAAACGAATTATGGAGGAGGGCACTTGGTCAAAAATACACCTGTCATCACCATGTAAAAGCAATGTACGAGTGAGTCCGAAATGCTCCCATCAGACGGGTAATAACAATTTAAATATAAAACAATATACAATACGAGTAATATTACCTTTTTTATAAGAATAAGTAGTGTTCTTATAATTAACGCTGGCTATTCTACATGTTTGAAATTGAATGAGATAAATAAGTTATAACCTGAGAGGGTATATATTTAAACTTCATTTTGATACAATTGATTATAAAACGAGACAAAGACAATATGTGATCTCGAAGGAGATTGCGTTTTTAACTGGATTTGATTTGTAAAAGTAGATGATATCGATATAATGTAACATGGGGCCCACTATTGTTGTTTCTTTTTTCTGTCGGCTGAATTCAAATATATAAATTTCTAATTTGACCAATGAAAATTGAAATTTGCAAAAATTTTGTTGTCAATGGATTGAATGTTGCACTTTCTAACCTGGGATTCCATAATGTGAAAAGATTGAATATTGTAATTTCTTCATTTTAATCAAACTTGGGATTCCGTAATGTGAAAAAAATGCACCTGAAAAAGCTGGGTGTGTGGGGACATGTGAATCCACCAGTCCGTGTTCCTTGCCATTTTAACACGCCTACGGCTTTTTTCTGGCCCACTATAGGGTTAACCTAAATAAAATAGAAGCTCCGAGCTGCACCATAATTCTCTTGGCCCTAGTCCTGGCAAAAAGCCCTGATCATATGTAAAAAATCTCAACCTGAGATTTGGATTGTGGGACGTCCGAATCTGGACTCGTTTTGTTCGTCTACCAACTGCAAGCAATCATAATTATGACGGACCAAATTATGATTAAGGGAAATTTTAATTTATTGATTAACCACGTAGGTGAAAAAGCATTTCTATAAAACTGGCGGTTAGGTTACAGCTACTGAACACCCATGTATTTCGGTAGATAGTTTGTTTTTTAATGGACATCACATCTCTAAAAGTTTGTTTTCAGCTCAGCTGTTTTAGGGTTTCTATTTGTTTTCAGCTCAGCTGTTTTAGGGTTTCTATGAACAAGCTATTAATTCTGAAGCAAAAGTTGAAGCTGTAAGTGGAGTGTAGTGTTGCTCTGTCTAGTCTTCATCCGGAAATGCAAAACCAGTATGGCGGATAATAGTCCATTGAGTTCGTGTCATAATTCAGATCAGCCAAGACCTAGTTATTTAACGATGACCTCACAATTAATACCGAGATCATCTGAGACGGCCTTGACTGGAAAATCTTCAGTCTTTTTCGATTCGCCGGGAATACACTGGCCTTCGTACAGTAGCGACCATTCAGCCCTTGTGCTGCAACCCCATCGACTAATAAAGAAGAGAGGCCAGCTAGGCCATGGCTGCTACTTCCTGAACACGGAGGAGGATTTCTTCCAGGCGAGAGTGGGAATGAACCTTGCTGTGGCTGGATCAACATCATATTCCGGCAGCGCATCTCAAGAAACCGGTCATGTCAATGGATTTTACGGAACAGAAATCTCATCATGTACAGGCTCGCAGACACCCCAATGCCAGGCCGAGGGTTGTAATGCAAACTTGAGGAGTGCCAAACAGTACCATCGCCGATATAAAGTTTGCGAATTGCACTCTAAGGCTTGTACGGTCGTTGTAGGCGGTATCATTCAGCGGTTTTGCCAACAATGTAGCAGGTAATTTGTGTAAATTAAATCCCTGTTTCTTTCCTTTGCATTTATTTCCATTCCTACAAAATCTTGATGAGATGTCCTAGCCTAGCTTTTCCGATTGTTTTAGCTGCCTTAATAAGCTTTCTCTGCTATGGTTCGAGAGCCGTTAGAAAACAGAATGACTAGAATTATTTTCTTCAAGAGTGTACATCTTCAATGTCAATTTTCAGTGACCTAATCCTCTCCGCAATCTACTCTTTCTGTTCAAATAGGATTACGATTTTACATTTGTAATTTTGATGTCCAGATTTCTTAGCCTGCAATATAAGTGTGGAACTTGATTAAAATAGGATCATATAAATAATTATACGATTTTACATTTGTAATTTTGATGTCCAGATTTCTTAGCCTGAAATATAAGTGTGGAACTTGATTAGTATAGTACGAACATACATTCTCCTTTATTCTCATTTCCCGTTGTCCCTTTTTCAACTATAGTATTAAGGTTATGCAATATAAGAGTGGAACTTCAATAGCAAGGTTATGCAATATAAGAGTAACACTATAGTGAATATAATTCCTATTATTTGTAAATTTACTAGCATAAGTCAACCACCATATTTTTAAACTTTTACTTTCTATGCTCATTCATAGAAATACATGTAAATTTAGATTGCATAAGAGAATGATTTTTCAAAGTAAGAGAAAGCAAACAATAGAGAAAACATAGGAATCATTTTAAACAAATTTCTTATGTCTGCATATCCTATACTAACACACTTTACTTTAGGAGTTAGTCATATGTCGTATAAGACTATCTCATTTAAATAAGGTCAAGTTAGCCATCAACAATCAATATAAAAATTGTCTCTTTATTGATTAAGACCCACTAGTAAGTTGGTGCCTGTTAATTATTTTGTGAAGTAGATAGGGTTTTGGATCTAGGAAGCCTATTTAAAGAGATGTGGGGCTATAAAGGGTTTTGTTGGGAATTATTGTAATAGAGCTCTTCTCAAGTGAAAGATCCCACTAAGTGAAGGGGCCTATGTACATTGCTTCCCGAAGTTATTCTCATAATATAAAGCTTATTTGCTGCCCTATATATATTTCTATTGTCTAATGTTTCTTGTTTTGCTCAATAAATTCTGGTTTATTGCATCTTAGCCTCTATATATCCTATGGATTTTTAAGTTTCTGGGATAAAGAACACAAGTGGTATGAGAGCCACCTTTCTGAGCCAACATGCCTCCAATATTTTATAATAAAAAAATTAAGGCGAGAGACATGTTTGAGCAGCTTTAATTAACCACAAATACATATCATTCAATAGGTAAAATTATGGCCGAGGAACACTACACTTGGTGAATACAGTTAGTCCTTAGTCACATTGTACCCTTGGTTGGTATAGTTGTTGGAAACCACTCTAACTCTTGTTGGTACCCCTTCAAGTAATAGTTCATTAGATTTGACACCTTCACAAGGAATCTCACATCCACGTACCCATGGGTATACTAAAAGTACTCAAGGTCAATTGAAACCAATTATAGATTGTCCATTCCATTGTCTTGTTGCTATAGTGGCACAGAACATAGCACTAAGAAGATACTTTTGCATACCTAGTTAGTCGTGTAGTATGGCTAAGGGCACAGTTAATCCTCCTTAATTAGTGCATTGAGATATTGTGTTCATTACTTTATTTGAACCGACATGTATATCAAAGACTTGCTATAGCACTTAACAATACCTTTTTTATAGGACATGGAAAACCATGGAAACCGTTATCTCTATGACCAACTACTGAAATTTCCTCATTCTATTAGAGTAGTCGGTGCAACAACCTAATTTTCAATGGGCAGCAAAGTGAAATTCCTACATCTTTAAATTTAGTAGGAATTTGGGAATTTTGTCAACATAGTACCATTCACTAGGAAGGAAAAACCTCACCACATCAACCCTTATTTGTTACCTACCTCAAAAGAATCCTTGCATTGTGTTGATTATTTTGATATATATCTCTAGCAACTTTTTTTTGGGTGGTCCCGAAAGCCCTTCTTTCTAACCTCAAAAGGCTCCTTACATCGTGTTGGTCATTTTGATATATATCTTGAGCACAACCCCTTTTTGGTAGACCTAACCATTATTCTTTTGGTGTTCATACTTTTTTGCTTCCATGGTACACACCCGCAACCAAGTCCACATGGAGGATGCCATCTATAATCCACCCCTACCAAATCCGCCCCCCAACCTTCAAGCCCTAACCTCATTACTCATGTCAATGGATCAGGAGTTTGATAAGCTCACCCTCGAACTAAATGACAACACCAGCACCCTCACCAACCATGACCATTTATTGATTGCTTTTCCCAACATGTCACATTTGATCAACCATTTGATACTCCAACCAAAGAAGTCGTGGTCACTAAAGACCAAGGATATCACACTCTATTCCTAGAAAACTTGTATCACTCCTTTTAGGATAAAAATTTATTGCATCGATTTTCAAAGATTGACATGTGCAGCTTTGATGGCTCCGATTGGGTTGGGTTACCCAAATGGAACATTATTTTGCACTCCATGGCATTAAATATGATCTTCTGAAGTTGAAAATTGGGACTTGATATTTAGATTCTAAACACACAATGGTGGCAAAGGTACAAGAAATATTATTATCATTGTGTCTCGTGCAACCAATTTGTGAAGATCCTTCATGAGCATTATAAATAGGACACTCACTACTTGGGAAGGTTGACCAAATTGTGCCAAACTCATATTGTTTTGGGTTATATTACACTCATTCCCTTTGATTCCTTTTTCCATGAATTTTTCATCAGCGGCCTCAAAGAGTCAATTTGTGCCCATGTTCTTATGCAGTGACTCTCCACTTGGTTAGAATCCTATGGAAGAGTTGGAGAAGATGAATTGGTGATTAGTGCCAAACCCAAATGCTCTTCCTTCCCCACCCATACAGGGTCTTCCATGTCTCCTACTTCTAATGATTCTACCACCTTGCCTTTACGAATCTATAATTTGAGCTCAGATGCCAAGGTTGAACACCAACACTTGGGCCTCTACTATAACTATGATGAAAAATATTTCAAAAAGCATAATTTCAAAGAATAGAAGTTATTCTATATTGACGCAACCCCCCATGATGCCTCCACGAACAACACCCTAGAAGCTCCTCCTAAATCAAAATTAGATGATACTATGCCCCCCATCGAAGATGCACCTTATATGTTATTTCTTGAGGAGAAACCCCAAATTTCACTCCATGATTTATTAGGATTTTCAACACCTTAGACATCAAAATTGATTGGCTACATCAAGCACAAAAAAATCATATTTTTAATTGACAGTGATATCACCCATAATTTCATTCAACGATGAGTGGCTAAAAAAACCATTGCCATATCCACCTCATCTTCAATTTCCAAATTAGGATCGCCAATGGGGGTATGATGAAATGTGGCGGTCATTGTGAGAATTTAAAACTCCAAATGGGTGACTACCATCTCAAAACATATATACTTTCCATTGACATGGGTGGTTGCGATATAGTTTTTGTGGTTTAATCATGAAAGGTTTTGTACTTTGGGACCTATCATCGTGGATTCCAAGAAACTATCTCTCATATTTACTGAGTCTAGGAACACACATCACCTCCACAAAATTATACTTAATTCTCCTAAAATTATGTCATCCCATGACATGGAGAAATTGTTGAATAAAGGTCACTCAGGTTCCAATTCTCATTTCCATGCAATCCACATCATGGAAACTCCCACACTAGATATTAACTGTGACTTGCAACAAGTTCGCTCGTAGTATCAACATTTTTTTGAGGAACCAAAGTGTTTACCTCCATCCTATGGGGAATATGATCATGCCATTCCCTTAAAACGAAGTAGTTAGCCCACTAATTGTTTTCCCTAGAACCATCCTTTTGCACAAAAGAACGAAATTAAAAAAATCATTCATGAATTATCGAAGACATGTGTCATTCATCCTAACATAATCCATTAATCATCACTAGTGGTTAAAGTACTAAAAAAAAGGATATCGGTGATTGTGTCCTCATTCAATGATCTCAATAAATTAACCATCAAAGATAAAATGGCCATTCTTATCATTGATGATCTCTTGAATGAATTGCATGGTGCCAAATTCTTCACCAAGCTTGACCTTCATTCAAGCTACCATCAAATCTAAATGAAAGAGGCAAATATCCCCAATACATCCTCCCACACTCAAGAGGGGAATTACGATTTTTTAGTCATGCCCTTCAGTCTCTACAATACCCCCTCCACTTTTCACAACATCGTGAATAATATATTCTACCCCTTCATCTTCCATTTTTTTTCTAGTTTTATTCGATGATATCTTGGTTTACAACCCCACTTCGGAAATCCACTTCCATTATGTTGTTGGTACCTTGCAATTATTAAAGGATCACAAGATATTTTTGAAATGGTCCAAGTGTGTTTTTTGGGTAATCAAGGTTGAATACTTGGGCCATATTGTGAGTTAGGATAGTGTATGTGTGGATCCCAGGAAAGCGGAAGCTATGCAAAACCACAGGGGCTTCACTCAATAAACTGCTATCATAGCACATTCATTTGTGGCGTATGGAACAATACCCCTGATTTCACTAAATATTGGAAAATACCTTCCAAAATCTTTTTTTAACCCCCTCCCAATTCAAAAAACCCCCTATTTTCACTAGATATTGTATGTATCAATTTTTTCATTAACATTTTTAATACCCCTTTATAATTATACCTAGTATATTGATATCATACCCCTCTTATGACCCCACATGCATTTTACAATGCACCTTGCTTCTTTCGATGTATATTGTGGATGCACATTACTTCACCCACAATGCAATTACTCAACCACATATCATTATGATTTGCAACATCTAATGGTCTAATGAAGAGATAGGAGATCACTTCTTATATGTCACTAGAGCCAATGCACATAGTACAACATTTAGATTTCATATTGCAGTTCCCCAAATGTTGACTAAGCCTGTTGTGGGCTAGGTATCCAAGCCCCCAGGGCCTGTAACAAGCTCTAGGAGGCTGACTAAACCTCCCAAGGCCTGTAATAGGCATGATTGGTTAGTATTCAAGCCCCAAAGGCCTATCGAGGACCTATAACAGGCCCTGGAGGCTTAGAGCCTCCCAAGAATATTGGTAACAACTCGCTAAGTTATATTGGTAACAACTGGTTGTCAATGACCACTTTTTCTCGACTATGATCGACTGGAAACCCTCTTCACCACGAAACCCCTAGCCTCAAGCATGCCTCAAGGCGCAATTTTCGTGCGTACTGGTAAGCTCGAGCCTTGCCTCAACCCAATTTCTCATCCGAGCGTGATCCCACCATCTCCATTTGGTAGATATTTGTCAGCCCGCCCATATAAAAAATACCCCAAAGTATTTTTGTATTGTTACATTAAATAAAAAAACCCTTTTCCCCTTAATATATAAGCAATATAATTTGTAGGTTTTCATGATTATTTAATACCCCAATATGAATGAATGTGATATTATATTTCCTTCTAGTGAAGCCCCCATGTGCAAAACTAGCCCTGCCCCAAGAGATTGAGAGGGTTCCCTGTACTTACTAGATATTATCGTAAGCTTGTTCCAAAATATGGGAAGATTGTAACTAATCTTATAAGATTGCTAAAAAAAGATTTTTTTTTCTTGGAATGAGGTAGCGATGTAGGCCTTCTTCGCCCTAAAGGAATCTATGTGCACTACATTTGTATCAACCATGCATAATTTCACTAAGAAATTTGTCTTAGAATATGATGCCTTGAGTTGTGATCTGGTAGTAGTATTGCTAGAAGATAGATTCCCATTCTCCTTCACTAGTAAGAGATATGTGATTGGAACTTGGGAAAATCCACCTATGAGAATGAAATGATAGTTCTCATTCACGTAGTTGAGACATAATGACCATATTTAATTGCGTGGCATTTTTAGATTAAGACCAACCATCATTGTCTCAAGTATTTCTTGGAATGACAATTGTCCTCACCTTAAAAACATAAATGGATCACCAAGATGTTGGGTGATTATGATATCATATATAAGAAGGGTCCTGTCAGTGTGGCGGTAGACACTACAAGGAAAAAGGCCTTTGGTGAGGGGTGAAAAACATCACCATAACCTCATTGGCGATAGTCAAAAGGGCCTCTATCACCAAAAATTGAATGTCACAAAAGGCAGCGTAGCCAAAAGTAAAGGAGATATGGAGATGGGCTAGGTCCATCACCAATAATTATTATTAGTGATGCTCAATTACTGTGGCCAATTCCTATCAATAATAGTGGCATGTCTTTAATGATCATCACTATTGATGCATATATGATGACGATCAACGTCAGTAAAAATTGAACGTAGCTAAAACTAGCATAGATATTGAGATGGTATAGGTCCATAACCAATAATCATTATTAGTGATGGTCGGTGACTATTGCCAATTCCTATGAACAATAGTGCCATGCCTTCAATGACCCTCACTATTGATGCATATGTGATGGCGGGAAATTTTCATCGTCATTTCCTATGAACAATAGTGATTTGTTGCTGACAAACCTTTAATGACCTTCACTATTGGTGCATATATGGGGACAGTCAATGGCCATCATTATTTGTATGGGTGAGGGAATTAATTAATTGGCACCTTCGAAAGTAATGATTAATAGACTAATTTTTTTGTTGATTAAACTCATTTTCTCCACATATGTTTGTTATTTAACTATAATCTACAGTAAATAGTGTAGAATTGTATTGTGAAAAAATTACAAAAAAAACTTAGAGACAAGTTCTCAAGTTAATATTCTAAATATGCACTCAATAATTAATAAACACTTTGCTAGCATAGTATTATGTAACAGTAATAATAATAATTTTCCCAAAACTAATAATTACAAACTATATACAGTAAAACGAAGAATTAAGCCCTTCATTACTAGCGTGTAATAATGTTTGTCTCTACATTTGGTATAGAGGCTAAGGCTCAAACACTTGGTCTCTAGGGATATTGTTATGTTTAAATATGGAAAGTTAAATTTAGTCCAACCATAATTATAGGAAAAGGGTAATTAAAGTTGTTTATAGAACCTACCTAGTAATAGATTAAGAAAATTAGAAAACTAAATATTAACTCTGAAAAAAACATACCTACCCATCATGCGATATTAAATAAATTAAATATAAAATATAAACTACCCTAAGAAGCAAGAAGCAACTACAGGACTGGGCATTAACTTGTAATGCTAGGTATTTATAAGATTTATAACCCCATGACTAGTTTACATCGAAATATAAATTGTTACATTTAACATTTAACCTATTCTATAACAGAATTAAATCTTAACCACGAGCGGTTCACTCAGTGAACTTGTTACATAGCATGATCGTTCACATGATATTAAAGAATATCCATAATTTCACTAAATATTGGAAAATTCCTCCTAAAATTGTATTGTTGAACCCCCCTCCCAATATTCCTTTCCGATTAACAAAACCCTATTTTCACCAGATATTGTATGTATCCATTTTATCAACCCATTTTTAATACCCCCTTTATATCATATTATCAATTTGTAACAAACATGATCCCTAACACATCTTAGTATAAGCAAACATGATGATAAATGAAATAATAGTATAATGTTAATAATGATCCCACCAGGATTGCAGGGGTGACTGATCAATTTGTAGCATTGGATAGTGGAAGACCCAACAAAATAGTACTGGGAAGAAAAAATGCATAAAAGGAAATCTGATCAAGAGATCAACATAAAAAAGAATGTAAAAGGCTGATAGTCCAATAGTTAGTGCAATGCTTAGAAAAGATGAGAATTGCAGATGTTTCACACCACAACCTGCCAATCTACCAATTTTATATCATGTAAATATAAGTATAGCCATAGAGAACTCATGTTTTCTATAAGCTTAATAAGTTAAACTCCATAAAAATGCAAAATTGAAACCCTTTTGTGGATGGACTCCCCTACCTTCTTATCAAAACAATCATCATTGATGTTTGAACCCAAATGAACATAGCAAAATTCCTCTTACTTTCCAATAACACCATATGATCATGTGCATAGCTTGGATTTGGGTTATTTGCAAGATGCATTAATGAATTTCCTCCACTTCCTCTACATTCATTCTTGCGATCAAGGGAATTAACAAAATTTAGTTACCTTTTCTTACGTTATATCTAGTTTTTTTTTATCTTTACAAGAGAGGGAAAAATCCCCATTGTTAGGTTTCAAGCATGTAATAGTTATAAAGATACACAAATGGTGAAACGTATATGATACCATTTCATGGTAACAATAAAACATAGGGTATGTAAATAAGGATTATATTTTCACCTATGTTCATGTAAGTTCCAATACACTATTAAGACGGATGCCTTGCATATAAAAATTGAAATTACAATTATGAATGTGGAAAATATAACTCAATTTAACAACTTTTAATCATAAATGGCAATGTGAAAATGTTAAAGAAGAATACAAAAAGTTGAAAGAAATACTTAGTCAAGAAAGATTGATCTAACTTTTCTTGGTTCCAGTGAGCCAAGAAAGATTGATCTCACTTTTCATGGTTTTCATGGAGCAGGGTTTGATTGAATCTCGATACCCACCTAAACCCCAACCTAAAAAATGAATATTTATATCTTTTACTCAAATGCCTACAAAAAATACAATACAATTGTTCAACTTCGAGACTCACAATCAGCTACATCTCTTAACTTAAATATGAAAACAATATAACATCAATTCAAACCAAGCCTAAATAGCTATTAAATGAGTATTTCTCAAGGCCAATAATCCAAAGAGACTTCCATCGATATTATCATTGGTACACTATTATTAGATTTATGCAAACTTAGGATCATAAGCAATATCAAATGAAAATGGAGGGTCCTTAAGTTTTAGGTGGGTATGAATTGAGCCTATGATTTGGAGGTATGAATCCATCCAATGATTTGGAGGTTACTCCTCAGCCCACCCAAATAAAATAACCCCCAATATTTATATTACTATGTCAAATTTAAAAACCCCCTTGATCCCTTAATACAAGGAAATATATTTTTGAGGTTTTTAAGAGTATTCAAACCCCCAATATGAATGGACATGATATGATATTTCCTTGCTACTGAACCCCCCATGATCTTAACCAATAACATAGTAAGACTTGCATGGTTTATTGCAACAAATTATCCTATATGTCTAAACACTAAATAAATAAAATATGCATTGTAAAGACTGCAACACTCTCACATATGAAAGCAAAACATAGTACAAACTTAGTAAACCTATAACGAAATAATAGGTAAATGTGTAAAGGGGACTAAGAAAGAAAAACCACTAAGTTATAACTAAATTAAATTACATTTCAAGAATAACAAGTAGCGAAAGAATGCACTATAAAGGATTGCAGGGATTGCATATCTAAGTTTTACTTTTAAAGATAATGAAGAATCTACAAGTTGTAGAAGGAAAATATATACCTATTTAATAAATAAAAACCTATAACTAATGCAATTATGGAACCATTTTACCTTGCAAAATGTGTCAAACAAATCATTTAGCAAACCCATGATCAAATTGGACAAACTTTAAGTTCTTTCTTCTAAAAGGGAAAACCTATGAACAAATATAAATTATGAAACCATCAACAGATCTGAATTATAATCTATATCCATGGGTATGAAAGGTGTTGGGGTATTAAGCTAGATCTCTTGCTATAGAGCACGTTCCTTTCTTAGGACACATCTATATTTGGTTTTAAAATAAATCAAATAAATAAATAAAATTCTTGCGGGTTTTGGGAAAGAAGGGAAAAAACACCGATTTGATTGTTTGGCCCATTTGAACTCTTTCCTAGCTCATTTCAAAGATAATAGAAAAATCTACAACTTATCTTATTTCTAAAGAAGCTAAATCCTTGCACTTTTTTCCCATAATTGCCTTCAAGGTCACGGTTCTTATTAAGGACGAAAATTTGAAAACATAATCTAAAGAAAAAGGTGGGGGGCTCTCCATAAGTGACCTGAAAAACTCACTCTAGTCCATGAATCTCCATCAAATCCTTGGATAACCTACAACACATGAAAACCACAAAAAATTGATTAAAACCATCAAGAACTAAACCAAAGGAATGAAGGAAAACAAAATAAGAGATCCTTACCCATGAGAGAGAGCCATGACATAAATCTTGGCCTATACATTCTCCATACGAAAAATCCCACTATTGAAACCCTAGGCTGGAAGACAAGGAGAGGAGAGGAGGAGAAGGAAAAAATGAGATGAAAGAAGTGAGAAAAGAAAATGAAAAATTAGGGTTAGGAGACTTTTTATGGAGAGAAATTCTCCTAATTCTATTTTTTGGAAATTAAATTACCCTACTGCTCTAGGATTCATCCAAGTGGCACATCTTCTGCTCTTGGATTGAATATCTTTCCTTTTTCTCCCTAAACTAATTAATTAGAACCAAATTAACCGTATTAAGTAAATAACTTCTTCTAAATATTGAATTTTGCTTTTTATTTATGCATATGATAAAAATACCTTCTAAAAAATATATAACTTGATTTTTCTAAGCAAGGTAAATTCATAGATAAGGAAAATTATTAAATATTCAACCATTAATCATAAACAACCACAACAACAAAGAAAATAGAAGTAAAAATTTAAATTTCAACATATTCTTTTTTGGGTAAAATAAAATTTAAAACAAAACTAGATTAAAATATAATTCTATATTAAAAGAAGCTTAGTTATATATATATATATGAAAATTATTAAATATTCAACCATTAATCATAAACAACCACAACAACAAAGAAAATAGAAGTAAAAATTTAAATTTCAACATATTCTTTTTTGGGTAAAATAAAATTTAAAACAAAACTAGATTAAAATATAATTCTATATTAAAAGAAGCTTAGTTATATATATATATATATATATTCTTTTTTGGGTAAAATAAAATTTAAAACAAAACTAGATTAAAATATAATTCTATATTAAAAGAAGCTTAGTTATATATATATATATATATATATATATATATATGAAAATTATTAAATATTCAACCATTAATCATAAACAACCACAACAACAAAGAAAATAGAAGTAAAAATTTAAATTTCAACATATTCTTTTTTGGGTAAAATAAAATTTAAAACAAAACTAGATTAAAATATAATTCTATATTAAAAGAAGCTTAGTTATATATATATATATATATATATTCAATTCTTAAAATATATTAAATTATGTCCTTTGTGTGAAAACAACAAAGCAACGGATTACCTTTATATCATGTACGACTATCGTCAACAGATAATCGAGAACATAGAGGCATTATCAGACATCGAGATCTGGGTCTACTACCTTTCAACCAACCTATATACCTCATGCACTTAGCCATAGAGTTGTTGCATAAATTAAAAACATTGTTGAAACATCTGATTCATGGAAGAGACACGATGGGGATGTTGACCCAATAGAAACATCGTGTTCGGGGCACAGAGTTAATGTGGTGTTGTTGACGTCACTAGAATTCATGTATATATAACTAGTTATAGTAGCTAATTGCACTTACCAAATTTTGGGTAATTTTCTTATTATAACTATTAGACGGATGTACTTATCAACTTAGGGGACATGAGTAGAACCTTTAATTTTGTTAAAAAAAAAAAGATGATTCCTTTTTTTATTAGTACATATTCCATCTATATTGGGGCATGACCTTATTAAAGAAATAATGAAACTCTTGTTAGAACCTTAAGGAATTATCATTTTGAATTCAATATGCTGTGACATATAATAACTAATGAAATAAAACTCTCATCCAATTGAAAAATCATGTACACCCACCAAGAATCTGATCCACCCCAGTTGGTTTTCCTACAATGACTATATGGGTTGTTTCCGTCTTAGATTTAAACACACTACATAACTAGTTGTAATTAACATAATCTTTACAAAAAATTATAATAGTAAAAAAATGCTAAGCAAAGTTATGATTTTTCATTTTAATAACTAGTTGTAATTAACATAATTTTAAAAAAAAAATTATAATAGTAAAAAAAATGCTAAGCAAAGTTATGATTTTTCATTTTAATAGGAACCGCATTCTTCTACTCATTATTGACTTTTGTTTTTAGAAATTGGTGGTAGTTGGAATATTGTATTTATTTATGCATTGTATCATTTATCCTAAGTTAAATATTTAGTTATTGATCGTTAGTAGAAACCAAAATAATTTAACTATTCCTCTTGATAATAATAGAGGATAATGATATCAAAACATTGACATAAACCTTCCATCAATGTTGAAGTCGGCACAACCATGGAGCAGGACATCTTATGCTCCCTAGGGGAATGTATGACATGTTTAAAGACTATATAGTTGGGAAAATCCATAATCAAAACATGGGTCTAAATCCTAATCCAAGCCAAGATCAGGAGCAACCATCCTCCTTGAAGGGTTTCAGGGTACCCATTAAGAAGAAAGTGAAAAAATCTAACTTGCCAAAATTCTCAAAGAAGAAAGATGGTTTGGTGGAAGAATCCTAGATGATGTCAGTTATGAGAACTCTCAGTTTCAAGGATTACAACACGAATGAAAAATCCTAGATAATGATGAGTCTTCTAACATGAGATTATTTGATGTGGTGGGTGAGAGTAGAAAATAAGATACACATTGGTCCCTTATAGGTGTTGTGGGATCTATTTGAGGATAAATTCAAAAACAAATATTTGTTCGACGAATACAAGCATCAACATAAGGAAAACTTCCATGTAGTTCAACAAAAGGGAAGGTCGATAGAAGAATATGAGGCTGAATTTTTCTCTATGTTCCATCATGTTAAGTACATGGATGATGACACTAGAAAGGTCAAAATATTTTTACATGGGTTGGGCGAAGAAGTCCACACCAAGGTGGCTATGTGGAAACCCACAACCATGAAAAATATATCCAAGCAGGTGAATAAAAAGAATGATAAGGGATTTCAGGAACAAACGTAGGTATAGGTACATACCTAAGGTCAAGTACCCAAGGGGAACTCTAGGCTAGCAGGAACCCTCCAAATTTGGGGAAGGAGAGTCAGGTATTGGGGGGCACACTTTGGAACAACTAGTATGGATGATATGACAACCTTATCCCATTTTGTTCCAGCAATTACACCACATGTAGCAGGGTCAAGAGCAGGGCCACGGCAACATCGGGGAGGTGGTCATGGTTAGGGTCATAGTGGAAGTGGACAAACAGTCACCATAACCCCACCTAGAATTAGGTGTTTTAGATGTCAAGTCCCCCACTACTAGAATCACTATTGGGTACTTCTAGACTAGATCTATCTTAGAGCTAGTTATTATGATCACTACTAGTGCTTTCAGACTAGTTATGAGTCACAAATATGAGCATGTTGACATGATCCCTCATAGGCTATAAGTAATTTAGTAGCTAGTTCTAAAAGAAACCAAAATATTTATAATATGAGCTCTATCCGACGAGACATTCTCTTCATACAAGAAACAATGATTCCAGGAGACACAACTATGTCCATTTGAAAGAAGCTCATGGTTGGTTGGGATTTTGTTTCTCTATATGCTATTGGGTTCTCTAGAGTTCATATTACTGGTTCATGCCCTTATTGATCTTTAATTAACTCATATGTTGTGTTTTCAAGACTTTGCATAGAAGTCCACAGTCCTAAATTGGGAAGGGGCCTTTGTTTGATCAATGTCTATGACCCCTACAAGAATAGGGAGGCTTTCTGGAATTCTCTCGAAGGTAATAGTTGGATTGGCCTTAAGAAATTAATACTTTGGGGTGAATTGAATATCACTGTGGCTAGAAATTAAGTATGGGGTACTTTGACCAACTAGGATAGGTTATCAATATTATTTCTAGATTTGTTTGAATCCAAAGGGATGGTGGATGTGTAGCGAGTATATCTTAATCCCACTTGGTCCAACAATAGGGCAGGGAATGTTGGAATAGCCAAAAGGCTTGATCAAATTTTTCTTCGTCACTCCATATTGGACAATGTCAATTATAGGTTTTAGGTTGACTAGACTAGAATTTTATATCACTTTCTTATGGTGTTATAAATCGGATTTGGATCCAACAAGACAAAATATTGATTTAAATACAACCCAGCTTAAGTCCATCTTGATGACTTAAAATGGTTGTTATTCTAGAGCTAAAAGAAGTATGATACCCTAGTAGATCTCTCTATTGTGAACCAATTCACCAATGCTCTCAAAGCAGTCTTGGAGAAGGTAGTGTCCTAGGCACATGAGCGAGTTAAAAAAAAAAAATACTTAGTGCAAATTGACGAGGACCTAAAAACTATGGATGACCGATATGCATCTGACCATCCATCGAAGGTTGAAGTAGCAAGAATTAAAGGTATTGAGGGGAGAAGATCTAAACTAATTCTTGACAAATAAATTGACTAGAGGATTAAAAGTAGAGCAACTTGGCTCTCTATTGAGGATAAGGATACAAAAAAAAATCATAGATTTGTAAAGTATCTCAAAATATTGAACATAATTTGGAGATTGAAAGATATTGTAGGGAATGAAATATTAGGGCTTAAAGATCTTGTATAACTTGGTATGTCGCACTTCTCTAGTCTACTAAAAGATCCTATAAAAAATAACATCTAGGAAATCCTCAAAATCATCTCATGTTATCCTATGATGATCGAAGAAGCTAAGAATGATTTGGTGTTCCAGGAGATCCCGAAGGAGGATTTGTTCTATTTTATGGCTTCCTTTCAAAAGGAAGAGAGCCCTAGGCCCAATGGATGGATCGTAGAGTTTTGGGCACTTACTATTATGCAACCGATATGGTAATCAACTATGAAAAAAATGGGTTCTTTACATTTGGCATGACAAAACGTTCCTTAGGAAGAATTGTTGGACTATTTAAAATCCCTCTAAAGGACTTTGACTATGGTTTTAAGCACCTAGGTTTTATTCTCAAGCCCGATAATTACCCAAATATAGGGTACTAGAAGTGGTGAGTTGAAATAATAGAACAAAGAACCATCCACTGGTGCAGTAGGTGGATATTGCGTGGTGGTTGGGTTGTGTTTATTAAATTTGTTGTTGAAGCAATCCCAATTTACTAGCACTTCATATAAGATATCCCAAAAGGAATCTTGGCTAAGATTAAAAAGCTCCGTGCCAACTTCTTATGGAAAGGCATCCCTGAATACAAGGGATCCCACTTAGCTCGATGGAAACTAAGTCCCTCTTTACTAAAGGAATGGATGCAATAGTGTAAAGAACCCCTAAACCACCTTCCATATTGAAATTGACTTGCAATTCCCACAATGTTGCAGCTAGGAAATGCCCACCGATCAACTTCCACAATGCTCATGAACATTTTTGTACTACTCTTTCTAACAGTGTCCATTTCTAGTAAGAAAGACGCAAGATTTGGCATTAACAAGTGCAAAATTTGGACTTATGTGGGGGGGATTCAGAAACAAATATACCCTATATACGGGGAGCATTGCTAGAATGTAAGAGGTGGTTTCCTAGATCTAGGAGATAGTTACTTTTATTTCTTTTCTTTTTTCCATAATAGTGTAATATATATGGTGAATAATGAGTATGGAAAAATGATATTGATCCTATTTGGACTCAAAAACATTTCTAAAGAGGATTATAACAATTGGAAAATACATATGAATTCTAACAGGAAGCAAGGTGTTAGTGGTGCAATATCATTTATTACGAACACTTGCAAATATTTGGATGAAAATGGCATTAAATAAGTGAGGGAAAAAGGACAACAAATTACTAGGAAAATGGGTTTTCAGAGTGGAGGTCACAAGCAAAAATTGCCATGCAATATGCAGTGCCACATTTTTGTTTGGTTATGTTTGATATCTAATCAAAAGGTTGATCCCGATGATGTATTATCCTGTTTAGCATGTTTTGGTCTTGAAAATTGGATGTATGGTCTAGGATGTGTTTGGATAGTATGGGAGAAAAGTTTTAGGGCCCCTTGAATGTATAAGGTTGGGCATATTTGGTTAAGGTATCTAAAGAATATGGATAGATTTTGTGGTTTTCTGAATAAAAAATAGAAGTACAATCAAATACTATAGTAGACAAGGAATTGGAAGGTGAAGTGCTCCTATGTTTTAAACTCTTGCAAATGTCATAATTGGAATATCTTATTTGGCTAGTCAATATAGTGGTCCACCTCCACCTGAAGTCTATGTGAACCAACTCTAAATTATCCTAGGGGAATACAAAGAGTTTGCATTCAATAGTGAAGTGTGTATTGAGGCTACACAATGAGTTTGACCCTCAACTCGAAGAAGTACATAGTGTAGAAGGCCATCTTCAGTCATAACCTTCCCTGAGGGTTAATCTAAGTGATCTGTATAAACTATATGTAAATATCATCTTGGATGAACCTATTGAAATACTCCATGGTAGGTAAGAGATGGGTAGGTGCATCTAGGGAATATTTGAATAGAGGGATCCAGCCAATCATGATACTCATGGACTCCAAAATATCCGAGACCCTACAAACCAATATCTAGATGGAGTGAAAATCTAGTAGAAGTAATGGACTTCGATGAATAGTATGACAAGTATGGGTATGGTTCATGTCCTTTCAGTGAGTTAACAAAAAATATTTATGTAATGCAAAAAGGAAATAAAGATAAACATATAGTATAGACTCAAGCCAAAACGGTTCAACACCAAACACTACAAGGATAATGTGCTAATTAGTGTTAGATTATGGCAACTTCGGGATGTTTTTCATGGTTCAGATGCCTTACATGGAGGTACATTAGCTGCATAGGCATCAAGATGAAGTAGAGAGTGAGATGCACTATACTCAGTGGCATGAGCCCAATGGGGGCTGGATGCGGAGCTTCAGGGGAGATTGACCTTTGCATGCATCAATATTGCATGACCTGTCAGCATTCAGGGACTACATGCAAATGTGACCTTTTGCATGCATGCATGCAAAAGAGACTTTTTGCATGCACCGGTAATTAGGTTTTTGGAAAACCTAATTCATCAGTGAGATTATTTATAGAGGTAGGGGGTCCCCAGATGAGGTTACTTAGTTGTATCATCAGAGAGAGATACTGCAAGAGTGAGGAGGACGTGACTGTCCATGTGGGGCGACTTTCTGAGATAAAGAGGAGTTGTTGCAGGAGCTAGGAAGGTCAGATTTGAGCTAGATCAGTGACCTTCAGTTCCAGTGAGACCACGCATCCATTACTGTGAGCTGAGAGATCTCCACGTTGTTTTTATTGATTAGATTGGAGGAGGTTGAGTTCTCTTGGAGGAGAACATTTTTCCTAAGGGGAGAGAAGCCCATTGTGAGCTGGATTCACTAATTAGGAGTCTATGACTTTTAGGATAGCCTTGCCTCAAGATTTGAGGAAGGTTAGGGACGATTGGAGCTAAGATCTGTTGAGATCCAGAGCAGTACTTGCATTTCACATCCATAGGGGAGGGTGCACTTGTGCATGCAGAGGAGGCCGATTTCATCAGTGGGCAGTCTTCAGAGCTAGCAGATCATAGCAGAGAGATCTAGAGAGGGAAGATCTATCAGAGGCACCGTCAGAGCACTTATATCCAGTTTGGCAGTTAGGGCATACTTCTGCAGTGCATGCATCAGCTGGATCCATGCAAATTAGAGTTTGTCTTGTTCAGAGAGGGATTGAGGTACCGAATGAGGTAATTATGTATTGTATTGTATTTTATACATCTATATTCTTTGGGCTTGAGAGAGAAGATAGCCCCATAGTTAGTTGGTTTTTCCCAAAAGGATTCCAGGGTACATCTGTTGTCTTTGTGGTTGATTGCATTTATGTTTAGTTGGTAAATGAAGATCTAGTAGTTTGAGTTTATTTCTTTATGAGCATATATTGATTTAGAGACTCATACCACTTGAGATCTCAGGGCGATCCAGAGGGAGTAGTGATCTCTGGATCTAATATATTTACATGGTATCAGAGCCCTATTGAGGGTCAGGGTTGGCAGTCACACATAGATCTGCAGTGTTGGTGACTAGATCTGAGATAGATCTACTAGATCTGTGGAGATAGAGACCATATCTACCATATCTGAGTAGCACAACTCAGATATGAGGTTGTAGAGGTCAAATCTATCAGATCTGTGGTATTGGAGACTAGATCTGAGATAGATCTAGTAGATCAGTGACGATAGAGATCGGATCTACCAGATCTGAGGAGCAGAGCCTGATCTGAAGTTGTAGAGGTCAGATCTATCAGATATGTGAGTTTGGAGTTGATATCTGAGATAGACCTTTCAGATATGACATGAGCAAAGTCTAAATCTGTGGAAGCTATATCAGATATGAAGCACAGTGTTCAGATCTGTGAGAGCAGATTCCAGATATGAAGAGCAGAGTTCATATCTGTGAGTGCAGACATCTGATCTATTAGGATAGATACTAGACCTATCAGATTTGTGATTTCAGAGGTTAGATATAAGATAGATCTACCAGATATGTGATCAAGAGATATTCTTGTTTCACTGTGGGTTACAGTATTTCAGTTTTGCAGAGTTATGGCCACTAGTTTGAGAGAAGAGTACAGGTTGATGGGCAAGCCTATATGTGGGTCCAGAGAGAACTTGGATGCAGTTTCAGTATTAGTGACATAGGGAGAGCATGATGCTTCTCTCAAGATGACATTGATAGAGGAGGAGCATAGATATGCATATCAAAGTGCAGCAGATGCAGCCAAAAAGTCTTGCAGTTCAGAGAGAGTAGCTGTAGCAGCATATGATGTGTTTGATCCCGGTGGATGCTTCTCCAGTAGTACCTTCCTTGCTAAGAGGGAGTGTTAGTACAAATATGTGCATGAGATATGCATGTGCATGAGGTCTTGCATGATGCATGTGCATGAGTTATGCATGCTGCATATGCATGAGATATGCATGCACATGACAACTGAGAGATGGTTGATTATGGATGAGTAGGTGGCAGTAGCAGAGGAGGTTGATGAGTTTACTTGTCGGTTTGAGAAGGAGTTCTCATTAGCCTCAGTTCAATCACGACAAGACATTAGCCTACTAGAGGCTCAGCTTGATCAGAGGTGGAGAGTGGACAACACTCTCAACAATCATATGACAAGATTGCAAGATGCATTCTTAACCCTAGAGCATACTTCCGTGCAGTTGACTCGAGATGAGTTGGGGGTTGACCATTTGGTTGCTGGAGTGGGAAGAGTGATATTTCTGCTTGATCATGGGGAGCCCTTGGAGGTTTCAGGAGTGCTCTTTGTTTCAGGACTGAGATGGAGTGTCCTCTCAGTGGCAGCTTTGGCAATTGCAGGATACCCTGTAGTGTTTCACAGGGATCAGTTCTTCACCTATCTTAGAGGAGTAGACCCAGTCTTACTTGGTCACAGTATTGATGGTGACTACTTGGTTCATGGACAGCCTACTTCGGGCACATTAGGATGGCTGAGTGCATCCTCTTCAGATGCAGAGGACGATGATGAGCGGGATGCTCATAGCAGAGATGAGGATAGGTGGAGTGAGCCTGTTCAACAGTTGGGTGGGCGAGATGCTCACCATGATGAGGATCAGGGCAGTAATTTTAGAGCTTAGTTGGATGATCGAGATGCTCTTGGCAGTGATGGAGATGTGGAGATTGAGCCCTTGGGCTCATATCAGAGGGATGAGCATGCTTCTCATGCAGGTACCAGTTAGAGAGCAAGCTGGTATGACATGGTTGAGATGGACTTGGCTTAAGAGAGAGCTCAGTGAGTGCAGAGACAGAGGGAGTTGACTTATAGAGCTGAGTCAACTCAGGGTCATAGGAATATGACCTATAGAGTAGTAGATCCACTTGACAGAGGATTTCAGAGTTGGTTACAGCAAAAGAGACTCAAAGGGAGTCCGAGTCAGAGTGCAGTGGCAGATTCAGTTGTAGTTGACAGGAGGGATTCATCTAAAGCCATACATATGGAGATTGATCAGAGTCCTTCAGGTCAGAGAGTAGTGTCAGAAAGATCAGTTAGATCAGTGGCAATAGCAACAGACTTGTTGGATCCATGCATCAGTGTCAGGAATTCCCTCGTTAAGAGGGAGTGTTAGATTATGGTAACTTCGGGATGTCCTCCATGGTTTAGATGCCTTACATGGAAGTACATTAGCTGCATAGGCATCAGGATGGAGTAGAGAGTGAGATGCACTCTACTCAGTGGCATGAGCCCACTGGGGGATGCATGCGGAGCTTCATGGGAGATTGACCTTTGCATGCATGAGTATTGCATGACCTATCAGCATTCATTGACTGCATGCAAAAGTGACCTTTTGCATGCATGCATGGAAAAGTGACTTTTTGCATGCACCAGGAATTAGGGTTTTGGCAAACCTAATTCATCGGTGAGATTATTTATAGAGGCAGGGGGTCCCCAGATGAGGTTACGCAATTGTATCATTAGAGAGAGATATTGCCAGAGTGAGGAGGACATGATTGTCCATGTGGGAAACTTTCTGAGATAGAGAGGAGTTGATGCAGGAGCTAGGAAGGTCAAATCTAAGCTAGATCAGTGACCTTCAGTTCCACTGAGACCAGACATCCATTACTATGAGCTGAGAGAGCTCCATAGTGTTGTTATTGATTAGATTGGAGGAGGACATTTTTCCTGAGGGGAGAGAAGCTCATTGTGAGATGGATTGACTGATTAGGAGTCTGTGACTTCCAGAATAGCCTTGCCTCAGGATTTGAGGAAGGTTAGGGACGATCGGAGCTAAGATCTATTGAGATCCGGAGCAGTACAAGCATTTCACATCCATAGGGGAGGGTGCACTTGTGCATGCATAGGAGGTCTATTTCATTAGTGGGAAGTATTTAGAGAGAGCAGATCATATCAGAGAGATCTAGAGAGGGCAAATCTATCAGAGGCACCGACAAAGCACTCAGATCTAGTTTGGCAGTTAGGGAATACTTCTGCAGTGCATGCATCAGTTGGATGCATGCAAATTAGAGTTTCTCCTATTCAGAGAGGGATTGAGTTATCGGCTGAGGTAATTCTGTATTGTATTGTCTTTTATACATCTATATGCTCTGGGCTCGAGAGAGAAGATAGCCGCATAGTTAGTTGGTTTTTCCCGAAAGGGTTTCAGGGTACATATGTTGTCTTTGTGGTTGATTGCATTTATGTTTAGTTGGTAAATGCAAATCTAGTAGTTTGAGTTTATTTGTTTATGAGCATATATTGATTTAGAGACTCATACCACTTGAGATCTCAAGGCGATCCAGAGGGAGTAGTGATCTCTGGATCTAATATATTTACAATTAGGGATTACTTATTTTCATGTGATGTTGCATTGAAGGAGAAGTGTTTGCACTTGATTATTGGTTGAGGCCCAATCAAGATTAAGTAAACAAGGAATTCACGAAAGGACTTTAATGACATGATACCAGTATTGTGAAAATGTATAAGGAAAAAAATGAGAAATATATAGAACAAAAAGTATAATCATTAATGTATATTTAGGGATGGGAATTGGGATCTAAACTATGGTTTGGGGACAAACACTAGGGATTGTACACTATTTTCTTCTTTGAGGGTTCATGCACCATGTGTAAGGCCCTATAACACCACATAGCCCCTATGAAGGAATATTTATCGTATTAAACATATATGGAACCCTTTTAAGTTTTAATACATAATAGAAAGGAATTATAATTCCCTAAGCATTATCCATGGAAAAAAAATAGGAAATTAGGTTGTAACTATTGATTTCAAGTCTCATGAACAATATGTAGGGCCTTGAGCCACCACATATAACCTAATATAGTACAAAGAGTATTTTTGTGTGTAAAAGTAGTATATATGAACCATTTTGAGGTCTAGCAATGATCTTAAACTATTATATTTTATCAAAAACTCTAGCAGTGGTCACATAACAAAATAAAATAAAAACTCATTAGAATGATCAATGATAACAAACACTTTTTACAATTTCCAAAAGTTACCAGACAGAGATTTAGTAATGAGCCTTTAACAACCCTCACCAAAAGTGTCATTGAAAAAGGATTTGGTAACAAACCTTAAAGGAATGTCTCCAAAAACAATTACAATGAAGATTTTTTAAGGTTCATCATCATATGTGACATTGGTGGTTACCCTTTAAGTCTCGTCACAAGCATGAACCTCACCAATGAATATTAATGAGGGCCACTAAAGTACCATCACTAGATGTGTCACCGGAGAGAGAATTGGCACAAGCCTTTAATATCCCTCACAAAAAGTGTAATTGAATATGGATTTGGTGATAAGCCTTAAAGGAATGTATATAAGTCAATTACAATGACATTTTCTAAGTCCCATCATCATATGTGACATTGGTGATGGCCCTTTAAGGTGCATCACAAGCATGATTATCACCAATGAAATTTTTTCTTGTAGTGAGGTTATTTATCTATGCAATTTAAAGAGGAGTGTTCCCTCTTCACCTTATCCTTACCAGTCCTAGGATTTCTCAATAAAGAATAGTATGGCTAACCCAAGATATAGTTCAACACCTTATCAAATGGCTACAAGAATACCTAAACCCTTTGTTGGAACTAAAATATTTTGAGGTATAAGGAGTACATATTTTCTACCTTATATTCATCCATGAAACCATTAACCTCAGAGGAATGGCATTCTCCACCCACAATAGGTCACTCAAGAGGTCATAAAACCTATGAAAAAATTGCATGCTACTTCTTCTTGGAAGGCATGAAAAAATATATCCATAACATTGTTGCAACCTGCGACACTTGGCAATGACACAAGGGAGAAACAATGAAGTCATCGGGTGCTTTTCACACACTTCCAATTCCCAACCATATCTAGGAGGACATATCTATGGATTTTATTGTTTGGAATCCTAAGGAAGGAAATAAAATAATCATTATGGCGGTAGTCAATCGTTTGACCAAATAAACGAAATTTTGTTCCGTAACACCAAATTTTACACCCTCACTGGTGGCACAAGTCTTCATAGATAAAAATATTGAGCTCCCTGCCTACCCATTTCTATTGTTCATGTTACATGGAATTTTTGTTAGAAACACCAAACCTTATGACCTCATGTTGCCACAATCCCTAAAGTCACTTTTATTATGGATTTTCCTTGATTTCCTTGCTCTCCAACTTAGCTTATTTTGCAACTTCGACGCGCCTTGCTGCACTAGAAACCAGTGCCAAAACACCTTGACACAATGTGTCTCATTGACAACTCATGTCAATGGCGTAGCTTACCTTCAAATCAACCCACTTAGACCCATATTGGAGCATGTTGCTCCATTACAAAGCACGTCGATCTCCCTATGAGAAAAAAATTGGTTTTTTGAGAAGTTTCTAGAGTGAAATACCATTGGATAATCTTTCCTTATTATTTCTATGTATCTAGCTCGAGCTCCAAAATTGTTGGGATCATATCTCATCCACTTTCCATAAAATTATTACCCCTCTCTTATCCTTAGTGTCCTATAAAAGATACCTTTGGGCATGGGTGTAGGGGGGGGAATTAATAGTAAGGAATTGATGGAGAAATTATCCTAGAAACATTAGGCTCTTGATGTGCTTCCTTTCAAGACAAGGGTGACATGTTGGAATAGGATAAATCTACTAGAAGGAGACTACTACACCAAGGCTTACGGTTGTATTTCTTTCTGTCATTTTTTAATACAATGATGCATTCCCTTCCCATACTTTATTGTTATTCTCATGTATAGAAAATCTCCTTGGTCATTTGCTTAGATCACTTATATTATTTCTAGTTCAATCTGCTTGTCAATTGTTTGTGTTGGATTCGTAACAGGTTCTTTCATACATGAATTTGGATTGTAGCAGCTTGAAGATAGCAAGGACGAACTTCATATCATAGGTAAGCTTTCTCTATAGCGTATCTTGTGAATATTCAATTGATCTAGGTGAAGGTGTGCATGTATTGTCTTCTTTTGTTCTAGATTCGACTCATTTGAACTAGGGAGGTTCACTCGTGTCTGCACGTGAGAACTAATCCGTCAACAACTCCTGATCGTGACACCATTTTTAGCTGCAAGTTTTGGAATGATATATTTAAATTTTAGGGAACTCAATTGAATCTCATCACAACATATTACCCCCAAAAAATTGTAAAATGGAAGTATTCAATACATTCTTGGAAACCTACTTGCGATGATTTGTTTCATACAAGCGACACCACTCATCCCAATTGATCCCTCTAGTCAAATGGTTGTATAATACCACTTATCATGGCTCCACTAAAATGACATTGTATGAATAAGTGTATGGAAAAAATTCCTTATCAATGATTTCCTATCTACTAGGTACCTCCAAGGTTCATGTTTTTAAAACACACTCTAAACCAGAGTACACATTCTCCCCATCCTTAAATATAATCTAGTTATGGCTCAGAACAGAATGAAACAATATGCAAATTAGAATCACATCAAGTGCTCATTTGAAGTCAAGGCATGTGTTTCTTTGACTCCAACCTTATAAACAAATATCCCTTAAGGCCCATCTCCACCATAAGCTTGTTTCAAATTTCTATGAACCCTACTCCATACTCCAATGCATTGTATAGGAAATCTACAACCTCACCTTTCCAGGCCACTCCAAGATTCAACTTGTATTCCATGTCTCTTGCCTCAAAAAAGTGGTCATGTCTAATTGTGAAATGAAAACTAGCTTACCTGAGCCAGATGAGGAAGGCTCCATTGCCTCCATTTGACAACATTCTTGGCTTCCACAAAATGACAATTGCATAGGTTCATAATCAAAGAATTTTTTATCCAATGGAAAGATATGATGTTAGAAGATGCCACTTGGTAAACAGCATACATTTTATAGCAATTACCACACCTTCGGTGTTGAAGACAATGCTTCATTTGAAGGAGAGCATGTTAGCATCCTACCCTAACCTACCTTACTTTAGGAATTAGTCATGCATTGTGTATGACCATCTCTTTGAAATAAGGCCAAGTAAGTTAGTGGTTAAGAATCAATGTAAAAAGGGTCTCTTATTAATTAGCACCCACTAATAAGTTATTACTTGTTAATTATTTAACCATGTCAAGTAGTTAGGGTTTTGGACCTAGGAAGTCTATTTAAAGAGATACAAGGCTATGAAGGGTTTTGTGGATGATTATTGCAATGGATATTTTCTCAAGTGAAAGGTATCCCTACCTCAAGAGGCCTATGAACATTGCTTCTTGAAGTTATTCTCATAATATAAAGTTTATTTCATGTCATATTCATCTTGGTATTGTCTATTTTCTCTTGTTTTTCTCTATAAGTTTGATTTTATTGCATCTTAATGTTTGTATACCATGTTTTTTTAGGTTTTGGGGCTAGAGAGCAACACATCTTAACATTGTTCTCTTAAATATTTCGAAATAAATTTCAACACACATGATATAGATTCCATGAGAGGGATAAATTCGATGATAGTTGTGCTACATGATAGTAGGGTATTTAAGAAGCACTTAGTTTTATTATTAAAATAAAGGAATGACATGATCGAAGTTGCCAAACTTTGCATTTTCCTATAAAATAATGTTATTTCTGTATATTAAACTGGCTTTGAGTTAGTATAATCATTTAGTTTTGTATTATTTATTTTGTTTACATATCAATTTGGCATGAGAGATACTTTATGTAGCTAGGTAAAGGGATGTGCTTCCTTTTTCATTAGGCCTCTAGGATTTTAGCAGAATGAAAAGGATCAACTCCTTTCATGGGATAGTAGTTGTATATTGAGAGTTACAACCATCTGAAATGAAGAAGGCTAATTTCCTTAGCAAATATCCAACGTAGGAAAGCCAATATACAAAAAACTGTGTATGATAGTAATAACTAATATTTATAAATTACAGTGTCAACTGATGGTATACTTAACTATGCATGAGTAGTCACCATGGGTTGAATAGACATGCCCCTTAGATATGACATGTGTCTATTCACTAATTTTTAATTTGTTATTAGTAATCATTATTTATTATTTATTATTATTTATTTATTAATGTTTACATATATTGTGTACATTGCATTGTCTATGCCTTTAAAACGCTTTTCCCTCTAATAGTTCAAGATTTAAGTCTTCATTATAGCTTATAATGACTTCTTATAAGGATTATTCATTCTTAATTTCATCGTGGTAGATGATAAAATATGATATGATCTTCTAACTGATTAGAAGAACTATCAAATTTGTTTATGGCAAATTTTCTTATGGGATTTTAGCTATGTGATTTTGTTGTATATGTTGTATTTTATTTCTCCTCATAAGCTTATGTTTTTTGTTTTGACCTTCACATAGTAATAAATAATATATATAAATGATTAGATGATAGAATATTACAATATCATGGGATGGTATGCTTAAATATGGATTGACTAGTCACCATGGGTTGAATATGCATACCCCTTAGATAGGACATGTGTTTCTTTACTAATTTTTAATTTATTATTATTAATCATAATTTCTTATTTATTATTATTGATTTAATAATGTTTACATATATATTGTGTGCATTACAAAATCCCTCTCACATACATTGTCATAACACACTTTGTATGTTATTCCACTACCTCAATAACAACTTTATGACTCTTCCCAATAATTTCAGTCATGAAGATGCCTCCCTTGTAGAGGCACAAACGCATTTTTTCTAGAAACAACAACTAATTATTCAAAAGAAAAATCTACAAGACCTAAAACTCCACAACCCCACATGGAATATTCTTCAATCCTAAGTTGACCTTGCCATAGTTTTTTAATGCCTTTGATAGTGATTAGGTTGAGGATTGAATACAAGGATTATGTTCATAATTTTATCATTAGAACACCACATTGACAAAAAGAGACAAAATCACCTTAGTATCTTACCATATCTATAAGGATAGTCTACCCAATGCTTGGATCAAGGAAAACATGTACACATGCCACTACAAAATCCATTTTCATAAATAATATCAATGATTGTAGGGTTAGTCTACCCTCTAGTGCCATTAATAGAAGGGACCATTTTGCATTACATTTTGAGATTGTTTCTATCCAATAAGCTATGTGGATAACACCATATTTCCACTCAAACATCTCAATAGTACATTGAAATTTTTACAAACACCACATCCATTTATCTCTTTCAAATCAAGACTAGGCACCGATAATTTAATTTAATTTTGGTTTGCTTCTTTTTCTCCATCATGAAGTTTATTTGGTGCATAAATTTTCTCTTTGCATACCTTTTCAACATGCTCTAGTTGTTGAAAAGAAGTGAATGAAATTCCTAGTGTCATTTTGTTCTCTGTCTTATGTCTCCCCTCCACAACAAAAATCTCACATCACTACACATTTTCCTATGGTTTCCACATCCCCTCCCACTAGTGGTTAATATTGCACATTCCATAAGTCATCCTCTAGCAACACAACACAATATCATTCCTTATAATTCCCCCACTCTACCATGAAATTATTATCTTACCCTAACACAGAGCCTACCCCTCTAGGTGGTGTCATTGATGTATAAATCCATCCTCTCCTACATATTCCATGCTCTTCAACCAGAATTGCAAAATCGAATATCTAGTATTGATGTTGTACATCTAGTCACCATTATTTAATGTTTACATATAAGTATTAACCATGAATATAATCTGCATCAAACATCTTCACCCCTCACACAACTACATTCCCTACTCTTTGACTATGATGATGATTTTACTAATCCTACCACCTTTCCACCACGATGACATATCAAGTATACCTTGTACCTCACAACCCCATTCCCAATACTCAACACTATCATCTTGCCCCTACTGAGCTAGATAAGATTGACAAACAAATTCATGCACTATTTTGCGTAGGAACGAGTTGGGCCCTAGCTACTCACCTTCTCGATAATAAACATTCATCATCCCTAAGAAGGAAACCCATGAATGACGACTATTCATTGGCTATAGAGCTCTTAATAAGGTGACTATCAATCAAAAATACCCATTAACTCTTATACAAGATTTGTTGGGTCATTTACATGGTCCTTTCTATTTTTCAAAGATGGATCTAAATTCAAGATAGTATTAGGTTAGAATGAAGGAAAACGATCCATGGAAGACAACATTTAAGATTAAATTTGGGATTTATATGTGGTTTATTTTGCACTTTGGTTACACAAATGCCCTTGCCAATTTTATGAAGCTCATTAATAACATGTTCAATCCACACTTGGATGCTTTGTCATTATATATCTATATGATATCTTGATCTTTAGAAAGACCTAGGATGACACATCCTCCATTTTCTTAAGTGTTGTATATTTTTTGTCTTCATCCGCTACATGTAAAAATCAAAAGATATCTGTTTGGTCAGTGGGGAATTTTCATTTATGTAGAATGCATTGAACAAGATCCCTCTAATGTTAAGGCCCTCCTAGATTGGACATTATCCCACACTATGACTAAACTTAAAACTTTTCTAGGTAGTAAGATTTCTTATTGAAAGTTCATTTTCCAGTTTTCTAAGATGTCATGTCCTCTCCATGTGTTGTCTAATCAATGAATTTTTTGATTGGACCCTCCACATTGAAGCCACCTTTCAACACCTCAATAATCTATTTTGTTCTCCATCCATCTTCTATTAGCCTAACTTCAAGGGCTTAAGCCCTTAATATATATTGTGATACAAATTATGCTATTGGGGTCTTTCTCAAACAAGGAGGTCATTTTTATTAGTGAGGAGCCTTCTTGAGATTCAAATTGAAGTAAAAAATATATGAGAATGAATTTTATGCATTGGTTTGGAGTTTAAAACACTAACATCACTATTTACTATGTATAGAAATTGCTCTACACATAAATCATTATCAATTGATGTTTTTTAGTTCACAATCTAAGCTTTAAAAAGAGAATCAACACAAATGTACTATTTATATCCAATTGTTTCATCTAATGCTCAAATACAAGTAGGGATCATAGAGTCAAGTAGTATATCGATTGATTTGTCCATGATTGCAACTTTTGTAGGTGAGAGTGCCCACTTTTATTTGCAAGAAACAACAATATGTTTTCAATCCAATGTTTGGTTCAATTATATGTGACATACAATGCCATTTATATTGAACCAGATGTCATCTCTTGATTATACACTTTAAGAGGGATGGTTGTATAACTTGTAATAGATTTGCATACTTACTACTAAGTCCCATTTGATTTTTATTAGGGAAGCACATTCTTCAACTAATGGGGGACACTTTAACATGCCAATAATTGCCTTGAATGGATTGGAACATTTCTATAGCCTTATATATCCCAAAAGGTTAGTGAAATTGTGAAGGTTTGTGCCTTATGTAGCTAGAATAAGCCTACCAATCACAATATTGGATTGTACCATCCATTTACACTTCTTACATGTCCTTGGGAGGATGTTTCTATGTATTTTATTTTGATCTTTACAAGTTAACCCTCTATAAACATGAATTTTTTTGTAGTACATTAGTTTTAAACTATGGCCTTATTCATGGCCTATAACAAGATGATTATTGTAGTACAGACAACATACCTTTTCTTTCTTCCATGCTTGGAAAACTTTTGATTCATCACACTATCACTTATGATAGGGATGCTCATTTTATTAGTCAATTTTGAAATACTATTTGGCAAATGTTGGAGTGCAAGTTGCAATTATTTGATTCTTTCCAACCGCAAATTGGTGCATAAACAAACATGATCAATCACACATTGGTCCATTGAACGAGTAGTGGGATAAGGAATTTCACATAGTAAAACATTGTTATAATAGTGAAGTTCACTCCATCTCACATTGTTCTCCTTTTGAGATATGTCATGTGTACCAACCAACCACCCCTTACTCATTCCCAACCACCTTACTCATTTCCACTTCAAAGCAACATCTCAACACCCAAAAACAAATCATTTCATTTATAAAGGATCTAGCCAATATGAATATCCAGGTACACAACACCATTCAAAGGAGCTAAGCACACATCAAGTTGTTGGGTGATCATGATCGTATCTATGCATCCTTCCGAGTCAATGATAAGGTCTAGTTATATCTTTAGTAACAACATTTCAAGGAGCTAAACATCATAAGGTTCATCCACTTTGTTATGACCCATCATATTTTGTAGTAGATTGGTGAAAATTAATGCCTTCAATCTAGAGCTTCCATCACAATCGATTTTTCAGCTAGTCGGTAATGTCTCCCAACTCAAGATATATGAGCCTTATTGTATGAAGACATCCTCATATTTCATCCTATGGATAAATGTTCTAGATTTCAGAGCCCCACTAGAGATTAGCACTTTGTTGGAAGTGCAACATCGATGTATTAGATTTAAGATATTTAGAAGAACATATATATAAAACTACACAAATTAGATTTAAATTAAAACCATAAATATTGCATTACACACTTCCTCAACATTTCCAGTCTAAAAAGACATTCTGCACCTTTCTAAAATGGATCAAAGGTAAACTTCTATTTCACAAGTAGGTACACTTGCTTTGTGAAAAAGAGAGAAGGATAAAGATTCTAACAAAGTAACTATTTATAATAAAAAATGAATATTGCTAAATATTTTTTTTTACATGTTAAAAAATGCATATTTATTTCCAAAACCATATTTCAAAGATACATCTTCTTTTAGGTACTGACGTATCCGTATTAGTACTACTATTGATTTTCAATAACTGGATGATACTATTAAATACACGAGTTTTGCTTTTCAATAACTGGATGACAATACTTAAATAGATTAGTTTCGTATGGTTTCCAATCTATCTAGATGAAAACTTAACTGTGATGAAGTTTGATAGATTTCACCCGAGATCTGAGTTCGACCAGAAAAAGCGAAGCTGCAGAAAACGCCTTGCTGAACATAACAGACGAAGACGGAAACCACAAGCGAGTCCATGTATTTATCTCTTTCAAATCTAGACTAGGCACCGATAATTTAATTTAATTTTGGTTTGCTTCTTTTTCTCCATCATGAAGTTTATTTGGTGCATAAATTTTCTCTTTGCATACCTTTTCAACATGCTCTAGTTGTTGAAAAGAAGTGAATGAAATTCCTAGTGTCATTTTGTTCTCTATCTTATGTCTCCCCTCCACAACAAAAATCTAACATCACTACACATTTTCCTATGGTTTCCACATCCCCTCCCACGAGTGGTTAATATTACACATTCCATAAGTCATCCTCTAGCAACACAACATAATATCATTCCTTATAATCCCCTCACTCTACCATAACATTATTATCTTACCCTAACACAGAGCCTACCCCTCTAGGTGGTGTCATTGATGTATAAATCCATCCTCTCCTACATATTCCATGCTCTTCAACCATAATTGCAAAATCAAATATGTAGTATTGATGTTGTACATCTAGTCACCATTCTTTAATGTTCACATATAAGTATTAACCATGAATATAATCTGCATCAAACATCTTCACCCCTCACACAACTACATTTCCTACTCTTTGACTATGATGATGTTTTTACTAATCCTACCACCTTTCCACCACAATGACATATCAAGTATACCTTGTACCTCACAGCCCCCTTCCCAATACTCAACACTATAAGCTTGCCCCTACTGAGCTAGCTAATATTGACAAACAAATTCATGCACTATTTTGCATAGGAACGAGTTGGGCCCTAGCTCCTCACCTTCTCGATAATAAACATTCATCATCCCTAAGAAGGAAACCCATGAATGATGACTATTCATTGGCTATAGAGCTCTTAATAAGGTGACTATCGATCAAAAATACCCATTAACTCTTATATAGGATTTGTTGGGTCATTTACATGGTCCTTTCTATTTTTCAAAGATGGATCTAAATTCAAGATAGTATTAGGTTAGAATGAAGGAAAACGATCCATGGAAAACAACATTTAAGATTAAATTTGGGATTTATATGTGGTTTATTTTGCACTTTGGTTACACCAATGCCCCTGCCACTTTTATGAAGCTCATTAAGAACATGTTCAATCCACACTTGGATGCTTTGTCATTATATATCTATATGATATCTTGATCTTTAGAAAGACCTAAGATGACACATCATCCATTTTCTTAAGTGTTGTATATTTGTTGTCTTCATCCGCTACATGTAAAAATAAAAAAATCTCTGTTTGGTCAATCGGGAATTTTCATTTATGTAGAATGCATTGAACAAGATCCCTCTAATGTTAAGGCCCTCCTAGATTGGACATTATCCCACACTATGACTAAACTTAAAACTTTTCTAGGTAGTAAGATTTCTTATTGAAAGTTCATTTTCCAGTTTTCTAAGATGTCATGTCCTCTCCATGTGTTGTCTAATCAATGAATTTTTTATTGGACCCTCAACATTGAAGCCACCTTTCAACACCTCAATAATCTATTTTGTTTCCATCTTCTATTAGCCTAACTTCAAGGGCTTAAGCCCTTAATATAGATTGTGATACAAATTATGCTATTGGGGTCTTTCTCAAACAAGGAGGTCATTTTTATTAGTGAGGAGCCTTCTTGAGATTCAAATTGAAATAAAAAATATATGAGAAAGAATTTTATGCATTGGTTTGGAGTTTAAAACACTAACATCACTATTTACTATGTATAGAAATTGAACTACACATAAATCGTTATCAATTGATGTTTTTTAGTTCACAATCTAAGCTTTAAAAAGAGAATCAACACAAATGTACCATTTATATCCAATTGTTTCATCTAATGCTCAAATACAAGTAGGGATCATAGAGTCAAGTAGTATATCGATTGATTTGTCCATGATTGCAACTTTTGTAGGTGAGAGTGCCCACTTTTATTTACAAGAAACAACAATATGTTGTCAATCCAATGTTTGGTTCAATTATATGTGACATACAATGCCATTTATATTGAACCAGATGTCATCTCTTGACTATACACTTTAAGAGGGATGGTTGTATAACTTGTAATAGATTTGCATACTTACTACTAAGTCCCATTTGATTTTTATTAGGGAAGCACATTCTTCACCTAATTGATGACACTTTAACAAGCCAATAATTGTCTTGAATGGATTGGAACATTTCTATTAGCCTTATATATCACAAAAGGTTAGTGAAATTGTGAAGGTTTGTGCCTTATGTAGCTAGAATAAGCCTACCAATCATAATATTGGATTGTACCATCCATTTACACTTCTTACATGTCCTTGGGAGGATGTTTCTATGTATTTTATTTTGATATTTACAAGTTAACCCTCTATAAACATGAATTTTTTTGTAGTACATCAGTTTTAAACTATGGCCTTATTCATGGCCTATAACAAGATGATTATTGTAGTATAGACAACATACCTTTTCTTTCTTCCATGCTTGGAAAACTTTTGATTCATCACACTATCACTTATGATAGGGATACTCATTTTCTTAGTCAATTTTGAAATACTATTTGGCAAATGTTTTAGTGCAAGTTGCAATTATTTGATTCTTTCCAACCGCAAATTGGTGCATAAACAAACATGATCAATCACACATTGGTCCATTGAACGAGTAGTGGGATAAGGAATTTCACATAGTAAAACATTGTTATAATAGTGCAGTTCACTCCATCTCACATTGTTCTCCTTTTAGATATGTCATGCATACGAACCAACCACCCCTTACTCATTCCCAAGCACCTTACTCATTTCCACTTCAAAGCAACATCTCAACACCCAAAAACAAATCATTTCATTTATGAAGGATCTAGCCAATATGAATATCCAGGTAAACAACACCATTCAAAGGAACTAAGCACACATCAAGTTGTTGGGTTATCATGATCGTATCTATGCGTCCTTCCGAGTCAATGATAAGGTCTAGTTACATCTTTAGTAACAACATTTCAAGGAGCTAAACATCATAAGGTTCATCCACTTTGTTATGACCCATCATATTTTGTAGTAGATTGGTGAAAATTAATGCCTTCAATCTAGAGCTTCCATCACAATAGATTTTTCAGCTAGTAAGTAATGTCTCCCAACTCAAGATATATGAGCCTTATTGTATGAAGACATCCTCATCTTTCATCCTATGGATAAATGTTCTAGATTTCAGAGCCTTACTAGAAATTAGCACTTTGTTGCAAGTGCAACATCGATGTATTAGATTTAAGATATTTAGAACAACATATATATAAAACTACACAAATTAGATTTAAATTAAAACCATAAATATTGCATTACACACTTCCTCAACATTTCCAGTCTAAAAAGACGTTGGACCCCCTTCTAAGATGGATCAAAGGTAAATCCTATTTCACAAATAGGTACACTTGCTTTGTGAAAAAGAGAGAATAATAAAGATTCTAAGAGAGTAACTATTTATAATAAAAAATGAATATTACTTTAAAAATTTAAATATTTTTTTTTACATGTTAAAAAATGCATATTTATTTCCAAAACCATATTTCAAAGTTACATTTTCAATAACTGGATGATACTATTAAATAGACGAGTTTTGCTTTTCAATAACTGGATGACAATACTTAAATAGATTAGTTTCGTATGGTTTCCAATCTATCGAGATGAAAACTTAACTGTGATGAAGTTTGACAGATTTCACCCGAGATCTGAGTTCGACCAGAAAAAGCGAAGCTGCAGAAAACGCCTTGCTGAACATAACAGACGAAGACGGAAACCACAAGCGAGTCGATGTATTGCATCACAATGTGAGGCAGGGACAGCAGCTTTAGAGGATCAAAACCAGAAAACTGAAGGATCATCAGCTCAACATGCGACTGGTTAGTATCCCATTCTTCACTCACAAACATATATCTTGAGCATCATAAAAATGTTTAACCTTGACGAGCCGGCCTGCATCACACCAAAACCTAATCTATTTAATAAATATTATGTTATACATATATCATTTTATAGTGGTCTTGGCGGTACAATTTCCGACTTGTATATCATCATCAATGTGTTCATTTTAAACTAATCATGCACGATTGATTCTCGTAGAGTCTCATATATATATATATAATATTTCCCACTCAAAACTGTAAAAACAGCTCTATTCTCTCAATGCAAGGATTACTGATAATGATTAACATTACCAGGTCTTCATAATACTCCAAATATTAACACAGCCATAAGCACTACGCAGTCCTTGATTACTTCAGTAACATCGCAATATTCAGTACCAATGATGATGTTCCCCAATACTTGCAAAGGACAGATCCCTGTTCTCCAAGGAATTTCGACTGACAAGACAAGCTGTGTTGGTTTTCTCAATGCCAATGTTGCGCCAAGAGGTTCAGATTTATCAGTAGGAGGACGCATGTTCTCTGATAGCCGAATCGAAGGCAGTGGATATCAGCTAGTTCAGAAATCGCAGGACGTCTCTCAGGGCCGGCCCCTGTGGATATACAGTATTCCGAGTCTCTCATCTCTATGAAGAACAGCCACTCCAACCTACTTGTTATTGAGACGAATAAAAGTTCATTCAATCGTCAAATAGCAATATTATCGAACAACGGTGGTTCAGACAGTATATTAAATGGAAGTTCCTCTGAAGGCATTCGACTATACGAGAAAATGGGATGAAATCTAAGTCCGTATCTCCATGGTTTCAGTTTATTATGTGGAGACTCCACTGCGATCTTTTCACTTTCAACAGAATTATAGCAATCACCGTGAGATGATGAGAAGATTGTTTGGGAGAGATAAAAAGTGTTACATTGTCATTTCACATTAAAAAACATGATAGTCCTATTCTGCTCTTATGAATAAAGAATATGTGAGGACTTATCATGCAGGGTATTCTTTCTAATCATGACATGTATCATGATCTTGGGTATTCTCTCTGATCATGAAATGTATCATGATCTTGCCCGTTTCTCTAATTTAGTTGAGGGTAATAATGGCATCTAATTGGAGTTGAAGTTCTCTACTTAGCCTTATCAAAATTATTTTTATATTATTTATAAATTGTACTTTTATATATAAATGTACCATATTATATTCATGGTCATTCATTTTGTAGCGTCACCAAAATGATGAAGTTTAAATTTTACTTTTCCACGAATTTGTTATGATATAATTACCAAAGTTGGCTTTTAAAGAGAAATGTCTATCTTTGCATCGTGCTGAATTTGTTATATACAAAAGTAAATTAATTAATTAATTAGAAAGAAATATTAAACTATATTTTTAAATTAGAAAGAAATATTAAAGCATATTTTTCAATTTGATAATGAATCAAATACATAATTTTTTTTTAAAATAGTTTATTATTTTTAAATGTATTTAGAAGCTTATAACTATGTAATATTGCTGCATGTTGATTAGCTCACTATCATTTTTAACCTTGCTGAATATATTATAATTTATATAGGTTTTAATATCGTTGAATATATAATAATTTATATAGTTTTTAATCATGTTGAATATATCATAATTTATATAGTATTTGTGCATAAATGCATTAGTCTTTCACAAAACAAGTTCTAGAGAATAAAGTTTGAATAGAAGTCCACTCATGAAAGTGTAATTTTGAAAATTATTATTATTTTTTTTTTAAAAGTAAAAAGATTCATTAAGAAATTATATTTGAGTGAGATATATATTATATAATTTATAATTTTATAATTTAATGATTTAATATTTGAACTTTTAATGTAATTTAAAAATAAAAATAGAAAATATTAAAAATAAGCAATGAGATGGTAAGTGTATATCATGTTTTGTGTATTAAAAGGGTAGTTATAAAGAGAAAGTATTGGGCATAGATCGATCTTAAAAGGGGATCTACCAAGTGTTGAGAGGGATCAAATCTCTTATAGGTGTAAATCTCTTTTTAGAATGGAAATGTTGAGGAAGTGTGTAATGCAATGTTTATGGTTTTAATATATCTAATTTTTGTAGTTTTATACATATGCCATTCTAAAAAAATTTAATCTAATTTGAGCCAACATGTTATATTTTTATAATATTTTATTATTTTTTATAAAGGACATGTGTCACCTATAGGATGAGCAGGGAAGAAGTTACACATCTCCCCCCTACTGGACTGTAGAATAGACCTCTTCGATACAATAAAGAATAGACACCACCTCATTAATCATTAATTGCTTTATCAGATTAAACATATATATCATACCAAGAAAAATTGCAACTAAAAAACATTCAACTCAAAATACTAACTTAAAATACTTAAATGATCCGAGCTCAAAATACTTAATTAATCTCAAGTTAAATGATTATACGCTCATTTTTTAATTACAATAATGTCTCTCTTTTTTTCAACAATGCAAACACATTATAAAATAATAATTATTACTTAAATTTCCCATTATCCGAAAGATCAATGTTGATTATAATTTGTAAAAGAAAATCTTCAATCATGCACTAAATATATGGAATTCTTTGCAATATAAATATTCATTTCTCAATAGTTCTATCCTTTCTAAAAGGTTTTTTTAATAGAAGATTCAAGTGTGAATGCTATGCACATCAACACATGCACATTTTTAAAGGTTAAAAGCATGCATATGTTATATAAAAAATATACATCCATGCAATAGTTATTAAATCTAATAAAAATATAGAAGTGTAGCAAAATGTTATGAATATTTATAATTCAATGAACGCTATATCATTTACTGTATGATTGGAGGATCATTTTTTTTACAAGTTATGATCATGGATCTCTGGGATGATGGGAAACTTACATTATAGAGAAGGGATGTGAGGAAGGAAAAATAATTATTTGGAAATAGTGTAATATATTAGCAATAAAATACGCAAGGAAAATAAAATATAAATACAAGTAATCAACAACAACAACACAAGATTTATCTTGGAAAATCTCGTAGGAAAAACCAACCATCAATAATAGATCTATTACTGGTCCCTAGCCAAACTAGGCCAAACCCGCCAAGAGTATCTTTACTGTTCGCATTGGAACCTTATAATGGAGGAATCCAAACCTATAAATAGGGTTCTTTACATGCAAATACAACTAGCAAGAAACCATGAGCTACCAAAATCGTGTGCCCGAAACCACTTACATCCTTGCTCATTCCCGAGTCAAGGTTAACCCTAACAATTCCCCCTTTAAAATTGACTTGGAGAATTGCTTCGGATCTAACCCCCCCAAAAGCAACTAGAGTACTCGGGAATCCAATTTACATGTAGATTACACATTGTCATCTCCATTTTTTTAAAATTTTCATTGCTATAACCATTGCTTCTTTCAACTCTCATTTCTCTTGGCTTACCTTGCCCTTCATGTGTTGCACTTCCACAAGCCTTTTGCACCTACAGACCATTCATCATTGATGTCCATATAAAAAGGAATCCATCTACCATAATACGCCCACTAGTACAAAATGAAATATAAGTGACTAGGTGACTAAAAACATTAGTCACCACTGTTTTTTTAAGGGATAAACGACTAAATTTGAGCAATATTAAATAAGCCAACAAAAAATGACTAAGATAAACGACTAATTTAGTCACAGGATAAAATATATGACTAGATAAAAATTGACTAAAGTAAAAATGACTAACATAAATGACTAATTTAGTGACGTGAATATAAATATGACTAGCTAACAACAATTAATGTGAATTAGTCGTTTATGTTAGTCATTTTTAGTTGAGCAGTCCTCTCTAAAATATGAGTCATTCTTACATGTTGTTAGATACATAAGTGTTGACAAATCTTAGGAGATGACCATTCTTATTCGACAAAAAATAAAACTAGTCTCTAAGAGGGATCATTTCCCCTACCAACGACAGCTTATCCAAATTTGGGGGAAACTAAAGTTGCTGCACCATCATTACCCTCGACATTAAATGGAGAAAATGTAGTAACATGTGACAAACTCACACTGTTAGATCAAATTTAAGGGAAAAAAAAAGAAAAAATCACTTCCTAAATACAAAAAAATCAAGATCCTTGAACAAAGTTTATGTTATATGAACTACAATTTTTTCTGCAAGGATTTATGAGACCCCCAACATTCCATAATTCTACCTTCATTAAGAACTAGTAGCAATATAGTCCATATTTTCCTCATGAACTTTATTTCCCATTCTAACTAGGAGTTCATATAAATTAGAAGACTCTCGGTCCATTAACACTAAAGCATTGAACCAATCCTCCTAAGTAAGAACCATGTATTTTTAATGATTCCTTAAGAGAAAGGGGAACATGTGGATTTTAAAAGTGGAACATGTGGAATGTATAAAAAGTATTATGTCTTTAACAATGCTATTATGATATTCATGAATTCGTCATTTCTTTCTTTTAACCTTAAGGTATGGAAGTAGGACTATGAGCCCTTTTTACTGTTTGTGAGTACTTATGAATTTAGTTGTATCTTTGTCTATAATTTATTGATCGTTTGGTTATTAAGTACAATGATTCATAATGTGATTGAGTTGATAATTGACACTTGATATTTCATGTTGTATATTACCTCTCATTAATAATGTTTGATATTTAACTTGCAATTCTTATGTCAAATATGTTTTTATCTTAATATTGATTATGTTTGAATCCCTTTTAGCTTGGAAAGAGAGTTTCTGGCACAACCATGGGCTTACTTAGCTATTATAGCTATTGCATATTGCATCCCTCTATCCAGGTTGTCTGCAGGATTTCTCATGCATAAATTGGTTGAAGATATCATAAATGATTAAGGTTTTAACCTAGCTATACAATTTACATTGCCAAGATTTATTATTATTATGACCTTAACAATGGTTGGAATGTTCTATCCCAATTGGCTTCTTTCAAGGTGAAGGCATATCGCTAAATAACATTAGTGATAAATAATATAATATAACCTTTGATTTTATACCTATGACCAAGGTCTTTGGCGCACTTGTGAAATGGAAATTCGAATGGCAAACAACATATTTGAACTATACGTTATGGGTAAAAATGAAATGTGTAGTGGATGGAAACCAAGCTCATTTATGAGCCACATGAAGTTTGGTAGAGGGTAACCACGCAAGGGACAAAGCCCTAATTCCTCACTGGTCTTGGCATTGTTATTGTTGTTGCGTGAGGGTTTGGAGAGTCGAGCTCTCGTTTGGCTACCATGGCCGAAAGAGCACCTCTGTGCAGTTTCCAGCATTATGTAAGGTGGATTTTAGGGTTTCAGCATTGTTTACTGTAATGCAATCACTAATGGTCTCGGTTTCTAGGGAGATCTACACTCATGGTGTTTTGTCTTCTCTGTTATAGGTAAGAATGGTCCCAACTGAGACTCGTTTTAATTCTTTTAAGTTCTTGGTTTATATTTTAACACATGAAACAGTCTAACCTCTTCCTGTTCTTTGGCAGGATGTTTCTAGCTGCTTGTTGTTCTCTTCTTAGGCTTTGGCTTCAACAATTCTGAGTTTAAGGGCAAACCCCAGTGGTTAATACCATGGTAAGCCCTCGGTTTCTCCACGAGTCTCCTCTGTCAACATATTTGGAAGCACTGTCAGCGTTGTTGTGTTACAATGTTGTAAGACTTTGGCATGCGAGTAGTTTGTATAGGTTGGAGTTGCGCATTTTAAATGAAAACTACGACATATAGTTCCTCCAGTTTGTATCTACATCTCTATCAATACTGTTGTTACTTGTCTCTTGACTCCTTAATATGAATAGGTTTTCGTCTTGAGTCCTATTGTGGGAAATTCGTCAATGTAAAGGATAAAAGTAAGGTTTACTGTGTATTAACAATCGTTAGCTATCCAATGCATTTCCTAGGTTGTTAGTATTTGGTTTTGTAAATAATGTTTATGTTTATGCATAAGCCTTCCAGCATTATCATTATGTAATACGAGATGTTTCAATTCCATTTTGGCAGAGATTAATTTGATAGTTAAAACAAATGGTGGAAGTATGAATGGTTTTGGGCTAAGCCCTAACATAAATCTACGTAGATTAATAATGTACTAGTTTCGCAATGTAATGTTAATAGTATTTGTTGCTACAGGGTTTAAACCCTAAACCCTATCTTTTCGTAAGCTATATTTTAAAAGAAGATAGGGATGAGCTCTCCCGAACTCGAACCTTTGACCTTTAAATAGTTTATTCTTTTGATACATGTTGTTTAAGATGGAAACGATGCATCCAAAAAGGATTTCATCAAGCTCTGTCCAATGATGTGCTATGTATTACTACTGTTACTCCATTTGTATTATGAAGTTGGTTGAATTCTCAATGCTTACAGTTTTATACTTTCGGGTGCCAACTATATTTATTTTGTTTAATGATTCTAAGGTTGTATTAACCATGTTCATATTAGTTAGATGATCCTAGGATGAGTCCTTTCAGTCTCGAACCCTTGTTATACGATTACAATGGCTTTGTCATATGAGACTGTGATAAATGTTGATAATTTTTAATACATTGTTTCAATTGTTCACTTGTTATAGGGATATTATAATTCTAAAGTTCAATTATTTGATATTTGATAGAATGTGAAGTCTATAGGGTTCGACCCTCGACTTAGTTAATAATACATACTATATACTAGTTTAGAGGGTTTAAACCTGAAATATCTTTTGATCTTTTCAATGTTTGGATAACTTTGACGAAAATAAATATACTTAGTTTTCAATTTCAGTGTGGAGCAATACGATGCATTTGAATGCCGATCTCCTGTAAGTTGTTGATTAGTATTAGAATGAATTCAATTATGAATTTGCAAAATACATTTTTCCATAACTTTGTTTTGATTTGTATTCTTAAAACATACTTTGTTTATGATAAGATACTCTATTGATTTCTAAGGTGGGTTGAAATATTATAATCTATGGTCATGTGTTGATTTCTATATAGCTCTAGAGTAATAAAATACTTCTATTTACATGATTCACAAAGAATGCATAACTAGGGTTTATGTTTGTATTTCCGTGTAAACCTTATGATGTTTTAAATATGGACTTTGCTGCTAGGTTGTCAATGTCAACTGTTTATGAATAAACATTATATATATATATATATATATATATTGAATATACTTGTACTAATGAGAACAGTAAACAATAAGGAATTCTATATCTGATATATTATACATAATTATTCTTTTGTTTGAAATCATCCTATCATCTCTAATCCAAGTTAATTAAACATCTTCCTATACTATAGTACATCACCTATGGTGAAAGGAAAAATACAGGAAGAGATTTATAGTCATTCACTCTATATTTTCCAATATATTCATCCATTCAATATACATGAATAATTTATCAGTTCATAAATCTATCATCTCTAACAACTATCTGATATCTAAGATACATCTGGAAACTCTGATAACATATACATATAGTTTTGCAAAAATAGATCAACAGTTTAAAAGTAAATAACATAAATACAAAGTAGAACATGTTTAACTGATAGGATGGACAAACACCCAAAGAGGACTGTTCCTCCCAAACTTCTCCAGAAAGCAACCAAGATCACTTGCTTTTTGGACCCCCGAGCCTGTTCACTGAACCACCACCACAAAGATTCTGTGTATAAGCAAGACACTCAGGTTGTACTTTAGCAATCAAGAAGACTTGCATACAAACCACTCATATGTACTTCAACAATCATGAATACTTGCATACATATCCCTCTTATGTACTTCAACAATCATAAAGACTTGCATACATAACTCTACCTCTGCACTCAGTAGGAGTAAGACAGTCTTACTATGCAACTCATTACATAGTTTCCCCTCATCGAATCTCTTGTGGGCTCAGTTCTAACACCACAAGGAAAAATTTGTGAGCCTCTGCTCAATTAGATGGCTTATAAAAGATTTCCTAGGTCTTTTGGGTCAGTTTTGCATTCAATGAGCCATCATCTCAGTTCCACCATCCTTGGGGAACATGACCACATTTTTAGGGAAGTTTCCCGCTGCAACAACTAGTAAGTGAGTGCAGATGTAGCCACTTGTCCATTGCCTTATACACCAGATTCGATTCCTCCTAGTGGGTCAGTGAACACTCTTCAATAGTCTCTTTGGGTGAGTGTCTCCTATTTTAATTTATTAAATAATAATATTATTCATTTACAGTCATCCTTGACCATCCTTGGTCATTAATATAAAAATTTAAAATAAAAGTTAACGTAATGTTTTTCCACAAACATAAAATGTTTCAAGTACTAGTTAGGTTACAAACACCTCCTCTTAAGTTCAACATCATCCTCAATGTTGCTTATTCATCTTCAGAGTATTCCTGGAACAGAATTGGATATGCTTCCCTCATATGACTTTTCAAATCCCAAGTTGCTTCATCTATACTAAGGTGCTTCTATTACATCTTTACCTATCCAATGATGTGATTCTGAAGTAAAATTTCCCTCTTGTTGATGATACAATCCGGTTCCACCTGTATGTCATTCAAATCAATTACATGAGTAGGATCATGTACATACTTTTTCAAAACAGAAATGTGAAACACATTATGTATTTTCAGATTAGGTGGTAAGGCTAACTGATATGACACTGGTCCAATTCTTGATAGTATTTCAAATGGTCCAAAATACCTTGGTGCTAATTTATCACAACTCGCAAGCTTAAAAGAGCTTTTCTTGGGTTTTACCTTGACAAAAAAATGCTCACCTACTTGGAATTATTTCTCAGTTCTTTTCATATCTTCATGACTCTTTTGTCTATCTTGTGAATTTTTTAAATTTCCTTGTACCTGCTTCACTGTTAGTTGCTTCACTGTTAGTTCCATCTCTTTCAATAATTAAGGTCCTAGCATTAATCTATCAATTGGATTACTCCACAAGGTAGGAGTATTACACTTTCTACCATACCGAATTTCAAAAGGACTAAGTTTAGCTGAAGCTTGATAGTGATTATTATAATCAAATTCAACTAAGTGCAGATATTCTTCCCATTTAGTTGGCTGATCTTTAACATACATTCTTAACATATCTTCTAGAATCCGGTTTACTCTTTTAGTTTTTCCATCAATTTGTGGATGAAAAGAGGTGTTGAAATTTAATTTAGTATCCAAACCTTTAAATAATGATTTCCAGAAATTTCCAGTAAATTTAGAATCTCGATCAGAAATTATTACCTTAGGGATTCATGCAAACAAAAAAAATTGCTTCATAAACACATCAACAATGTTAGCGGCCTTAAAATTAGTTTTAACAGGTATAAAATGAGCTGCTTTGCTAAGATTACCCACTACTACCATTATTGAATCATTCTGCTTTTGATTTATAGGAAAACCAGTTATAAAATCAATGCTGATAATTTCCCACTTCTACTCTAGAATTGGAAATGGCTGTAATAGGCCAGTTAGGTGTTGATGCTCAGCTTTAACTTGCTGATAGTCAAAGAACCTAGCTATGTATTCAGCCACCTCATTCTTCATATTTGACCAAAAGTAGTATTTTCTTAACATTGTTATCATCTTTTGGTAACTAAGGTGTCCTCAATAAGGACTTTTATGTACTTCTTTAAAATCAGCAACTTAATTTCAGGTACATTAGGCACATACAGTCTGTTCTTATACAACATTAAACCTTTTTCATTTAATCTGTAACTTGTTATTAAATTTTCAGATATATTTTCAGCAACTTTTTCTTGCAATTTCAGATAATTTTTATCTAGTTTTACTCCTTCTTCAAGCTGATTTTCTAAATCTGTTTTATAAGTGCTGATTGTTGCCATAAAATTTAATTTCGCATTTTTGGTCAAGGCATCAGCCACTTTATTTTCTTTTCCTATAATGTGTCGAATCTCGAAATCATATTTGCTAAGGAAAGCTAACCACCTAGCTTTCCTTGCATTCAGATTTGGTTGATCCAGCAAATATTTTAGTCCTTTATTATCTGCCATTAATGAAAACTTCCTACCAATTAGATGATGTCTCCACATCTTTAAAGCATGTATCACGGCAGCCAACTCTAAATCGTAGGTAGCGTAGTTATTTTCTTGAATTTTTAACTTTCTTGACTCATATGCTATTACGTGACCTTCTTGTGTTAAGACTCTGCCAAGTCCATCATTGCATGCATCCGTGCAAACAACAAAGTCCTTGTTTGGATCTACAATTTTTAAAATAGGTGTAATTGTTAATAGTTCTTTCAATTTCTTAAAACTTTCTTCACACTTTTGATCCCAAACAAATTTCTTTCCCTTTTTCTATAAAGAGGTTATGGGATTTGCGATTCTTGAGAATCCTTCTATAAACTTCTGGGAGTAACTTGTGATACCCATGAATGATTGTACACCAGTTACATATTTAGGGACAAGCCATTCATTAATTGCGCTTATTTTATCAGGGTCAACTGCAATTCCATCCCTGGATATCACATGACCTAAATATTGTATTTTATCTTTAAAAAATTCACACTTACTAAATTTTGCATACAGTTGATGTTCTCTTAAGACTTGTAAAACTATTCGTAAGTGTTCGTCATGTTCTTCCTTAGTCTTTGAGTTTATTAAATTGTCGTCAATTAATACAATTACAAATTTATCCAAATAATTATGTAAAACATTATTCATTAGACACATGAGAACTGCTCGAGCATTAGTTAGCCCAAAAGGCATAACTACAAATTCGTAATGCTCGTAATGGGTTCTAAAACCAGTTTTAAAGATGTCTTCATCTTTAATTCCAACTTGATGATATCCAGATCTCAAGTCTATTTTCGAAAATATCGTCGCTCTGCGTACTTGATCAAACAGATCATCTATGTGGGGCAAAGGATATATGTTTTTAATCGTCATTTTATTTAACTAACAGTAGTATATGCATAAACGCAAGGTTCCGCCTTTCTTTTTAATGAAGATGACAGGTGCTCCCCAAGGAGACACGCTTGGTCTTATGTAATTTTTATCAATTAATTCTTTTAACTGTGATTTCAAGTCGTTAATCTCTAAGATTTTCATCCGGTAAGGAGCTTTTAAGTTTGGTACCACACCTGGTACCAGCTCAATGGTGAAGTCCAATTCTCTCTTCGGAGGTAATTCTAGAATTTCTTCCAGGAATACATCTAAAAGGTCTCTTAGGATTGGTATGTCTTCAAGTTTTAACTTTTCTTCTTTAGTTGTGTGTTCATCATTAATTATGTTTACAACAAACATTTTACACCCTTTTCGTACACCCTTTTTCACTTGCAAAGTAGAAATCTGTCTAATTGGATTTTTTTCTAGGGATTCCTTTTACAGTTTCTATTTCTCCTTTATCATTCAAGCATGTAAAAGTCTTTTCAAAACAATTCAGAACTACCCTATGCTTTTCTAACCAGTCCATTCCGATTAAGACATCATAAGACCCTGCCGGTAATACATTCAGCTTTACTTGTGTCTTTAACTTACTCATAAGCAAATCACAATTTTTAACAACATCAACTACCTTTCCTTTTGTTCCTATAACTAATTGAACTAGCCAAGACTTTTCAAACTTTTCTACTTTCAATTTACAACATTTTACTATATCAAGTGATACATTACTCAAAATTGCACCTGGGTCAATTAAAATAGAGATAGGTCTATTCAGTAGCATACCTTCGATTTCGACCATTGAAGGTTGATGATCAACTTGCCGATTTTTCAAGGCTACATTGATTCTGGGCATTTCCCTCGCCAAGTCACCAACTGTTGGTTCTTCCTGCACTGTATGAATGTTGCTGGCTATTCTTTTCTTGTTAGGAGAGTTTATTGAATAATGTGTTCCTTGACATTCATAACATTTTATAGGTGCCTTTTGTTCATTATTTCTAGCATAATTATTAGGCATGTTTGTTGCAGTTGTAGAATTCTGTGATGTATTACATTTAAAATTATTCCCTTGAAAATTTCTGCTATGGAAATTTCGCTTGTTATTTCCAACATTCCTATTAAATTTAAAATTTTTCTTTCTTTGTTCGAAATTATTGAATTATTACTCTTCTATCTAGATATACCTTCTCTTTTTATGTTCTGTTCAAAACATAAATTTTCCTTTCTCATGGATTCCTCAAGAGTCTTAGGGTTGTTGTACTTAATTCGGTCTTTTATATTAAAAGGTAAGCAACTCAGAAATCTTTGTATTTTAGGCTTTTCATCCACAATGTAAGGTACATATCTTAACAGACTTAGAAATTTACTGCTTAACTCTTTCATGTTCATAGAACCCAATTTTAAGTCATAGAATTCTTTAGCTTTTTCTTCATAGTATTGTTTAGATAGAAACTTCTTCTTGAAATATTTCTTAAATGTGCTCCAAGTTACACCCTTTTCTTTAATGCTTTTTACCCTTTTTATATCTTGCCACCAAATATCTGCTTTCCCAATCAGATTATAAATGGCCATATTAGAGTTCAGTTGATCTAAATAATCATAGATTTGAAAATATTTCTTCATACTTGCCAGCCATGCTTTGCCTTCCTCTCCCTTTTCATTTTCACCGTTAAATGTTGGGGGTTTTATCTTCTTGAACTCCCCTGAAATCTGTTCATATGGTTTAGAATTTCTCCTTTTTGGTCTTTAGTCACTTTCACTGCTATCACTAGAGTACTTATGTTTCTTTTTATGTATTTTAACATTAATTTCAGAAGAAGATCTCAAATCATTTGTAGTTTCCCCCTCAAATAGGATCATGAACATTTCTCTCTCTTTTGGATTATAAATATAAGTGTGTACATTCTACAGGTTCAATATCATTGTTTCTCCTATTTTACTTTCTGCATTTTGTGTTTGTTCATATATTTATCATTATTTAAATTTACTATTTATGTTGATTAAGTAAACAATAGAGTGCCTTTTTACATAATCCTATTATGTATCAACAAAGTATTCGTGATGACAACCTTATAAGTTTGCTGCAAGTTATGAACATGATGAATTTTCACTACTTCCATGGGTTTTTTCATGAGTAAATTATGAATATAACATTGGTATGGTCATATTTTAGATAAACATAGAGGATTCTAGGATCTGAATGACCAATTAAACCCCTCTGTTTTTACTTTTTAGAGACACCCATTATTCAAAATTCCAATAAAATTTTGTTCAGAGTTTGGCAATTGCCACTATTTCCTTTTGTGTTGTGACTAGGTAATAAGACATGCTAATTGTAATATATACTCATTATACATGTTTGCTAAACATACACTATTGTAACTAGAAACATAGAGCTAATATATATTCAAGAATTTTAGAATTTACTATTAAGGAGAAAATCTTAAATGTTTAAACTTAAATGCAGATATAATTACATCTTTATACACCTTGAAAATTCAAGTTCTGTATGTGTCTAGTTTTTCAGCCCTGTAGGCCATGTGCTACTTCTCTTTGTCCCAAATGCCACCATGGGGTTTATAAAGTATGTTCTCACATGTGATTATGAGAGTGACCCTGTAGTGACTATCTGAGAGGGAACTACAGGAAAAAATCCTGATCCTAATGAATCTGGATAGGAAAGTGAGCTACTTGAAAGAGAACCAGAGTTAAGAGGAAAAATTGACCCAAAAGTAAATCCAGTAAATGGATATGATGCAATCATGTTATTTGAAAAGGAAATAGTAGGATCTGATGAGAATGGCGTATGCCCTTTATATGTATAACCACTGAAGAAATTAGGACTAGCTAATGAAATCTGATTAGGCTGAGGTGAAAATGCAACTGTAGTGATAACTTGATCATCTTTCTTGGTGTTAAAATGAAAAGGCACTGTGATATCCAGATCTTGGGTCTATTTTCGAAAATATCGTTGCTCTGCGTACTTGATCGAACATATCATCTATGCGGGGCAAAGGATATCTGTTTTTAATTGTCATTTTATTTAACTAACAGTAGTATATGCATAAACACAAGGTTCCGCCTTTCTTTTTAATGAAGATGATAGGTGCTTCCCAAGGAGACACGCTTGGTCTTATGTAATTTTTATGAATTAATTCGTTTAACTGTGATTTTAGGTCTTTAATCTCTAATATTTTCATCCAGTAAGGAGCTTTTAAGTTTGGTACCACACCTGGTACCAGCTTAATGGTGAAGTCCAATTCTCTCTTCGGAGGAAATTCTGGAATTTCTTTTAGGAATACATCTAAAAAGTCTCTTAGGATTGGTGTGTCTTCAAGTTTTAACTTATGTTCTTTAGTTGTGTGTTCATCATTAATTATGTTTACAGCAAACATTTTACACCCTTTTCGTACACCCTTTTTCACTTTCAAAGCTGAAATCTGTTTAACTGAATTTTTTTCTAGGGATTCCTTTTACTGTTTCTATTTCTCCTTTATCATTCAAGCATGTAAAAGTCTTTTCAAAACAATTCAGAACTACCCTATGCTTTTCTAACCAATCCATTCCGATTAAGACATCATAAGACCCTGCCAGTAATACATTCAGCTTTACTTCTGTCTTTAACTTACTCATACGCAAATCACAATTTTTAACAAAATCAACTACCTTTCCTTTTGTTCATGTAACGAATTGAACAAGCCAAGACTTTTCAAACTTTTCTACTTTCAATTTACAACATTTTACTATATCAAGTGATACATAACTCAAACTTGCACTTGGGTCAATGAAAATACAGATAGGTCTATTCAGTAGCATACCTTCGATTTCGACCATTGAAGGTTGATGATCAGCCTGCCGATTTTCCAAGGTTGCATTGATTCGGAGCATTTCCCTCGCCAAGTCACCAACTGTTGGTTCTTCCTACACTATATGAATGTTGCTGGCTGTTCTTTTCTTGTTAGGACAGTTTATTGAATAATGTGTTCCTTCACATTCGTAACATTTTATAGGTTCCTTTTGTTCATTATTTCTAGCATAATTATTAGGCATGTTTCTTGCAGCTGTAGAATTCTGTGATGTATTACTTTTAAAATTATTCCCTTGAAAATTTCTGCTATGGAAATTTCGCTTGTTATTTCCAACATTCCTATTAAATTAAAAAAATTTCTTTCTTTGTTCGAAATTATTCGATTTATTACTGTTCTATCTAGATATACCTTCTCTTTTTATGTTCTGTTCAAAACATAAATTTTCCTTTCTCATGGCTTCCTCAAGAGTCTTAGGGTTGTCATACTTAATTTGGTCTTTTATATTAAAAGGTAAGCAACTCAGAAATCTTTGTATTTTATGCTTTTCATCCACAATGTAAGGTACATATCTTAATAGACTTAGAAATTTACTGCTAAACTCTTTCATGTTCATAGAACCAAATTTTAAGTCATAGAATTCTTTAGCTTTTTCTTCATAGTACTGTTCAGATAGAAACTTCTTCTTAAAAGATTTCTTAAATGTGCTCCAAGTTACACCCTTTTCTTTAATGCTTTTTACCCTTTTTATATCTTGCCACCAAATATCTTCTTTCCCAATTAGATTATAAATGGCGATCTTAGAGTTCAGCTGATCTAAATAATCATAGATTTGAAAATCTTTCTTCATACCTGCCAGCCATGCTTTGGCTTCGTCTCCCTTTTCATTTTCACCGTTAAATGTTGGGGGTTTTATCTTCTTGAACTCCCCTGAAATCTGTTCATATGGTTTAGAATTTCTCCTTTTTGGTCTTTGGTCACTTTCACTGCTGTCACTAGAGTACTTATGTTTCTTTTTATGTATTTTAACATTAATTTCGGAAGAAGATATCAAATCATTTGTAGGTTTCCCCCTCAAATAGGATCATGAACATTTCTCTCTCTTTTGGATTATAAATATAAGTGTGTACATTCTACAGGTTCAATATCATTGTTTCTCCTATTTTACTTTCTACATTTTGTGTTTGTTCATATAGTTATCATAATTTAAATTTACTATTTATGTTGATTAAGTACACAATAGAGTCCCTTTTTACATAATCCTATTATGTATCACCAAAGTATTCGTGATGACAACCTTACAGGTTTGCTGCAAGCTATGAACATGATGAATTTTCACTACTTCCATGGGTTTTTTCATGAGTATATTAAGAATATAACATTGGTATAGTCATATTTCAGATAAACATAGAGGATTCTAGGATCTGAATGACCAATTAAACCCCTCTGTTTTTACTTTTTATAGACACCCATTATTCAAAATTCCAATAAAATTTTGTTCAGAGTTTGGCAATTGCCACTTTTTCCTTTTGTGTTGTGACTAGGTAATAAGACATACTAGCTGTAATATATACTCATTATAGATGTTTGCTAAACATAGACTATTGTAACTAGAAGCAGAGAGCTAATATATATTCAAGAATTTTAGAATTTACTATTAAGGAGAAAATCGTGTAGGTCATGTAGGTCATGTAGGTCGTGTAGGTCATGTGCTACTTCTCTCTGTCCCAAATGCCACCATGGAGTTTATAAAGTATGTTCTCCCATGTGATTATGAGAGTGACCCTGTAGTGACTATCTGAGAGGGAACTACAAGAAAAAATCCTAATCCTAATGAATCTGGATAGGAAAGTGAGCCACCTGAAAGAGAGGCAGAGTTAAGAGGAAAAATTGACCCAAAAGGAAATCCAGTAAATGGATATGATGTAATCATGGTATTTGAAAAGGAAATAGTAGGATCTGATGAGAATGGCGTATGCCCTTTATATGTATCACCGCTGAAGAAATTAGTACTAGCTAATGAACTCTGATTAGCCTGAGGTGAAAATGCAATTGTAGTGATAACTTGATCATCTTTCTTGGTGTTAAAATGAAAAGGCATTGTGATATCCAGATCTCAAGTCTATTTTCGAAAATATCATCGCTATGCGTACTTGATCAAACAGATCATCTATGCGGGGCAAAGGATATATGTTTTTAATCATCATTTTGTTTAACTAATAGTAGTATATGCATAAACGCAAGGTTCTGCCTTTCTTTTTAATGAAGATGACAGGTGCTCCCCAAGGAGACACGCTTGGTCTTATGTAATTTTTATCAATTAATTCATTTAACTGTGATTTTAAATCTTTAATCTCTAAGATTTTCATTCGGTAAGGAGCTTTTAAGTTTGGTACCACACCTGGTACCAGCTCAATGGTGAAGTCCAATTCTCTCTTCGGAGGTAATTCTGGAATTTCTTCCAGGAATACATCTAAAAAGTATCTTAGGATTGATATGTCTTCAAGTTTTGACTTATCTTCTTTAGTTGTGTGTTCATCATTAATTATGTTTACATCAAACATTTTACACCCTTTTCGTACACCCGTTTTCACTTGCAAAGTAGAAATCTATCTAACTAAATTCTTTTCTAGGGATTCCTTTTACTGTTTCTGTTTCTCCTTTATCATTCAAGCATGTAAAAGTCTTTTCAAAACAATTCAGAACTACCCTATGCTTTTCTAAACAATCCATTCTGATTAAGACATCATAAGACCCTGTCGGTAATACATTCAGCTTTACTTGTGTCTTTAACTTACTCATAAGCAAATCACAATTTTTAACAAAATCAACTACCTTTCCTTTTTTTCTTGTAACTAATTGAACCAGCAAAGACTTTTCAAACTTTTCTACTTTCAATTTACAACATTTTACTATATCAAGTGATACAGAACTCAAACTTGCACCTGGGTCATTTAAAATAGAGATAGGTCTATTCAGTAGCATACCTTCGATTTCGACCATTGAAGGTTGATGATCAGCCTGCCAATTTTCCAATGCTGCATTGATTCTGGGCATTTCCCTTGCAAAGTCAACAACTATTGGTTCTTCCTGCACTGTATGAATGTTGCTGGCTGTTCTTTTCTTGTTAAGACAGTTTATTGAATAATGTGTTCCTTGACATTCATAACATTTTATAGGTGCCTTTTGTTCATTATTTCTAGCATAATTATTAGGCATGTTTCTTGCAGCTGTAGAATTCTGTGATGTTTTACTTTTAAAATTATTTCCTTGAAAATTTCTGCTATGGATATTTCGCTTGTTATTTCCAACATTCCTATTAAATTTAAAAATTTTCTTTCTTTGTTCGAAATTATTTGATTTATTACTCTTCTATCTAGATATACCTTCTCTTTTTGTGTTCTGTTCAAAACATAAATTTTCCTTTCTCTTGGCTTCCTCAAGAGTCTTAGGGTTGTCGTACTTAATTCGGTCTTTTACATTAAAAGGTAAGCAACTCAGAAATCTTTGTATTTTAGGCTTTTCATCCACAATGTAAGGTACATATCTTAACAGACTTAGGAATTTACTGCTTAACTCTTTCATGTTCATAGAACCCAATTTTAAGTCATAGAATTCTTTAGCTTTTTCTTCATAGTACTGTTCAGATAGAAACTTCTTCTTAAAATATTTCTAAAATGTGCTCCAAGTTACACCCTTTTCTTTAATGCTCTTTACCCTTTTTATATCTTTCCACCAAATATTTGCTTTCCCAATCAGATTATAAATGGCCATCTTAGATTTCAGCTGATCTAAATAATCATAGATTTGAAAATATTTCTTCATACCTGCCAGCCATGCTTTGGCTTCCTCTCGCTTTTCATTTTCACCGTTAAACGTTGGGGGTTTTATCTTCTTGAACTCCCCTGAAATCTGTTCATATGGTTTAGAATTTATCCTTTTTGGTCTTTAGTCACTTTCACTGCTGTCACTAGAGTACTTATGTTTCTTTTTATGTATTTTAACATTAATTTCGGAAGAAGATCTCAAATCATTTGTAGGTTTCCCCTTCAAATAGGATCATGAACATTTCTCTCTCTTTTGGATTATAAATATAAGTGTGTACATTCTACATGTTCAATATCATTGTTTCTCCTATTTTACTTTCTGCATTTTGTGTTTGTTCATATAGTTATCATAATTTAAATTTACTATTTATGTTGATTAAGTACACAATAGAGTCCCTTTTTACATAATCCTATTATGTATCACCAAAGTATTCGTGATGACAACCTTACAGGTTTGCTGCAAGCTATTAACATGATGAATTTTCACTACTTCCATGGGTTTTTTCATGAGTATATTATGAATATAACATTGGTATGGTCATATTTCAGATAAACATAAAGGATTCTAGGATCTGAATGACCAAGTAAACCCCTCTGTTTTTACTTTTTAGATACACCCATTATTCAAAATTCCAATAAAATTTTGTTCAGAGTTTGGAAAACGCCACTATTTCCTTTTGTGTTGTGACTAGGTAATAAGACATGCTAACTGTAATATATACTCATTATAGATGTTTGCTAAATATACACTATTGTAACTAGAAACAAAGAGCTAATATATATTCAAGAATTTTAGAATTTACTATTAAGGAGAAAACCGTAAATGTTTAAACTTAAAATGCAGATATAATTACATCTTTATACACCTTGAAAATTGAAGTTTAGTATGTGTTTGGTTCTTTAGCCGTGTAGGCCATGTGCTACTTCTCTCTGTCCCAAATGCCACCATGGGGTTTATAAAGTATGTTCTCACATGTGATGATGAGAGTGACCCTGTAGTGACTATCTGAGAGGGAACTACAGGAAAAAATCCTGATCCTAATGAATCTTGATAGGAAAGTGAGCCACCTGAAAGAGAAGCAGAGTTAAGAGGAAAAATTGTCCCAAAAGGAAATCCAGTAAATGGATATGATGTAATCATGGTATTTGAAAAGGAAATAGTAGGATCTGATGAGAATGGCGTATGCCCTTTATATGTATCACCACTGAAGAAATTAGGACTAGGTAATGAACTCTGATTCGCCTGAGGTGAGAATGCAGTTGTAGTGATAACTTGATCATCTTTCTTGGTGTTAAAATGAAAAGGAACTGTGATATCCAGATCTCAAGTCTATTTTTGAAAATATCATCGCTCTGCGTACTTGATCAAACAGATCATCTATGCGGGGCAAAGGATATCTATTTTTAATCGTCATTTTATTTAACTAACAGTTGTATATGCATAAATGCAAGGTTCTGCCTTTCTTTTTAATGAAGATGACAGGTGCTCCCCAAGGAGACACGCTTGGTCTTATCTAATTATTATCAATTAATTATTTTAACTGTGATTAAGTCGTTAATCTCTAAGATTTTGATCCGATAAGGAGCTTTTAAGTTTGGTACCACACTTGGTAGCAGCTCAATGGTGAAGTCCAATTTTCTCTTCGGAGGTAATTCTGGAATTTCTTCCAGGAATACATCTAAAAGGTCTCTTAGGATTGGTATGTCTTCAAGTTTTAACTTATCTTCTTTAGTTGTGTGTTCATCATTAATTATGTTTACAACAAACATTTTACACCCTTTTCGTACACCCTTTTTCACTTGCAAAGCAGAAATCTGTCTAACTGAATTTTTTTCTAGGGATTCCTTTTACTGTTTCTATTTCTCCTTTATCATTCAAGCATGTAAAAGTCTTTTCAAAACAATTCAGAACTACCTTATGCTTTTCTAACCAATCCATTCCGATTAAGACATCATAAGACCCTACCGATAATACATTCAGCTTTACTTGTGTCTTGAACTTACTCATAAGCAAATCACAATTTTTAACAAAATCAACTACCTTTCCTTTTGTTCCTGTAACTAATTGAACTAGCCAAGACTTTTCAAACTTTTCTACTTTCAATTTACAACATGTTACTATATCAAGTGATACATAACTCAAACTTGCACCTGGGTCAATTAAAATAGAGATAGGTCTATTCAGTAGCATACCTTCGATTTCGACCATTGAAGGTTGATGATCATCCTACCGATTTTCCAAGGCTGCATTGATTCTGGGCATTTCCCTCACCAAGTCACCAACTGTTGGTTCTCCATGCACTGTATAAATGTTGCTGGCTGTTCTTTTCTTGTTAGGATAGTTTATTGAATAATGTGTTCCTTGACATTCATAACATTTTATAGGTGCCTTTTGTTCATTATTTCTAGCATAATTATTAGGCATGTTTCTTGCAGCTATAGAATTCTGTGATGTATTACGTTTAAAAATATTCCCTTGAAAATATCTGCTATGGAAATTTCGCTTGTTATTTCCAACATTCCTATTAAATTAAAAAAATTTCTGTCTTTGTTCGAAATTATTTGATTTATTACTCTTCTATCTAGATATACCTTCTCTTTTTATGTTCTGTTCAAAAAATAAAATTTCCTTTCTCATGGCTTCTTCAAGAGTCTTATGGTTGTCGTACTTAATTTGGTCTTTTATATTAAAAGGTAAGCAACTCAGAAATCTTTGTATTTTTGGCTTTTCATCCACAATGTAAGGTACATATCTTAACAGACTTAGAAATTTACTGCTTAACTCTTTCATGTTCATAGAACCCAATTTTAAGTCATAGAATTCTTTAGCTTTTTCTTCATAGTACTGTTCAAATAGAAACTTCTTCTTAAAATATTTCTTAAATGTGCTCCAAGTTACGCCCTTTTCTTTAATGCTTTTTACTCTGTTTATATCTTGCCACCAAATATCTGCTTTCCCAATCAGATTGTAAATGGCCATCTTAGATTTCAGCTGATCTAAATAATCATAGATTTGAAAATATTTCTTCATACCTGCCAGCCATGCTTTGGCTTCCTCTCCCTTTTCATTTTCACCGTTAAACGTTGGTTGTTTTATCTTCTTGAACTCCCCTGAAATCTGTTCATATGGTTTAGAATTTCTCCTTTTTGGTCTTTAGTCACTTTCACTGCTGTCACTAGAGTACTTATGTTTCTTTTTATGTATTTTAACATTAATTTCGGAAGAAGATCTCAAATCATTTGTAGGTTTCCCCCTCAAATAGGATCATGAACATTTCTCTCTCTTTTGGATTATAAATATAAGTGTGTACATTCTACAGGTTCAATATCATTGTTTCTCCTATTTTACTTTCCGCATTTTGTGTTTGTTCATATATTTATCATAATTTAAATTTACTATTTATGTTGATTAAGTACACAATAGAGGCCCTTTTTACATAATCCTATTGTGTATCACCAAATTATTCGTGATGACAACCTTACAGGTTTTGCTGCAAGCTATGAACATGATGAATTTTCTCTACTTCCAAGGGTTTTTTCATGAGTATATTATCAATATAACATTGGTATGGTCATATTTCAGATAAACATAGAGGATTCTAGGATCTGGATGACCAATTAAACTCCTTTGTTTTTACTTGTTAGAGACACCCATTATTCAAAATTCCAATAAAATTTTGTTCAGAGTTTGGCAATTTCCACTATTTCCTTTTGTGTTGTGACTAGGTAATAAGACATGCTAACTATAATATATACTCATTATAGATGTTTTCTAAACATACACTATTGTTACTAGAAACAGAGAGCTAATATATATTCAAGAATTTTAGAATTTACTATTAAGGAGAAAATCGTAAATGTTTAAACTTAAAATGCAGATATAATTACATCTTTATACACCGTGAAAATTGAAGTTCTGTATGTGTCTAGTTCTTCAGCCATGTAGGCCATGTGCTACTTCTCTCTGTCCCAAATGCCACCATGGGGTTTATAAAGTATGTTCTCACATGTGATTATGAGAGTGACCCTGTAGTGACTATCTGAGATGGAACTACAGGAAAAAATCCTGATCCTAATGAATCTGGATAGGAAAGTGAGCCACCTAAAAGAGAGGAAGAAGTTAAGAGGAAAAATTGCTCAAAAGGAAATCCAGTAAATGGATATGATGTAATCATGGTATTTGAAAAGGAAATAGTAGGATCTGATGAGAATGGCATATGCCCTTTATATGTATCACCGCTGAATAAATTAGGACTAGCTAATGAACTCTGATTATCCTAAGGTGAAAATGCAACTGTAGTGATAACTTGATCAGCTTTCTTGGTGTTAAAATGAAAAGGCATTGTGAGTGCCTAAAAGGAATTTCTAGGAGAAAACCAAGATGACGAATTGAATAGATCACTTTTTATTCTCGGGTCAGCTACAGGCTGTGAAGACGAGCTGAAATTTTGAGGCATAAATTCATCCACACTGTCATCAAAAGTGGGCCCATCATTCAAGTCAAAATATCTCAAAACACATGAATCTCCAAGAGACAATGGACTGGTGGCAGTCTTCAAAGTCAATCCAAAATTTTCAGCACTGGTACCAAGAGGCATTTTGGTCAGTTCATTCTCCTCACTATCAGAAATGTGATTCAAGTCTAAATCTGACTTCACAAGACTACAAGGCCCAATAGAAGCAAATGGTTCAGATATTGAGAATATAAAATCTTTGCCACTCATATCTGTACATCTAGAACTTGTTGATGGTTCACATGTTGGAGAAGATAAATGCACTGTTAATACCCTATCTTCAGATGTTCTCTCATGAGACACTTTAAGATCAATATATAAATAATCTTTGTTTCCTTTTCCAATTGAATTAAATGCAGCATCATCTGAAGTTGGTATTAATTTCAAGACAGGACACTACAACTCAGTTATTTCTCTAGGTTCCGCCGATTGAAAAGCACTTGTTACTGCAAATCCTTTCCAACCTAGTTCTCCTATGTTTTTCATTGTATTTATTGGCGAAATGAAAGGTTCCTTTGACCTAGAAACCACTAGAATTGGTGTTGCTAAGCAAGTGGAAGATACAGTTATGGAAACATAATCACTTGTGCAAGGCATAATTGAAAGACAAGATGTCGGTGTGGCTATCACTACTTTGTGTTGACCTGGTTCATCTAGTTCAATAGATTCATTTAAGTCAAAATCAGGTCTTTATGTCGAATCATTGCTTCCATCATCCTTTGTTGGAGGTACTGTGGTTTCCATAATTTGATCGGAAGAAGCTAGTTCATCTGACCATGCATTATGTTCTGTTTCCGTTTCCACACACCGTTCTTGATGTTCTACAAATGTTCAAGATATGACTGTAATGCTTTCTGGGCCTTCATGTCCAATATTATAAGGTACCTTCGAAAGCTCATTCTGTTTGATTTGATCCTTCTTTTCAGTGTCACAAATACCAAGAACAATACTAGATCCCATCTTTGTAGTAACATATTTCTTGTCAAAACTATCAGCCACTCCACTTCCTTGATCTACTACTTCTCCAGATGCCATTGTCTGCTCTGGTTCAAGGTACTCTCTTTTTTCAGTCAGAATTTCCTAACTATCATCCATATATGTGATGCTTCTAGCAATAGGAAGATGCTTACTACCTTTTTGCTCATCCTTCCCTTTGTCTTCATTCTCAAGTCCATAGGTAGAATGATGTTCTTTGGCAACAAGCATGTCAATACCATTATTTTTTTCATAAGACAAAGTTACATCCTTTACATCTTTATCAAAAGGCTTATTATATTCACACTGCTTGTGTGAAATTAAATGAGAAATGAGGACTATAGTGACTAACCGAACAAGTTCATGTCCAAGTTGAAAAAAAATTTAGAGAATTTCCATTTCCATTAATCTTGTCATTCTTGGGAGGTTTATCTCCACACATCTCCACTCTGCCATATTGAGGGAATCCCTTTAGCATTGACCCTTCTAATGGATGGAGGATGCCATGTCTTTATACCCAAGTTTGAAGCAACTTCCACTATGAACGCAATAAAGAAACACTTTGGAACGACAATGATCACTGTACCAACTATGCTGGCCGATATAGTTACATATGGAAACCATTCAAGGTACCTTAATATTCCCACATCTAGTTAAATCTACGTACTACAAAATCTGACAATTCGTAATAAATAAACAAAAAACATGTGCAATACAGTAGTGTGTACCACTCACACAATCATTTCTGTATTGGAAAGGATTATAAATAGGATAAGGGAGCTCAACAACACCAAATGGTTTCAATAGCTCATGCAAGTCCAACCTTTTACTATCTGAGCCAATATGACGGATATAAACTCCATTGAATGGTATATCACATCATTGATCACAGATCAAAATCCTCATCGAGACTCCTCAGCATAATGGAGTCTCGATGATCCATGAGGCACACCTCCACCTTAGCCATATGCGAATAATCCTATTATCAATTCAGCAGTGACAGTCTCTCGACTATCCATGAATAATATGATTGGTAAGAAACAATTATTACCATCTTTTTATTATGTTTATGCAGATTCTGATCCCATGTCTATCGGGATATAATTGAAATCTGAGCTCCAATATATTAGTCTGCTAATTACACACAACGTTTTTTGCATTAGCAATATTTTTGGAATGCTTAGAGTTTATCATGCTTCGTATGTTGGATTGTGCTAAATTGTCAGGTTGAAGAACTACAGATGCATTTGGAATATGAAAAATCAATGCGGAATACTCTTGAAAGAGCCATGGGTTGAGCTTCAAGTGCCATTTCACTAGGACACCATCATTTTTCCTCTCAGGTAGTTGAAATTCTGCCTTGGTGCATCAAACATATTTAGTTTATGGTTGCTTCTTGCATAGAAAAACATTTATGTGTTTCCTCTAAAATTTTCTATCATAATATGTATAAATTCATAAGGTTGTAAATGTATATGTACATTGCCATGCATTTACCAAATGATAAAGGAAGTAATATGTTACTGCATTTCAACTTAAGATATATCAAAACAGTAAAATATATCTTAAGAAAATTGAATATTGTCAGAATATTTAAAATTTTTAAATGAAAGTGGTAAAATGATGTATATGAAATGATTATTTTTCAATGTTCCAACATGTTTTTGGTACACGGGAGTGGGAAAATGCATCAAGGGGATGTGTGGAAGCACTCCCCAAATTCTAGGGTGTCATAGGTAATGTTGGGGTCAACGACACAAGGGACGTCTTGCGAAGTACTAAGAAATGCAAATTAAAATATATGAAAACTGCAACATAATTCATTGAAATCTTATACATAAAAATGTGCCAATAACATTCAGTATTGCATGTCACCAAAGTTATCAAATGACCAATATGGAACTAGAACTAGCTTGGGGTGACATTCAAGTAGGAATGCCTATGCTTAGGTAGTGAATCCTTGTGATAATCAATTTTATAGCCTACTTCTATGAGGGATACATATCTTCTATATATCCGTAACCCATGATTCTTTCTTTCAATTTTGAAGGCATAGAATATGGTGGTGTATGCAACTTATTTTAAGATATAGATTGTCATTGTTCCATTTGTAGCTGGCATGTACCATTTTCAGACGTTATAGCCAATTTGCCATGATGTTGATTATTCTCACAAATTATCATATCGTGTTTGTTTGATTTATTTGGGACAAAAGGGTATGTCAAGAAACAAATTTTTATGTTCTTTTCAGTAATCAGCAAACACCTGATCAAAGATTTTGCTTGGTTGAGTTCCTTATTACCATTCTAATTTGGGGTTGAGTAAAGTTCTCTCTTTCAATTCTACAACCTGTCACGATCCAAAATAATTCCACAAAATGTATGCTCTCTTGGACAACCACTTCCATCATATTTATGGAAACTTCAATCAATGAAATCAGTCTATACAACAACCAACTCCAAGTCAGAAGCAAAAATGACAAGTGTCTTAAGTGGACTGATTTCCACTGCGGCCTTGATTGTCTCTCAACAACGTTCTAGCATCCTCCCAATAAATTGTAAGGTAGTTCAACCTCTTCCCCACAACCTAGGTAAAAAATACAATGTTTTTGTGATGTCATAGTTGAAAATGAGTCTATACTATGACAGTTTCATACTTTGGAGTTAAGATTGTTCTATTTATTCAAAGAAATCTGCGTAAATTCATTATCCATACATTCTGTTGTTACCAAATTATTATATTGGACTGGAAGTTGACTACAAAATAATTGGAAGCTTGCCTGCATGAATAGTATAAGGTGGCAAATACTATCCCGAACTTTTCACATTTATACTTAGTTTGAGTGCTAGGACAACTATCCAACTAAGAAAAGACTGTGTGTTGTGAGAAAGCATTCATCTTTTTTGTGTATTCTCTTTAGTCATTGTATTTATTATTTTAGTCTATTGTTGAATTGCTAAAGTTGATAACATGTTTCTGATTTTATAATTAATTGTTTCGTTGCAGGTTCCTTCATATATATCATGATCCATGGCTAGAAGTTATGATAATGAGGTTGTAGCTATATTTGCTTTGATCATTACATTCTATCTATATATCAAGGTTCATCCATGTGCAAAACTTATTTAGTTTAAATTATAGAATAAATATGAAAATGATGGTATCGATATTTTGTAAATCTTAGTACCTAAGTCATGTCCATTCATGAATATTTGCACATATTGTCTTATAATATGTAGTTACACTGTTGAGTAAATTGACTAGAGTCTGTAATGAAACTAATCTTATTATGGCCTGAAAATTATTTTAATATGCTAGAGATTTTTGTTCTATTAACGTGATCATTATTTTTAACTTTTGCAGACATTGAACACTGGATCTCTCTTTTATGCTACTTTAAATGCCTTGGATTACTTTTATATGGTAAGTAGGTCATAGGAGTAACAAATGATATCCATGCATGATGCAATTATTGTTATTGATATTGTAAATATAATTTTAATACAGGTTCTTCTTTGTAGTTATGTTCCTCGGGAGGTTACACTTTCATAATAAATCTTATTCCAATGCATGTTCTTCTATTTGTTGTGACTGGTCGATACTCATCTCTCGTTTACATTGCTTATTTGCCTCTGATAAGTGCAAATGAAGAAATGGTGCTAGTTACAGTAGCTCGACTTGGCATCCATGTATGGTCTCATATGCTAGTCAGATGTTCTTTACAATTTTTATATACTGAAAAAAAGTTGTTTGGCTAATAGACCTTGCATATTTATGCATGTTAGGATTGTAGCTCAAATTTACCCAGTTTCATGCACATGTAAACTGGTTTTGCAACACATTGATAGGAAAACATAAACCCAAACAATAGAGAAAAGGTAGATCATAGAAGATATCTGAAGGAATTATAACCTGGGGAATTACTAGTATATAAATCATAACTAGTTTCTCCCATTGCAATCTGAATGGGTTAGATGGAGACATTATAAGTGCACTTTGTACGGAGATATAAAAAAATAAGAATTTATGTAATACTTTCCAGTGGACAAAGTAGACTATAAGAACATGGAATATATATAGCAAAGTGACAGTAGACTTGCACTTTATAACTTATTGAAACATGAAATTCTCTGATCCAATCTGGTGAAAAAAAATGTCCCCTTCTTGCTGTGTGATTTTTTTTTCTAATGCAGATGTAGTAAAATTGAAGCTTGATACATACCTTTTGCATCACCTAGATTTTAAGGGTAAATAATGAATTTGGAGTCTACAGAATTATTCTGATATATGTGCACAACAATATTGCCTTATCCATGATATGGACCGAGGGTGGTGTTCAAGACCATAATTGTGTTTGTATTAATGATCACCCTCAAGTGCATACTGTTAACAAATGATGCCCAAGACTTGAACTACCTCAAGAGTCACTCTAGAGTAGAGGAAAGATTGACATCATGGAATTAGGCCAAAAATTTAAGGCATTACGTTGAATACATCCATCCTCCATTTGTTTGGTTTTGGGAGACCTCCGTCTGAAAATTATGCACTTATGAACTCTGTGGGAAAGTAGTATTTCTATGAGAATATGAGCCAACACTGTGCCATAGACCATCCAAATATATTTTTCCTTTGATCCAGAGATGATAGAAACAAAGCATCTCTTGATTATATCTCATAGTGTGGATATATGTCTATATGGGAAGGATATATGTAGATTCCAAAGGATGAATGTAAGTAATGTCCAAATATTTATCTAGTTGAAGGAAGAAAAGTTGAAAAAATAATAAAGTGATTATCTTTCTCCCATACAATATAGAAGCAGAATTATTAACCTTGACATATCAAATAATTGGTTTTACACTTTTTTTCTCATCAATCGTGTGAATCCACGGGTAGGTTTTTAAAATATTCATTTGGTGAACTCTAAAAGAAGCATGGATTCTCAGAGTCATCCCAATATATTGTGCTTCTGAATGAAGTGAAGTCAGGGATACATTCCTCGTAGTAGCATAAGGTTCAGCTTTAGACAGATTCAGAATAGGGCTCCCACCATCCGTGTGATTCGGAACAGGATTCCCACCACCTGACAAATCCATTCCTCATAGTAGCAAAGGGATTAGTATATTTTTGTATCTCAGGAAACAATGCAAAGAATTTGAATGTAGAATTTCACTCTTCCTTTTTTGAACATGCATAAAATTTCACTACAACCTTCATGTAGCATCTGGAATTTTTGAAGGCACTATTCAAATTTCAAGTTGGTTATGTGTATTGAATTAAAATGTATATGAAAAAGTTGGAAATTTCTTATATTTTAATTTTATATTTCAGGGTTTTAGACTGAAAGCAATAGCAAGGTATACATTTTATTCAATTATGCTAGACTGAGAAGAATATTAAGTTCCTAGGTGTTTTGAAGCATTCTTTAATTCAATATTAACTGATACCTTGTATCTTCATCTTTGCAGTGTTGAATTTTCAAAGGATGGAAAATATCAAGTCTCAAATCATAGATTCAGAGTATCATTCTCATATATCACTGTAAAGTATCATTCTCTAAAGTATTTTTCAGGCAGTGAAAGAAAGTAATCTTTTTTAGGAAACATTTGTAGGTCAGCAGTATGCTTTCTTGAGATTGTGAATGCATTGCTCAAGTAGGAATGTTAGAGTGCTTAATGTCCAACTTGGGTTGTGCAGATTGCACAAATACTCATTATTCAAAGGCAATTTAATTTCACTTTTACAAGCTTGTTGGTTTTGCTAGTTCTGTGAAAATGGTAAATAAACTTCTTGCTAGGGTTCACATTGCATCTACTACTGAAGCAATGGCATTGGAGCTCATTTGGGTCTAAACACACATAATTTATTTGATATTATTTCCAATGATGGTGGAAATTCTTGGTATGTGCTAAAACCTGCTGCCAACTGAAGTAGAATATGTGTTATTCCAATTTATTTTGAGAATTTTCTTTTCTATAAGTGCAGTTATTTTTTGTCTTAAAAGTTTTGCTAATCCATACTTCCCCTTTCATAATTATTCTAAACTCAAGTGCCAAAGTCCACTTATTTGGCGTGAAACCTACAATTATGACACTTAATGCTGAACCATATTTTTGAGTTGAGGCTTATATGACACTTAATACAGAAAATTTGTATGAATATCATCATTGTCAAGCAATAACAACATCTTAAAGGGTGCTAGATCAATGGTAGAGAACCTGCCTAATTATAGGCAGGAGATTGGTGGTTCGATTCCTCTGTACCCTATCATAAATTAGTGACTAAGAAAATGACTAAATTCACATGTATACGACTATTAGTAGCTAATTTCCGGTATCTTATAGCGCGACTAACGTTTAGTCGTATTTAGATGAGTCATTAATATGTTATCATCTAGTATTTTATGTAGTCATATATTTGGTCATTAATTGTGGCAATCAATGACTAAATCAATGACTATCAATGACTAAATTAGTGACTATCAATGACTAAATTTATGACTATCAATGACTAAATTGATGACTAAATCAATGAATAATGAGTCAACCAATTAATGACTAAGTGAAAATATACGACTAGCTATAAGATAATGGAAATTAGATACTATTAGTCATGGACTCCAAAATAATCGTTTATAACTGAAATTTAGTCATTTTTTTAGTCATTAATTCCTCATTTTGTACTAGTGGCCCTTCATGTGATACAATTCCACAAGCCTTTTGGACCTGCAAACAATTCATCATTGATGTCTATATAAAAAAGAATCCATCTACTGGAATACATGGGTGCTCAGCCACTGTAACCACCAGTTCTATGGGAATCATTTTCTCCTATGTGGTTCATCAACACATTAAACTCTTCCTTGAGCATAACCTAGTCCCAACACTCTGAGATAAATCCATCTCACATTCCCCCTTTAATCAAAGACTCAACAACCTCTCTCATTCCACATCAAGCTAGGAAACAAGTACATGTGTCACCGTCGTACCTATCCAAGTGGTTCATTCCACAACTTAACGCCACATCCTCTTTTGCACATAAGATGGATACACCTACTACAATACATGTAGGACTAAAACATGGGGAATCAACTCTAACCGGGAGCCAAAAAATCTAGGGTGTTGGGTACAACCGATCATGCACCCCTTACAACACATGCTCAATCATTTCAACTCAGGTACAATGACATTCAATAATTTACAACACACAAATAATAAACAGATTTTATTTTATAAATATCCATGAATAAATTACTCTTTCTCACAAGGGCTTTTTGGCCACACAAATATTGAATATATTCTTTCTTTAATGCTTGAAACAAACCTGCAGTATCTTCTCATAAATTTCTTACTATCCATGCCTTTTCGTAAAAATGTGCTCACTTCTCAAAAATAAATAATCAAGACCATAAATAAATCCTTTACATAATTGACGTGGATCAATAAAAACAAACTTTCATATATGCCTTTTTAAATGATGTGATCTCCTCCTTTTATAAAATAACATATTTGAATTATAAATACCTTCATCATTTACCATTCCTTTTTGATGATTTATCCACATGAGCCTTTTTAACAGAGACCACTGCTCCTCTATCGCATTTTTCAATTTCACTCGATGGTTTGACATATACTAGTGATTGATGCTCATAATGTATGGCATAAAATACATCTCTAGATTCACACCATAAATGGTTGTCTTAGATTCTTTTCACATGGGTGATTGGATCTTCCATGAGTTTTCATGTAGAAGCTTCTCACTTTGGCAGCAGGCACATTTCACAATATTTGACGTTATCTCGTCAAAAAATTGGCCAAACCAATTGAGGGTTCCAAAATAAGCACAACAGGAAAACAAGATCTTGGATATCCACTAACATTTCACAGTCTCAATGCTTCATCACATCTACCATAGTAGGTTTAGGAATACAAGTAGGCATTCCTTCACAGTCTCTTCCCATGATGTGCATTGGAACCTCCTCATGTGACACAACCTCTTCCTCATTTAACGCTTCAACATATCTAATATATCTAGATACTTCAACATGTAGATCTAGGCATATATACCACCAAAAATTTAGACCCACTCAGGTATCTATGTTCTAGGCCTCCACGAAAGCCATTCTTATCTTATGCGGCCTCCAACTTGCCCTCTTTCACAGTAGTTGCATGTAATGTGTAGGAACCATCGATATATTTAATTTTCACTACTAAGACACAAAAACACAGATCAAGCCTATGATTTGATAGATCTGTAAGATCGAAATTCCTAATGAACAGATCTACACTTTAACCAGTTGATCTGCAATTTCTCCTGGCAGATCCAAGTGTTGAAGCAATATATCTTCGAGCTTCCATCATGCACTTGCAAGAAGTCTCATCTACACACACTAATGGTTATAAGCAATAGCAATACACTAGGCCAAGCTATGATACCAGTGTTAGCAATAAAACATGCAAGAGAAATAAAATATAAATACAAGCAATCAACAACAACAACACAAGATTTATCCTGGAAAACCCCATAGGGAAAAACCAACCATCAATAATATACCTATTATTGGTCCCTGGCCAAACTAGGGCAAGGCCACCAAGAGAATCTCTCCTCCTCACATTGGCACCTTACAATGGAGGAATCCAACCCTATAAATAGGGTTCTTTACATGCAAATACAACTAGCAAGAAACCACGGTCTACCAAAACCGTGTGCCTAAAACCACTTACATCCTTGCTCATTCTCGAGTCAAGGTTAACCCTAACATAAGAAATTTGAGATAAAGGAAGGTTAGGAACGGAAAATTGAAGGCATTTTGTGGAACAATGTCAATTCCAATCACAATCAATGCCACAAGTAGGAAAATGCATAGGCATTAAACAAAGTTGGCCCTCATTTCTACAACAAGGGATGAAAAACACATCATATTTCTTTTGGATGTAAGCGAAGAGTAGGTTCTCATTGCAACAAGAGGCTCTTTCTACAACCTAGTATGACAGAGAAGTTTAATACCATGCTCAAAGTGGAGTTCACATGTGGCATTTTAATAAAATATTAAATAAATAAAAACGTTACATCATCGTCCCTAACCTATAATTTAAAAATCAAAGGGATTTATTCTTAAAACTAAACTAACATAAAAGAACAAATTGGAATATATGCCTAAGAGTTTTGGGATCTTCATACACAATTTGAAAACCCTTGCATGTTAGACATAACCAAGTAAATAAAAATTCCTCCTTAAATGTATAGGTCTGTACTTAACCGTTGTGCAAATTTTCATGTTTGGTTGGCCTATTTGAAATATGTTGCAGGTGATCATTGATGGTTGCAGGATTTTCACAATTTGGATAGCCATTTAGCTATCTAGTAGCACTCAATATCTCACCATTATAAACCCATGTAAACATTTTACAAATAGACACTTTCTCTTCTATAATGGATAAGAAAGATGATCATGGATCCATCTTAAAGATCAATTCATTTTAAAAAAATTTGGTCTTGGTTTCTGTTGATAGAGTGTCTATCGATAGGGGTTCACTTTGCACTATTGTCAACAAACATCAACCAAAATCCCTTAAACACCATCCGGGAAAGTTTGAACCCTTTATACCAACACTCGTAGAGCAAGTGAAGTCTCACCCGAGATGGATAAGGAGGTTGCATGAACCAATTTTCTACAGTGGTAGGAGGACATGCATCAAACACACATTACAATCACAGAAACTAGAGATCATGCCTTTGCATTATGCTAACAAATCATCATTTGCATATTCACCATTCGTAGATTCAATACATAATGGACATTTGCATCAACATGGTCAAACTACTCATTCGTATGAACATAAATTACCAAACTACAGAGTATTAAACATTTCACAAACACTTGTATTCATCATTTAGCAGAAACAAAGACAAAAGATAGAACCATAATTGAACATCTTCATGCATTCATCAAAACTTGCGGAATAACCTTCATAGAAATAGTCAAAACATCTTATTGCATTTGTAACTTACCTGGGTGCTTAGAAAACTTACTATCATATAACATAATTTTATCTCTGCGCTGAAAGTGCTTTGGTTTAACATGGTGATCGTGCCAAGCCTTCTATCGATCCTTTTCTACCTTCTGATGAAACCCTGCGATGAACCGATCCTCATCGAGATGTACCAGTTGTGCCAACCATTCCTCCAATGCTTCGTCATCGCTCATTCCTGTGGATGGTGCGATGCACAAACTTGGTACAATATACTCCATCATCATGACTGCTTCCTGTCCATTAACAAGCTTGAACAAGGTCTGGTGGATTAGTCGTTTACATGTTGTGCGATACGCCCAAAGTATCGCCGGAATATTCAAGTCCCAATCATCTCGGTTTGCATTGCACACCTTGGTGAGTGCATGCTCTAATATATTATTGAACACCTCAACTATCCTATTCGCTTGAGGGTGATAAGGAATACTCTTCTTCTGCTGAATCTAAAACTCCTATGTCATCGCTACAATTGTCTGATTAACAAAATGAGTCCCTTGGTCACTCATTAGTATTTTTGGGCACCCAAACCTGGTGACCATATTTTCAAAGAGGAATCTTGTTGCATTCGCAATGGAGCAATCTCTAACTATTGTTGCTTCCACCCATCGCGTCAAATAGTATGTCGCAATGATTATGTAGCATGACCCAATTATTTTTCTAGGTGGGTTGATGGGTCCCACGAAGTCAACTACCCATTTTTTGAAAGCCTGCAGTGTCAATTGGGGTGCTAGCGGCATTTCATCCCTTTGTGATGGCTTCCCTTTCCGTTGATATACGTCGCAGCTCTTGGCATATTCCGCAGTATCTCCATGCATCATTGGCCACCATAGCCCTGCTCAAAGGATCTTTCTAGAATTTGTATGTCCTCCGTAGTGTCCTCCAACTATACCATCATGAGCCTCTGCTAAAATCCTTTCCTGCTCATGTGGAAGAACGTAGCAGCAAAGTATCTCATCTTGTCCCATCTTATACAATTTCCCTACAATCAATTGAAAATCTGCAGCTCTAATGACTAGCTACTTCTTCTGGTTGGTAGTGAAACCTTTCGGCGCATTCCATGTCACTAAAAATTGAATGATTTGTTCATAATGTTCATCAACCATTCTGACCCTGAACAAATGAGAATCTGACAATCCTTCATCAATGCTCCTTGGTTCTTCCACAAAATCTATCTGTGACAGGTGGTCTAGGCTTGCATTCAATCGTCCTAGCTTTACAATTATCTCAAAATCAAATTCCTGGAAGAGTAACAACCATTGACAAATCTTCACCCCCAACACAGGCTTGTTCATCGGGTATTTTAGTGTTGAATGAACGGTGAACATTTTAAAATGGCCCCCTAAGAGATAGTGTTGGATTTTCTGTAAGGCGTAGACCATCGCCAACCCTTCCCTTTCTGTGGTCATATAATTCTTCTCCGCAGTAGACAACTTCCTACTTGCGAAGGCTATCGGGTGGTTGATGTCGCCTTTTCCTTGCTGGGCCAAGATGACTCCTAATGCGACTGATGATGCATCGACGTAAACGTGGAACTCCTTCATCCAATCTGGAAATGCGAGTATGGGTGCTACAACCATCTTGTCCTTTAATATGTCCATAATTTTTTGGCACTCTTCATTCCATTCAAACTTGGTGTCTTTCTTCAACAACTTCTACATTGGTGCCGTGATTGCTACGTATACTCTGATCAAATTCCTGTAGTATCCCGTGTGTCCCAGTGTCGCACTCAATTGCTTGACTATTTTCGGCGGTGGGAGGTCGACAATAATTGCAATCTTCATGGGGTCTACCAGCATCCCTTCCCGATAGACAATGTGTCCCAACAAAATCCCAAACCGAGCACAGAAGATGCACTTTTTTAGGTTCAATGAAATATAGTGATGTTGACATCATTCCAACATTAGCCTCAGGTTTGCGACATGATCTTTGACCAACCCATACATTATACAATCATCCATATAGACAGCTATAAATTTATGAATGTAATCTTTGAACGCCGAAACTACTAATCTTGAAAAAATTGTTGGAGCATTCTTCAGTCCAAATGGCATCACTGTATACTGAAAGCAGCCCCATTATGTGATGAATGTGGTCTTATGCTGATATTGCTTCACGATTTTGATCTGGTGATATCCCGAAAACCCATTAGTAAAAGAGTATATTTCCTGACCTCCTACTCCTTCAAGCACCTCATTCTTGAATGGTGTGGGGAACAGATCGTGTAGGCATCATTAAGCTTCCTCAAATCAACACATATTCTAACTTCACCAATTTTCTTATCCTGGACCACCATCAGGATGATCCACTCTGATTATTCTACTTGTTCTATCATTCTTGCTTCCAACATTCTTTCAATTTGAGCTTGCACTCGCTCCTTGTACCTAGGATTCAACCTGTAGGACCGTTGCTTGACTGGTTTCGCATTGGGTTTCAGGGGGATCTTCATTTCTCCCAATTCCATAGAAATTCCTTTCATCTCCGATAATTTCGTTGGAAAAAATCCCGAAACTCATGCAACAGATCAGTCATCTTCGCAATAGCTAAGTCATCCCAATAATTGCCAATACTTGCAAACTTCAAATTCTCCTCTGACCCAATGTTTACTTTCTTCATTTTCAATGGTTGTTGAAACCTGTCGGAATGTATTTCTGGTGCCTCGAAACTGCGACTTCCTTCTGATTTCGGCACATATATGGCCCTTGGATCATCCTCATCGTTTGGTTCTCCTACGATATTATAGCACTCCATCAACATTTCTGGTGTTGGAGTCGATCGAAGTTCCAATGGTTGCTCTGTCGGTACTGCTTCAAATACCTTTTCTTGAATCACCTGCAATGCACTATGGATGAAGGGGTTCATATTTATCCATAGGAGGACACATGCTCTCTAATAGCTGAATCGAAGCCAATGGATATCGGCTAGCTCATCCTTGCAGCCTGAGGCTTGGGCATATGGATTCAGAAATCGCAGGAAGTCTCTCAGGGCCGGCCCCTGTGGATATACAGTACTCTGAGTCTCTATCTCTATGAAGAACATCCACTACAACCTATTTGTTATTGAGACGAGTAAAATTTCATTCAATCGTCAAATATTTTCCTCTTCCAACGATATCCCTCGGGCTTTATCAAACAACGATGGTTCATACAGTATATTAAATATAAGTTCCGTTGAAGGCATTCGACTATATGAGAAAATGGGATGAAGTCTAAGTCCGTATCTCTATAGTTTCAGTTTATTATATGGAGACTCCATTGCGCTCAAATGGGGATTGGGGCCATGACATCACATACACAATGATCTTTTCACTTTCAACATAATTATAGCGATCGCCGTGAGATGATGAGAAGATTGTTTGGGAGAGATAAAAAGTGTTACATTGTCATTTCACATTAAAAAACATGATAGTCCTATTCTGCCCAATGATTGACTTTGTATCAATGAAGAATATAGTATAACTTAATCTTGTTTAATATATTATAATCTATATAGGTTTTAACCTTGTTGAGTATATTATAATTTATATAGTGTTTGTGCATAAATGCATTTTCTTTAGCAAAACAAGTTCTAGAGAATAAAGTTTGAATAAAAGTTCACTAACAAAAGTGTAATTTTGAAAATTATTTTTTGAAAGTAAAAAAATTCATTAAGAAGTTATATTTGAGTGTGATATTTATTTTATAATTTTATAATTTAATATTTGAAATTCTAATGTAATCTAAAAATAAAAATAAAAATATTAAAAATGAAGCAATGATATGGTAATTGTAAAATACCTATCTATATCACAATCCCCCCTTTTAACTTGACTTGGAGAATTGATTCAGATCTAACCTCCCCAAAACAACTAGAGTACTCAAGAATCCCATTTACATGTAGATTACACATTGTCATCTCTATTTTTTTTTAAATTTTGTTTCTATAACCATTGCGAACATCTCGAAAACGTCTAGGTTGAAACTGTCCTTGCCCTTCATGTGCTGCACTTCCACAATTCTTTTGTACCTGCAAACAATTCATCATTGATGTCCATATAAAAAGGAATCCATCTACCAGAATACATGAGGTCTCACCTACTGTAACCGCCAGTTCTCTAGGAATCCTTTCTCCTATGTGGGTCATCAACACGTTAAAATATTCCTTGAACATAACCTAGTCCTAGCACTCTGAAATAAATCCATCTCACATTCCCCCCTTTAATCGAAGACTCAACAACCTCTATGATTCCACATTAAGCTAGGCTACGAATACATGTGTCACCCTTGTACCTACCCAAGTGGTTCATTCCACAACTTGATGCCACATCCTCTTTTGTACATAAGAGGGATACACCTACTCCAATAGATGTAGGACTAAAACATGGGGAATCAACTCTAACTGGGAACCAAAAAATTTGGGGTGTCGGGTACAACCAATCATGAACCCCTTCCAACACATGCTCAACAATTTCAACTCAGGTACAATGACAATCAATGATTTACAACACAAAAATAATAAACAGATTGCATTTTATAAATATCCATAAATAGATGACTCTTTCTCACGAGGGCTCTATGGCCACACCCATATTGAATATATCCTTGCTTTAATGCTTGAAACAAACATACAGTGTCCAGAGACATTAAGCATGAACTCAGAGGCTTCTTCTTAGTAGCTATGATAATCAAGGGATATAACAGTTGGTTGAACTGAGCACTCTCAACTTTAGGGGCTGAACACCTCCAAGGGTTCTTAAAGTTTGAAGACTTAAATTGAGAATACTTATTTATGAAAGGTGTGTTAACTGTTTAAATTGTGTGCACTGGTAATGCATTAGCTTGAAAATCAAGTGGAGGAAGATTAAAAGTTCCTATTAATGAAAAATTCATCCCCACACCAATGTTTTCACAATTCCTTGAGGAATGGGAAACTACAAGAATATTAGATCCATGATCCTAATTGAACTCATTACTAATTAAGGGTAGTTAGTCAATTGTGGAAATATTTCCTTCATGTGGAAACTTAATGACCCGAAATATCTAAGAGACTACTTCCATCATAACTTGAGTCCAATTTATCCCTATTGAAAAATTGTAATCAAGTGGGGAATCAACCACTTCCACATCCACTTTAACTACTTGTCCCCCCAGCTCTATAGGAAAAGCTGGGATAATACCATTAGGCTTAAAAAGATAGTCGTATAAATATTCTAACATGGTGACCTCCGAGGAACTACGTCAGGTGATCCTAAATACTTCCATCATGATAAAGACATAACGCATGTGGAGGCACCCTCATCCACCATTGTCCTATCGATTTTAGTATTTCCATATATAACTTGAATCTGAAACGTTGCATGGTAGGGTAAACAAGGCTTCCAATTATCAAAATCAAAAGTGACCACTTGACTATCTATAGGATCGAGGGCCCCTAAAGATGAAAGTAAGGTATTCCTTTGAGTTGGGAAACTCTGCAAGACCTCAAGCGTAGACATCACACATGGAGCATGTGCCAAATATTCAACTATGCTATAATTTTGTGCAGCACACACATTAGGATTGAATGCTTCTTTATCAAGAAGGCATTTCAGTATTCAAGAAATAATGTCACTAGGAGGCTTCTCTATATGCAAAGAATTGTCACTATAAGCATTAATAGGTTCCTTACCTTTTGATCCATACGAACTAGTTTCATAATTCTTGTTTCTAATCTGGAGATACAAATCTCGTTCACACCATGAAAAATTTTAGGGATTAACCTTAGCCCATGGGATAAATTTAGGGGTTTTAATTTTTTAATGGGCTAATGTTTTATTAAGCACCCATTAGGTATGATTAGCCCACATTTTATTTACTTATTTTTAATGAATAAGAGGTTAGCCCCATTGAAATTAAAAAGGGGAGCCAAGATAAAAAGAAAATATATCCCTTCTAAAAATGTATTCAAACCAATCTTATCCCACAAAAATCTCTAGGAAGCTCCCATTCACCCTTGATTTCAAGAAATGGCAGTTGCTAGGGGCTCTTTCACCTTCTATTGATGGTGGAAATCGAAGTCGATTTTACATTCATTCATATTTTATGGGTTGAATATAATTTTTCAAGTTGCTTAATGTTGACATGAGAAGGGAAGTTGATATTTACTATAAAGTGCTATAACGACCCATTTGCATCTAGGAGAGTTCTAAATCCCCTCAACTCAGATCCAAAGTTTCCCTAAGAAACATGGGGATTGTGAAGGTTGCAATCGATGATGGAACAATAATGTTTTTGTGGGTGTTTGAGACATCATGGTTGTGGGATGGGACTTCATATATATCCCTATAATTGGGCATGCATGGGGGCATGCCTTGCCAAGGAGAAACTTGTTGAAAGATTCACCAAATATTCACAACGTTTTATAATTTAGTGAAAGCTTCACCAATATTTTACAAGGTTTTATTATTTAGTAAAATATTCGACAAGAATTTACAAAATTATATAATTCAATAAGATATTCGTCAAAAAATTATATATACATAATATAACATTGATAAAATAGCCTTCATATTTTCCTATATATCATGGGGATTATCCCATTTATTATACATAGAAATTTAGGGGGGATTCGTAAAAAATTTCCTGGTTAACACATGAAAATTTAACGGTAAAGAAGAGAATGGAAAAAAACCACGAAGAGTGACACCTCAACTATGGAAGGTGGAATATAATAGAAACTGTCAAGGTATGCCAATTTGTTTTTTTGTATTCAATTATGTTCAATGCGATATGTTATACCATTATTGATTAATTGGTTTTAATTTGATTTTGTTGATGTTTCATGAATGTCATTAAGGCACACGAGGAATCAAAATTTACATGATTCAATTCAGTAGGTTGCCATACTACAAGTACCTACAAATAGTTCATTTGTTTGACACAATGCATATCGGGAGAACATAACAGAAATGTTATGGCGAATATTAGCTGGAAGGACTAACAAAGAAAGAATTGGAAAGATTTGTAGTGACATCCAAGAATCTAATCATGCATTGCAAAGTGTGATCATTAATTCTAATGGCGATGGTCGTCAACAAAATATTAGTCTTCCTTGGTGCTTGACGGAGCAACAGAGCAATATTGTAAGAGAGGTCATAAAAAATATCAGGTTTTCGATGGGTTTTTTGTCAAACATAGAGAATATCTTGACGAAAAAAGGTGATTTTGTAGGGATTAAAACACATGATTGGCATACATTCATTAAGGTAATCATTAGTCTAGAATATATTTCATTATCAGTATGCACTATTTTATTAACTTTATTCTCTTATCTAGAAATAAATATTAATAATTATGTGTTTTTTGATACAGTATGTTCTACCTTTGTCTCTCCCAGACGACTTTGACAACAACATAAAACATATTATTTATGTTCTTGGAAAATACATGAGGTAAGTAATGTTTTACTTGGAAAAGGTACTTGGTCTGTGGTCTGTAGCAGAACTTATTGACATATAATATGTTTTTCCTGCAAATATTATATATGCCTTAGCATATTGTTTTATTGCATCATTTGTAGGTGGCTTTCATCAAAATAAATCCATAAAGAAGATATAAGGCATTGGAAGAGAGAAATTCCCCGACTAATGTGTGAAATCCAATAGTATCTACCTCCAGCATTTTTCAATGCACAAGAACACTACCTCATACACCAAGTTGAGGAGATTGAATTATGTGGACTAGTACACACAAGGTCGATGTGGATGGTGGAGAGGCAGTTGAAGTCATTGAAGGATTTTGTTAGACAAAGAGCACATCCCGAGGGTTCTATGGTTGAAGGATATATGGTATATCAATTCATGGTGTACATTAGTGAATATCTACCTAAAATAGCAGAAAATATGAATGTGCCTCACATTTGGCATCTTGACTCCATCAACAAATTTGAAGGGGAGGTCCTACTGGGGAGAGGTACATTGAAGACTGTGAAAGGTAATTATTATTATACGTTAATGTTGAATTAATATGTTACACATTTATTTTTTCCAATTTTATATTATCATACTGTTTTTTAACTCTTTTTAATAATTATGCATTTTCAACTATATTAAACTATGTTCCTTTAATGATAATCTAATTAATTATGAAATTGAATTGTTTTTTTGTCATATAGTTGGTCGAGTGTGGGATGCTTTACATTTATACATTGCAAACAACCTTGATTGGATGGAGCATTGGATAAAAGATTGTGAATAATTCTTCGGTAGGTTATCATGGGAAGGGGTCAATAACATGATTAAAACAACTCGTCATCTTCGAAATCAAATTCCTGACCTTACGTCGCAAAGGGAAGTTGATTTAGCCTATGGTTTAAAAGATAAAAAGGCAAGTAATTTTTTTACCCACGTTTCTTCTAGTTACTTTGATCCATTTTTCCAATTATTACATTTCGTTTGTTTAAGTTTTTAATTATATTTACTAACTCCTATATGACGTTTCTTAATTCACAATGTATTTGTAACATATTGTCAATGTTGCAGTTGAAACATCACAAGGTTATGTGGTGTAATGGTCATAAATTTCGTATCAAAAAGCTGGATGATAACAGGAAAACCTCAGATTGTGGGATATCTGCAGTGTTTAAGGTCACCAATGTTTCCTCTAGAAGTGATAGACATCCAGAAGAAACCAAGAATAGGTACTTTGGCTATTTGGAGGACACTCTTGAGTGTGATTTTAATTCCTTTGAAATAGTTTTGTTTGAGGTGAAGTGGTACAGGCTACAGATGCATGAACATGATCCTAAAAGAGCTTTTATTGAGCATGCTAATGGATTTACCATGGTTAATACAAGGACATTTGAACCGGGTATAGAGCCTTATGTTCTTCCAAGTCAATGTGAGCAAGTCTACTGCTCCAAGGTACCAAGTAAAGCAGGTTGGTCATACGTTGTTTGTTACGATCCAAGAGGAAGACCGGTAAAGTATAATCATGTACTAGATGATGAAGATAATCAAGGAGAAGAAGAAGATGATGATGATTCAGATCAGGCTGTAGTCAATGTGTTAGATGAAGAAGTTGAAGAGGTTGATCATGCAAATGTAGCAAACGATGATCTCATTGACGATATGGATGACTATATTAGCGAAGATGACTTTGATGATGATGACGATGTGAATGATCCTTTCATCAATATCTATTCAGAACTAGATTTTGATAGAGATGTTGAGTTGGATGAAGAAGAAGATGAATGATATTTAATTGTTGAAAAGTTGAGGTATGCAATGTTTATAGGTTAAAGTAAATGTACTCACGTACCATATGTTCATTGTGTTGATTAACTTGGTTATATTTGAAAATTAGTTTTCTAATCTTATGTTCTACATGTGCAGAAGCGTGGGTGTTCCTCGAGGTTGTAGTGGTAATGGTTTGAATCGAACATGTGTTGATTAACCAAGACACAAAATCAAGTTATAAGATTTATGTGTTATTTTTTGGGATATTTCAATTACTAATTAGTGGATTTGTATAATGTAAAGAAAAGTATTTTTTTTCTTAATTTTGAATAATGTATAGAATAATTAATGTACCGAATGGGGCCAACGTTGAATTTTTTTCAAAGGGTGGTTGTATGGATTGGAGTTTTGCATGGTTATACTAGACACATGTAGTGACAGTATGGGAGGGTTTCTAGACTCAATATAGGGTGGTAAATACTACATGTATAGTCTCAAAGATCCATAAAATCCCAAGAAAGAGGGGGTTCCTTCAAGAAATGATAAAGTAATGCTAAGAAGTCTCAAAATAGCCTCCAAAGGATAGAACTCCAATGCATGCAAATTCATGCTAAAAAGTGGGCATTATAGCAAGTGGATCCACCAAATACAAATGAACTCCACAAAGTGCTCAATAAGACCCCAAAAAATTGAATTCCTCTCCATAAATAATGCATAAGAAACTTCCTTAGGTGGGATTTGGCTTCAAATATTGGGTGAGAATCCTCCACAAAGTAGGATAGAAACCATACAAAGTGGAACGTTCTTCAAATAAATGCACAAATTAATGAATATAACACCTCTAGGTTAAATGTTATGAAAAAAAGTCCATGCACTCATGTGTAGGTGCTCTATAAAGCTAAATGTGCAATGCTAGGGTTCCCTTGAATGCTATTTACTATATGAAATGAGACCTCAAAGGGGACGCTCTTCCAAAGGTGGCATATAAAACCTCTCAAAAGTTGAGCGTTAATAACCTAGATCCATAAATCACTTCCGATAACTCCTTCTGTTAGGATTAAACCATGGTATGTACCATATTATCCTCAATATGGTAGACACTTTCTATTGGTTATTACTCTCAAAACTATAAAATTATTCTTTTACTATTGTTTAAATTTTGAAAAGAGATTGGAGTTAAGGTACCATGTTGTATGTTGCTAATTGTACACACGGGTGACAAGAAGATTCACCCCAAATTTATCTTATTTATGACTATTGTTTATCCTCTTTGTTGTTGTACATTTTTTCTATAAGATCTTTGCCCCTTTGATTCATTGTTCAATTTCTATGCACCCTTTAACACACATGAAAACTAGATCTAACATGAAATCAATGCAATGGGTGGCACAAGGAGTCCAATATAAGGTTTGAGACCTCTCCATAAGCAATGTGCAACATAATTAGCATCGATGTCCATAAGATATTTCTCCACCCCTCAAGAAAATGTCACCTACTGAGGATGTTACCAATGAGTTCATATTGACATGTAGTTGGTTTCAAACAAAACACCAACAAGTCTACAAACTTTCCCATAGACTGCCACTCTCATGTGGGGAGCATGATTATGTAATTTATTATATGAATCCAACCAACCAATGTGCACCAATATCAACCTCCTATTACACACAAAAATGAGATGGAATAGTTCATTCATGAATTGTTGGAAACATGTGTGATCCATATAGCTAGTACCAATCCCCACTCTCTACTCATCATGGTTCTTCATTTTAAGTTAAAATTTATTTTTCAAATAAAAAAAATTTACATAAAAAATAAGTCAACAATTCCAGACTACATAAGCAAAAAAACAATAGCCAAATATAAAATATGATGTATGTGTTTAAAAGTCACAACAACTTTTCATATGCAACATGTCATAATCAAAGAATTTTAAAATTTAGCTTAACAAAAATAAGACTATCACCTATGGAAGAAAACGACACACACATCAAACATTTTCACAACTTCCCAATTGAGCAAATTGAAAATGCACTAAGTAGCATAGGGATCTAAAATAGATACATAATTCTAAATGCAAGAGGCACAGGAAGTAGATCTCAAAACTGATCAGATTGCCAGAACAATAACAAAATGGCACTAGGAAAGGGTAGTTAGCACTAAAAGCACAGGAGCAGAATCCTCTTGTCACTTATGGAAGACCACGAGACACACAGTAAACATTTGCACAACCACACAATTGAGCAAAAAAGAAAATGCACTAACTAGCAAAAGGAGACAAAATAGACACATAATTGTACATCCAGCAGGCACAAAGACAACATTAAAACTCCTAAATCTAGTATCTATTTAACCTTGACAAAATATTCAAATGCAACATAAGATCACAACTATCAGTTAGATGCAAGTAACAACAACACCATGAATATAGACCAAGCAGAAAACCAGTGGAGTGACATGCCATTTTACCTCAATAACATACAGCATATGCATAATCACCTAACCACAAAATCTATAACAATACTACATGCAACATGCAACATGTGTTACATGATTCATATAGCATGGCTCACTAAGATTCACAGTGCATGCAAGATCACAAAACACACACGAAAGTTTTGCACAACATCACAATTGTGCAAAAATTAAAATGCACTAACTAGGAAAGGGAGCCAAAATAGACACACAGTTCTACACCCAGTAGGTGGGTGAATCTATGAAGATGGGTGTCTATTTTGGGGGGTCCTGTGAGAAAATAAATCTGAGTTTTTCATGTTTTCCATCTTTGGGCGAATAAAAGTGATATTTTTGTTTGGAATTTCACTTTTCACTAAAAAATAAACTTTTAGAGAATTATGTTAGCTTGTTATCCATATTTTTTTCAATTTTTTATATTGAGATTTGATATGTCGATTCAGCAAATGTTTGACAGTGTGTTCTTATAAAATGAAAGGACCACAAAATAGCCATGTTTTGTCGCACACGTAAAATCATTGTTAAACTTGTTTTTTGCAAAAAACAAATATGCTACGACAATCTACACACAATATAATACTGCATGACTATAAGTTTGTAACAAATAGATCTATATATTAATTATTATATTTATTTGAATTCGATCAATGGGGAAACCTTGTTGATTTTCAACATATTTTTTGTCACAAAACTTTTCTCTCAATTGAATATAAAACTAAAAATCTATGAATACCCTTTTGAAGTAGACATGCCAATTAAATGCACCATAGTTTTCTCAATTTTTTTTGTGGTGTATTTTTAAAGTTATGGATTTTTCATTTCACCGCATTTTAAAAGAGATGAAACCAAACTCGACAACTGTTAAGAAAACAAATAATTACAAATATCAGATCTTACCTATACACAACAAAATCTATATATTCGAAAAGTAGATTCAATAACAAAACTAATGGTATCAAGTCCGATAGTCGCTTTGTAATGTAAGAGATCCTTTTTACCTTCCGAAAATGGAGAAACCTGAAAATTGTGAGGCAAAATCAGATTTTCAAGTTTCAGAGGTTATTCAGTCGAATAATTGTTTTTCGTAACGGAAACGTCAATTAGAGCAAAGGTTATTCGGCCAAATAACCAAACGTAAAAAAAAACTCGTCGGCAAAAAAAAAAAAAAAAAAAATTCTTGTCTAAACTTATATAAATAAAACTAAATACTTTAATTAATTTCGCACATTTTAATTTCGCATACTTCTGGTCAGAATATTTTTGAAATGATTTTTTAAGGATTTTTTTTTATAAGGTATTTTTTTTCTTACTTCTTTCTAAGGAATACATTGAAAGAATGTTCTTCTAAGTCATTTTTGCACAATGAGTTTTTATTCCAAGCTTTTTGCACTTCTTATTTCTTTGCAATGGGTTTTTTTTTCAAGGATTTTCTAAGGAGTTTTTTTTGCAAAGAGAGTTTTTTTTATAAGGTATTTTTTTCTTACTTCCTTTTAAGGAATACATTGAAAGAATGTTTTTCTAAGGCATTTTTGCAAAATGAGTTTTTATTCCAAACTTTTTGCACTTCTTATTTCTTTGCAATGAATTTTTTTCTACAATGGTGATTTTAAAGAGTTCTTATTCCAAGTTATTTTTTCAAAGGAGTTGTATTTTTCCTTCTTATTTATTTAAAAATGAGTTTTTTCAAAGTTTTTTTTTCTAGGTATTTTTGCAAAAGATGTTTTTTTTACAAAGTATTTTACAAGTGATTTTTTCAGAAAATGTTTCTTTCTAAAGCGTGCGTTTACAGAGTTTTTATTCTAAGGCATTTTTGAAAATAAGATTTTATTTCAAGTTATTTTTACAAAGGAGATGTATTTTTCCTTCTTATTTCTTTGAAAATGGGTTTTTTCAAAGTCTCCCAAGTTATTTTTGCAAAAACATTATTTCGTTGCAAGGGTTTTTACAAAGAAATCTTTTTCCTAAGTATTTTTTCAAAGAAGTTTTTTTTTTTTTTTTTTTTTTTTTTTTTTTTTTTTTTTTTTTTTTTTACAAAGAAGATATATTTATAAAGTATTCTTATTTTTTTCCAATGGGTTTTTTCAAAGGTGATTTATTGTCAAAGAGTTCTTATTTCATTCAAAGAAGGTTCTTTTCAAAGGAAATTTGTTTCCAAGGATTTTTTCTTCAAATGACTCTTACAAGATTTTAATAAGGTGAAGTAAATTTTAGTTCATGTGTTTATAAATTTCGTAACTATTTTTAAATCTTCATTTTATTTTTTTACTATAAACTGATGATTATTTAATTTATCATTTATAGATTAAACAATCATGGGCAGTAAGAGAAACCGTCAAAGAAAATATGATCGTAAATGTGCTGATGATGATGATAATAGAGAAAAAAAAAACTTAAATATCATGCCAACAAAGCAAGCCTTGCAGAAACGCAAGCAACGATTATTGAAGATACAAATACAGTGTTACATGATAATGTTGATGAAATGGAAATTGAAGATAGAGTATAAGAAGAACAAATTGAAGTTGAAGAAACCATTGTTGAAGATGTAAATAGTGATTTACATACTAATGTCGATGAAGTCAATATTGAAAATCAAGTTCTAGAACCAGAAATTGGACCAGGTATGTATATATCATGTATTTTTCAAATTCATTTTTTATAATGAATTGTATTTTTGGATACATGTTTTAAATTAAATTTAACTTGATGTATAGGTACTTTCACCATTGATAATGAAACGTTAGCAAACATTGATTGCAACAAATATGGAAAAAAAATACTCATACATGCTGCACGATATTGGGCTCAAGAAATTTATGATGATGTTCTGAAGAATTATTCAGCAACAGGACAAGCACAAATTTTGAGATGTTTATTAGTGACCAAGAAGTTAGAAGATGCTACGTCATTATTGGGTATTCACAAGGCGACCAAAGAGTCAAAATTAAAACATAATATGATAAAAAATATAGGTGATGCAATAAAAAAGTTTGGAAAATCCAGGAAGAAAGACATCAGTGCTGCATGAAGAGAAATTCATACAGCAATTATTTTGACTAGTACTAAACAAAAATGTTTGACAACACAGATAGAAAAAGTAGTTGGAACCTCAAGAAAAACATTATATAAACATAGCAAATTCAGAATGCAAATAGATGAAAATGATGAACTTGCTTGCTGGAAAATTATTTGTAGACAGTCTTACAAAGATAGAATGGGGGCAAGTGTTAAAGATACTGTATGGGAATATTGGTTGACACATTCTCGAGTTTCACCAAATTCAAGATATGTAATATGACAAAGAGTATCACAAGGAGTATATGTAAGTAGTTCAAAACATATAATGGATATGACACAAGTACAATTGTTCAATAAATTCAAGAAAGATCATCGTGGAATTAATGTGTCAATCACTACATTTGTGCAACTAAAACCATGGTATGTTAGACCTATTACTATCCGTGACACATGTTGTTTCCATTATCATGTGCAATTTCAATTATATTACGACACATTTCTTGAATTTGATAAAATGTTTTGGACAAATTTACCACCTCCACCCACAATACGTGGATTCATATCTCAAACCCTATGTGAGAGAAATCACGATGACATATTTTATAATAAGAAATGTGTCAATGGAAAACATTGTAATCGTTGTGGATATTTGATTTTATTCCACAATAAATATCCTATCGGTATTGATCACTCACTGTCAAATGTCACCGTTGATTGGAGAAGATATGAATACATTACAAGTACTAGTGATGTACATTACAAAATGATTGATTTGCGAGAAGATAAAATAGGTGTGACAGATTTTCTCAAGAAATTTGAAAGTGAAATTTATAAATACACCAAGCATTCACATAGAACATGATGGCAAGACTTTCAATTCAAACAGTCTCATGAAATTTTTCCACAAGGAACAATTTTGTCAGTGGTTGATTTTGTAGAAAATTATACATATGATACACAAAAAGAGATACAGAGTGAATACTATCATTTTGACCAAGTTTCAATATTTGTCCATGTTTTATATAGACATTCTCAATAGGATGTTGATAGCATTGAAAGCACGTGTGACAATCAAGATGTGATTAAAGAATATCTCTTTTATATTAGCGACGATCGTACACACGATACACATTTTGTTCAGCATTGTATTGAAAGTATTTTCTACAATTCACTAAAGGGACGTAACATTAAATTCAATGAGCATTGGATATGGTCGGATGGATGTACCAGACAATTTAAATCTTTGCGATCATTTTATTGGTTATGTCGACTTCATAAAGCATAGAACATTAAACATCGCTGAAATTTCTTTGAAACTGGTCATTGAAAAGGTGAACATGATGGTGCAGGAGCATGCGTGAAAAGAGCACTTCGAAGATGGCAAATGAACCATAGTTCTGCACGATTCCATTCAGCTGCAGAGGTTGTCCAATGGTGTAAATCACATCTAAACCATGATTATAATCAACAATCAAAAGATGTACGCAGGTATGTACACACAAATGTTTTAATTTATATTTTATTGTCAATTTAAAAAAAAGTATGTACCTAACATCAAAATTTGTCATTTGTGTACTAGGTTTTTTTGGCTTGTTGGGGTCCAAGATATAAATAGATCAATACCATACGATGCTAGCACCATACATGGGACTAGAGATTTTCACTCTATTCAAATGAAATCCTTTCAAAACATTTATGCATTTGATAGTAGAAAGCAATCATGCTTTTGTCATATTTGCACTGAAAATATTGAATCTATAGAAGTTTGTGAAAAGATAACGAACAACTATGTAAAACATTGGAAACACACAGAGATTAAACCTAAAGGAAAAATGCCACTAGCAAGCATAGAAGAATTAGGTCAGAAGAAATAGCAATATCATCTGATGGCGACATAATTTCAGATCTTGTTAGAGAAGGTAATGATCAAATGCCACTGTTTTGTCGATTGTTCATTATTGTCCATCACCTTATACACATATATATTAGTCAATTTAATTGAATTAAAAATCCTAACGTCAATTGTAATTTACATAGGAGATGTTTTTGCTGTGATTGCACCTATAGATAACAACGAAAGTGAAGTATTATTTGATGTGATGCACTGAAGGAAAAATGAAGTTATTGGAAGACTACAATGACAACGGATATACATACGAGAGAGGATCCATCATTTTAAAGGGATATTTTTTTCAACAAACCCATATGACTCAAAATTATGTCTACTTTCAGGATTATGAACCTGATATTATATGTTGTCAATATAGTCATTTAGTATGTGCATCTCGAATAAAATTGGTTCAATTTCCATTGAAAAAACAATTAAAAAATAAAAAATAAAAACTGTTCAAATATGACCATGAATGGATAATTGAGGACGACATTCCATTGCGATGTTTTTAACTATATAAAAAATTAATAGATCAATGGTTTGTCCATGTCATTGTCAAATGTTGTGTACAATATAATTTTTTCTTTCTATGTCTATGATCTTGAAAGGAACTGAAATATAAGAGTTTAAATGATAGAATTCTAGTATGCTGAAATTTGAATTAAAAAATTATTTGGTAATGAAAACCTCAATGTGTAAAATTTTTGTCTTAATTCTGTATAAAATACTTTATTCGGGTCCCCATATGTCTATTAGACCACTTAAGGGATGAGATAACGGATTTGTGGCTGTCGCCACTCTCCGTCCCGAATCTTTAATTTAAAATATCACTTGTGTAAGTTCACATAACTGAAATCATGGCAAATGGAGACAATGATCATTTGATTTTTAATCACAAGAAAATATTCCAGAATTGTGAATCTTATGCTAAATTAGAGGAATGATTATTTACAACAAATCGATGAAAATTAATCAAATTGTTGTCTAAAATCATTGCTCTAATTTAGCACAAGTTTCACAATCCTATAATATTCACTTATGATTAAAAAACAAAAAATCGTTATCCCCATTTGCCATGATTTCAGCCGCATCAAATGTACCTGGACATTGAAAATAAGAATTATTAATTAAAAATTCATATCAAAATTTGAACTTAATATTCATTTTTCAACTTTCTAACATTCATATTTCAATCAAAACTTCCTAACAAATTCCTAACTTTGATCCTAACATTCATTTTTAAACTTCCTAACATTCATATTTCTATCAAAACTTCCTGACATTCCTAAACTTCTTAACATTCAAAGATAACAATGATGTTCTTAACATTCAATCTTAAAATTCATTCATTCATTGCACCTATCATAAATTCCTTAGCATCCATTCTTACCATTACATTCATTCTTAACATTCATATCAAAATTTAAACCTAACATTCATATTTCAATCAAAACTTCCTAACATTCATAAAATTTGAACTTAACATGTTCATTTTTAAGCTTCCTAGTTCATCCATATTTCTATTAAAACTTCTAACATTCCTAAACTTCCCAACATTCAAAGATAACATTCATATTCTAAACATTCATTTTTAAACTTCCAGTTCATCCATATTTCCATCAAAACTTCTAACATTCATAAACTTCCTAACATTCAAAGATAACATTCATTCATATTTCAATCAAAACTTCCTAACATTCATGAACTTTAAACCTATGTTCATCTATTTTTAAACTTCCTTTAACATTCCTAAACTTCATATTATTCAAAAATATCATGTTCTTAACATTCTTGATCTTAACATTCATTTATTCTTAAAATACATATAAAAACCTAACATTTATTCATTCATTGCACCTATCATAACTTCGTTAACATTCATTTTTACCATGTAACATTCATTCTTAACATATTCAAGTAGTAATATACATATATCAAAATTTGAACATACCATTCATTTTTCGGCTTCCTAACATGCATATTTCAATCACAACTTCCTAACATTCCGAAACTTTAAACCTAACATTCATTTTTCTATCAAAACTTCCTAACATTCAAAGATAAATCATTCTTAGCATTCATTCATTCTTAAAATTCCTATAAAAACCTAACATTCATTCATTACACACCTAGATTATAACATCCTTAACATTCATTCTTACATATTTATTAATTCATTTAAACATGCAAATACATATTCTAAACCTTTAAATCACACCAAATATGCTAAATAAACAAAAATAAGTAGATCATTTAAAGCAAACACAAAATATGTAAGTTCAAAAGACATGTATATAATCCTGAAAAAAATATTCATGAACATGTGAGTTCAATATACATATATGTATCTAGTCCAAAAATAAATCTCATCGACATGTCCAAAACAAATCTTTGCAATCTATGCATATCAACAAAAAAAAAATGTCCACCGTGCTATAAAAAGAAAATGTCTACCATGCTATCCTCCACTAGGGCCTCCCTCTGGACTCAACCCACCCTGCAATATGTATAAAAGCAAATTATGAATATCATTTAAATTATTTAAACTAAATTCAAAAAATTAAAATATTAAACTTATATATAAAAAAACAATTCAATATTAACAAAATTACATCAAATTCTCCAAATACTTGTCCACCACCATCCTCCAAATGAGTTTTCCCTTTGCCTCCAAAGGATTTAAGAGACCCAAGCTGCAACATGTATAAAATCAATCTATGAATCTCATAATTTAATTGAACAAATTTTAACTAAATCCATAAAAATTAAAATATTAAACTTATATCAAAGATCAATTCAAGTGTGAACAAAATTACCTCCGTGCCAATATCTGCTGCATGAAGCAGAGAACCTATCTCTCCCCCTTAAAATTTAAATTGTATTAATAAATAAAACATAATGCAAACCAAAAAAATTTCTGTGCCAATTAACTTAAAACTAAAACAAAAAGATTAAAAACATTAGCTCACAATAGATGGTAAATCATTTATAAAGTTCGTATCTAAATAAACCTGCATGGATAAGTCAAATTAACAATAAGATGGATAGTTAAATTAAAATTCAATATATATATATATATATATATAAAGTTCAAACATAATTATAAATATGTAAATAATAAATATACCTCTCAAATATGCTCTATATTTTCGCTAGTGGAAACAAGGAAAGAATGTTTATTCATCATTCTTGAAAACTACAACCAATAAACATTTACATAATGTACCTATTACTTTATATGAAAAAACATAATTTATCATTCATATAATGTAACAAAAAATTCAATTGAAAATGAATAAAATATTAAATTAAGATCAAGTCATATCATAATCAAAAAACCTCTCCCAAACTCGATGTGTTATTGGATATAACATTTGCCACTAGGTCGCAAAAACCCTTGGCATACGCCCTAAGATCTTCAATGCTCATTCCATCTATCTCATCATTAGTTTTGTAAACAAACTTTTGACGAATAGTAGAATGAGCCCTTTCTCGAACCAATCCCACATCTACTCCAACTAATGCTGACGATGAACCATTGGCAACAAAATTCCTTGCAGTTGTCCCAAGTTGAGATGTGGGCTCTATCTCTGATCTTAATGCCACCAACCTGGGTGGGCGAGATATCTGGGGTGGAGGTCGAAGAGTTTTAGGGTCTCTAAGAGCACATTTTCGATTATATATTCGACCCTTTCTAACTCCATAAAATTTTGAATGAAAATCAGTATAGTCTGGCTTCATATTTAAGAAAAACCCAGCATAAAAAAATCTAGCAAAATATTGAGAAACCTCATTGTTCCATGGAAACCGACCATAGGCTGCGAAAAACCAATCATAGAGTAGATGTGCAAGATCAGGATGCTTGAAATATTGCACTTTGAATATTTCTCGCTTTAGACCTTCTTTGAAGTTAAATATTTATTTGGTCTGTTCTTTCGTCACTCTCTCCTTCACAACATCCCACTTGTCTAGACCTATCACTTGTTCCCTTCGTCTTCGCATGAAATCAACAAAACCATTTGTAGTTGGTCCGAGATTCTCATATGCCTGAATGAATTTTTGCAGTGATCCCAAAACAATTTCCAAACTTTGTTTACTCTCTGGGGGGAGATCCATAGTAGACAAATCATTTTCCAACTTGTCGTAGTGGGATCTACATCTTTCAAGAGTCATTTGATGATCACCACTTTCCCATGGAAGCTCCCGAGGTAGATCAAATGGATATGTTGTAATGGGTGTACAACCCTCAGTTAATTCAACATATTGCGTCCTGGCTCGACCATCATCACCTTGTATAGAATGACGAGCCTCTTGAGAACTTTGATCTGCACCCTCATCCGTCTCCCTTGCTCGCTCTGCCTCCCTCTCTGTAGAATTACAAGCATCTTCTGAACCATGCTCTGCTTCAAATAAAAACAAAGTTTTGTTTAAACACAAGTACAATTTTTGCATACACAAAAAAACAATTTGTATGTACACATTAAAAGATCAATATATTCATATACCAACAGAGGATCGAGATCGGCATTCTCCCACACAAGATATAGGAGAATCATTTGTACCCCTTTCACCTCGTCGATGTTCAAGTGAATGTGAACTATACAATAAAATAGAATCTCGAGGGGAAGTTGACAACTTCCGATTATCACTTGTAACACCAACCCCAAAAGACTGTGAAGACCTACTATGCTTTCGCCTCAAAGACTCCTCTCTTTCCATTTGATATAATGTCTACACTTGCACAAATATCAATTGATTACATATTCAAATTCTACATGTTAATTCTACAAATTCTAAAACCTAGCTGCTAAAGAGACTAAGTTATTTAATAACGACCTAGATTTATCTAATATCATCTAATAGTTCTTAAAAAGAGTATAGCTAATATTGTTGGATGTGTGGAGAATTAATGTACCAATCTTCTAAGTGTTTTTGATGTTTAAAATGAATGGAACCAATATAGTTAAATACTAAGTGAAGGTTTCATTTCTTTATGTCAAAGAATGAGTTCATGAACCTGCTAACTTTTAATTTAAATATTAAATTAATAAGTTAATTGATATTTTAATACTTTAAACATAAATTATATCTACAAATATTTTCATTATTCCATAGAATCATAAAAAATTGACAATTCATAGTATTATGTTTCGAGTTTGCCATGTTTCCCAAATTTGCCATGTTCCACGATGGTCTGGAGTTTCAACCTGATAACAGTGACGATTCTTGGTATTATGTTCCTTGAGTTTTCCATGTTGCAACCAAAGAAAAACATAATACCAAGAATGGCCACCTTTACAAGGCTAAAACTCAAGACCATTGTGGCATAATACCATCTAATAGTTTTTAAAATGACTATGGCTATTATTGTTAGGATGTATAAGGAATTACTGTACCAATCTTCTAATTGTTTTTTATGTTTAAAATGAATAGAGCAAATATAGTTAAATACTATGTTTAGTGTTACATCTAGATAGTATTTCTAGAGATTCTAAAACCTGGCTGCTAAAAAAACTAAGTTAAATGTAATAAAGACCTAAATATACCTAATATCATCTAGTAATTCTTAAAATGACTATAACTAATAAGGAATGAATGTGTCAATATTATAAGTGTTTTTGATGTTTAAAATGAATAGAACCAATATAGTTAAATACAAAATGAAGGGTTACTTTTCTTTATGCCAAAGAATGAGTCCATGAACATGTTAAATTTTAATTAAAATCTTAAATTACTTACTTAGTTGCCATTTTAATAATATTTAAACATAAATTTTATCTACAAGTACTTTCATTATTCCATACAATCTTAAAATATTAACAATGCATGAGATTATTTTTCACAAGGTTGTCTATGTTTCAGAAATTTGCCATGTTGCAAAATGGTATTCAGTTTCGTACATAATAGAATTGACTTTTGTTCTTTCATAGTACATCTAAATTAAAGTTTATTCATGTCTATAGTTTAGTTGTACCTAAAGTAAATTTTAAAGTTTTGTTGTGTCCAAAGTAGAGTTTAATTGTGTCTGAAGTTTTGTTGTATCTATAGTTATGCATTAACATAGTTTGTAATAAAACTAATATGTTGATCTATGAACTTTTTCAATGTAGACAGAGTTCATGAACTCTGTCCATGTCCATGTTGACAAAGTTTGGCCAATTAGACAAGCCAATATATAAAATGTATATATCAATTGCAAATATAATTACAATCCTACTTTTATTTTCATTTCTAAACACATAAGCAAAATCAATAATTTAACAAAATTAACTAACTAAACACTGCATATATTTCTCTTTTTATATTTAAATTTAAATTATTTTCAACATATGATTTGGCCAGAGTTCATGAACTCTGCCCAACTGGACAGAGTTCATGTTAAACCTATTAGTACTAATCCACACTATCTATGAGTAATAAGTATCATTACCTATGCTAGTTCATGAACTCTGTCCAATTGGACAGAGTTCATGAACTTTGTCCAACTGGACAGAGTTCATGAAATCTGCCCAACTGGACAGAGTTCATGAAATCTGCCCAACTGGACAGAGTTCATGTTAAACCTCTTAGTACTAATCCACACTATCTATGAGTAATAAGTATCATTACCTATGCTAGTTCATGAAATCTGCCCAATTGGACAGAGTTCATGAACTCTACCCAATTGGACAGAGTTCATGAACTCTGCCCAATTTTGGATAGAGTTCATGAACTCTGTCCATTTGGGAAGAGTTCATGAACTCTGTCCAATTGGGTAGATTTCATTTACAGGGAAAAATTCAAAACTTTTTAAATTAATACTTAATTCTTGAATTACAAAAAATGAATTTCAACTTACCTGTTTAGACCCAGCCGAAACGAAAGCAGGCGAATTTAGATCCTGTCGAACAGAACCTAGGAGAAATTGGACACAGCCAAAATGAAACGAGCTAAGCAGCCAAGAAAAATAGAACCTCCAATAACAATTAAAAATTAATATAAGAAATTTATAAAAAAATATAAAAACATAAATAAGCAAAAAAACTTACCTCTGCCGACAACCTCATGTCAAAAGGTCCACAGCAACAGCACCCCACTATTATGAAAATGTCCCCCGACCATAGGAGAACACTCCAACACCAAAGCTCCACCAACAGAAGTCCAGCCACATGCTAAACCTATAGACGTCCAGACGTAGACTCCACCAACAAGCGTCCAGACGTCCAAACGGGCTTACAAACCAATGATACAGGCAGAAAGTGGCGGACGAACGGATGGGAGAGGAAAAAGGTGGCGGACGAGGAGGTGGGAGAGGAAGAAGGTGGCGGCCGAACACTCCAATAACAACCTTCGAAACGTCCAACCAAGCAACGACAAACTGATGAGCAAAACGTGACGCACAGGGTGGCGGAGAAGTGACATGCAAAGAGCGGGGAAGTGGGTGGCAGAGTTGAATGACAACCAGCTAGACGGATGAGTGGGTGGACGGGATAGAGACGAGACAGGTGGCACGAAGGCAGGGCTAGCAACAGCTCTGGAAGGGGTCCACGAAATCCTATAGAAAGTGAAAGACAATGGTCGCGGCCGAGCTTTTATGCAGAATAATTATTCGTCCGAACAATTATTCGGTCGAATAGTTATTCGGCTGAATAATTGTTCAGTCGAATAATTATTCTGCCGAATAATTGGACAATGCCGTGCGTTTTCTCCATCCTGCTAAAACCTCACACACACATCGAGGCCACCATTAGGTCTAACGGTGGCCCATTAATTGTTATTCAGCCGAATATATTATAAGTTATTTGGCCGAATAACTTAATTTATTCGGCCGAATAAGTAAATTATTCGACCGAATAATTAAATTTCTTCGACCGAATAACTTTCGCTATGGCTCTTCAGTGCCTGATTCTCAGCAAAGTGTAACCCACCTTCGCGTTTCCACCCTCAATAATGAGTGATTTATGGGCCCATGGTATTGGGTGTTCCATAGTATTTTCCCATGGTAATACCTCTTCAAAATGAAGGAAATGTAATATGGCTGGTGTTACACAGAAATCTTCCACCCTGTGAGTATCAGCATCCTTTGGCTTGTAGGATCTATTTTAGTGACTCATCCATTTTTATCCTTCAGTGATACCAATTTTCCCTATTTTTATTCCTACCCACCTGTTGCATCTTTATAGCAGGCGTACCCGTGAGTTGCATCCCTATAGCCCGCGGGTATCATGTAAAATGGTAAAAACCACTATTTAATTACTTTTTACTCCCAAAAAGCGATCATTGGGTGACCTTTGGCTCTCCATCTACCCAAGTAAGACCTTGATGTATCATTTCACCTACCTTTGAGAGGACTACATATTGAGCACATATGGCTTATGGACGAGAGAAAGAGGAGAATCGTAGGAGAACTCTAATGGATTTTTGCCCTATCTTGAGTCTGCACTCATTGATCCTTGTAGTTGTGAACCATTTATGTTCACCTTCCAAATTCCTTTCTAGTTTGAGTTTGCCATTCATGGAGGATTGAAGTGGTGGAGGCACAAGTGGATTGATCTAGATCTTGGTTCAGATTGGTTGCCGATAAGAGGTCGTATCACTTTGTACTTCTTCTTGTTCATTAATAGAAATACTCATATTCTCGTCCATTCATGGTGTGAATGTCATTCATTATACATTGGGTTACATTTGCTTATGATATTATGGACCATTGTTATTGATTATGTTAATGTCATTTATATATTATATGTACTTGTTAGATATTGGCTATCAAGACTAATTTGAAGATTACAAGTGCATGGATTGAAAGCTCCAACGGGGATCTACATCAAACGTTGGATCGAGGTTGGTTACATTTCTCCATTATCTTAACATTGTCATTTATAATAGCATTTCTTTGAGAATTGAGTAGATTTTTGGTAGTCATCTGTCTATTGTGGTATTCCCAAGCCATAGTGAGTTTTCTCCAATACAGAAATGGCGACTCCGCTGGGGAAAACATCCATGTTTGGGAAAAGAAATTTAAGCATTAGTCCATAATTAGAGTTGTTGTTTATCGAAGCTCTGTGTCACTGATTGGCCATTAAGATACACTGTAGAAAACTTGCTTTTTATGAGCCTCTGGACTCTTTAATTGCCCATTTGCCTTTCCTCACCCGCGGGCTAGCTTAGTTCTGCCCGCATCTACCCGCCTCTGTTTACTCTACTGCTCGCGGGTACCCGCAGGATTTCCTTCGACAATAGCATGTAACTCCGGCTTTTGTTGGTTTATGGCTATTGGTTGTTGCTAGGTGAGTTTGGTTGATTCCTAAGTCTTTGTTGGCCTCTTTCTTGACTGTTTCATGCCTTGGTTGTGACCGGATCTCTTTGTTTCTCTTGGTTGAGCCTTCTTGGTTTTTTACCAATCTTTGGTTTTAACCTCTTGGTTTTTTCCTTTGGAGCTATTTGCTTTGGCTGAGTCTTGCTATTTAGGATCTGTTGGGTTGTCTTAGTGATTTTGTCGACACTTCAGTGACTGAATAGTAGGATTTTGCTTGCATTTTTTCATTTCATTTATATTGAAAAAATACAAAAATATTCATTTAGTTTTTTGCATTTTCCTTCTCATTTATAAGCGAAAATACAAAAATATTTTACTTTCATGTACTGCATCTTGCATTGAGAGCTTGTTGCCTTCATTTTAGGTTCTGCTTGTGCATTGAAAAGATAAAAGATTGCATCTTTATTTCGGAATTGTTGGTTGATTTTGCATATTAGTGACATTGTTTTATTGGATAGATGAGTCTAGGATTGGACGATGTTGCATACTATTGAGTCTACACATCACTAGTTTCACAATCATATCCCTTGAGTAAACACAGCCACTAAAATTAACGCTTCATCATAAAATTGATTAGACTGATTTTATTTATAGGGTACACCAACTAGCATAGGTTTTAGAGTCTTAGAATAGATCATTGTGAGTTAAAAATCCAAAACTATTGAACGAAACATTAGGTGTCTGACCAGGGAGTGGAGGAATCCATGGTATAGATCAGTGTTCTTAGGAAGCTCTACTCAATCCAGAGTTAAGCACGAGGTCACAGGAAGTTGGTTGAGGAGATATCCCTCTGATACCGGCTAAACGTGGGAGATATATCCAGGATTTGTTTGTATCTGGGGGTACCGAAGGTTCATCCTCTTGTGCTTCGGGCTTAGCTACCCTGCCCATATGACGGGTCCCACCTGCGACTATCCCCCTGAGCATTGGTTATATTGCAGTGAACATAGTTGCCTTACCTAGGTACCGCACAGGGTACTTGCAGTGGTTATGCTGTTTGTGTCTTGAGTCAGATAGAGATTGGATAGCATAATTGTGTTCGTGCAGTGGACTTGACCCTGTCGACACAGTGAAGCCTGGGTGTCTCTATAACTGATTATGTTACCTCCAGCTATAGTTTGGGAGTCTCAAGCCTCTCCTAGCTGAGACATACTGGCTCTAGTGTCAAGAGCTCATTTAGCCTCTCTGTTTGTCTGCTCTTGGTTGTAGTTTTCTCTAGGTGTGTGCTTTTGATTTACTGTTTTTTATCGATAGTTGGCCTTTAGGAGATACTGTGTCTCTCTCCGGAGAGAACGTGGTGTGGAGCCCTACTCTCCGCCGGTCCCGTAGGTGGGCTGGTTTATAGCTAGCCTTGGTTACACAACGTATTGCTAGAGGACGCCAGAGGGCTCCATTTGAGTCGTTAGATTCTTATGTGACTTATGTTGAGGACTACATGACTGCACATCCTGATATCGAGCAAGATGCTTCTACTTCTTCGGGTAGAGTTGAACATACTTCTGATCCCCATACTCCTCGCAAGGATTGGGGAGGTGATCCACCTGAGACTCAACCTGGTTCTATTTGGCCTAATCCACTTGATCGGGATCCCTTTGATCCTTCAAATCCAGATAATTATCTTTACGAGATGCCCAACTTACCTAAGGAAGAAGAACAGGACGAGCCTTTCGTTCCTTCATTTCCACGTGATTATAGATACGGGAGACCTGAGACGCATGATGATACTGGCCCTATTGTCAACCCCACCGCACTCTCTTTTGGTATGCCTAGTCTCAATACTGTTGAACCTTCCACTACGGTTGGTACTCACGCTGGCACTAGTCAAAGTGTTGGCCATACTATACCCATTGGGGGCACTACCCTCGCTGGGGGCACTACGTTGTCCACCCACTCACAAAGTATGGGGACTGGTCAGATTCCTAACCATGCTAATGTTGGAACGCGACAACCTCCTAGGAATACCCAACCTAGTCGGAATGTTGTTTAGAACATGGTTCGCCATCCACCACCTAATACACATGTCGCTACTTGTCAACCGAGGACTACTTTTGCACATGATACCGTTCCTCCCAACCATAGCGGTGGACACATACCGCATACTTTTGCGTCCACCATCGCCATTGGTAATGCTAATGTAGGGGGTGGGAATATTTCCTATCCACATGGACATCACACCACTAACCCTGCTACTAGTCACTCCCATATTGGAGGTGGGAATGCTTCTCATGCTTCTGGTCACCATGCGACTGCTCAAGCTAATCCTAATGCTAGGGGTGGGAACATACCATACCATCACGGTCCATACAACACGGTTCCCACTATGAATAGTACATACATGCCCCATACTCATGGGAGCAACCCTTACTACAACCCAGTCAGTGTAGGCCACCAGTATCACCCACCACCCCAATATGGGGCTCAAAATGCACATATACCTGCTTACTCTCAAATGGGTCAAGCAGGGGGAGTTTATCCATCTTATGGCCATGGGCAAGATTACAGGCCATCAGGTCCTCAATATGATTAGTTTAATCCTCATGGTCAAGCTTTTGGTCCATCTTATAACATAGTTCCGTTCAACCAACCTTTATGGGAGCTTATAATCAAGCTTTCTATCCGCAGCTCCCGTTCCTTGCACGCTTGAATCTCCCAGATCTTTCGAAGCTCACGAATGATCCGGTGTGTCATGACCCTACTTGGACTGCAGTCTCTACCAAGATCCCTTCGTATATTCCAAATTTTGAGGGGAAAGGTGGTGAGGACCCGGGAGATCATGTCACGACGTTTCACTTTTGGTGCTCCTCCAACTCTTTGAATCATGATTCCATTCGATTACAACTATTTCAACTCACCCTCATGGGGGCAACCGTGAAGTGGTATGTGGAGTTGCCCGGAAACACCTATAGGGGATTCAATGAGATTGCTTTGGTTTTCTTAGACAATTTCCAGTTACCGGTTCGTTATGATACTGGTACTGAGTTGTTGTCCACCTTCCATTAGAATAAGGCCACACATATTTCTGACCATGTTCAAGAGTGGCGTCGATGGAAGAGATTAGTGAAAGCCAACATTTCTCTAGAGTTCCTGTTGGAATGGTTCCTCAAGTCTTTACTTCCATACATTGCTAAGGATGTTTCGATGTTTGGCATTGTGACTAAGGAACAAGCTATCTTGAAAGTCCAGCAGTTAGATCTACTTTCTTCTCAGTCTGGCATTTTGTATGACATTATTCCTGATGCACCGAGAACAAGACATGAGCCTATGTCATTTCCTCGACCACATGCCAATGGCATCGTGGGGTCCGCATGCAGTCACCCTATGGACTTGGTAGCTAATCAAATTCAAAATTTGTTGCTAAACCAGTCTGCTCCTAGACAGGTTCACACCTTGTCCACTTCCACTCCGCTGTCTGATGTACACAATGTGCAATCAACGAAACCGTCGGGTAACCAGCAACCTGGTGGTAAGAAAAATGGGAGAAATAATTGTAGGGGTGGAAACAATGGAAGTAATAATAATAACAATCGTAATACTCCTCATAAAGAGAATGCCAACCCTCCTGGGGAATGCGGTAATGCTGGCGAGGATTGTAAACCTAGGCATAAGGTGAAATTCACTTGCAAGCTTTGTGGGGAGGATCATCTTACTCACTTATGTCCTTGAATTGAAGAAGCATCGAAGCATTTGGCACAGATCCCAACTGTGTTGAAGGATCCCCTTCCTCATCACCAAAACATGGCTTCGCATGCTCCCACCACTGGTTATGGTACTAATGAAACGGCTTCTTCCAATACTAGTGATTATGGATGTGTGAATATGGTTCAGTCGGAGGTTTGTGTTGCTACTCGTCAACGTGATTATGGGGCAACACAACCAAATTTGGGGAATGAGCCTCCCCCTCCTCCTGATAATTCCTTGCATATCGAGAAGCCTTCCATTATGTCGTGGATACTGAAATGTGTTCTTAAGTGCTCCACGCATAATCCTAATGCTCGAGCCGCCCAGAACTACTCCATCGTAAAATATTTGGGCCAAACTCCGTGTGCCATGTCGACTCTTGAGGTTTTACAAACCTGTCCTTCTTAGAAGCATGCCCTTTTGAGTGCGTTAGGAGTTCAGGATGGGGGAAGTCCTAGTGTTATCAAGTTCGACACTACTAATGTCCAGCCTCGCTTACCTCACCATGTGGCTTTTCAAATCCAGGTGGTTTTCCTTAAAAGCTTCGTGAAACGTACTATGGTTGATGAAGGTGCTTCTGCATCAGTAATGTCATTGACTTGTTGGAAAGCTCTTGACTCTCCTCCTCTACTTCTGTCTAGAACTACACTCACTACATTCGATGGTAGGTCTTTTACGCCACATGGAATTATCCCTTCCCTTGTTGTCTCCTTGGGAGGTAAGCCCATGCCTATTGAAGTCAAAGTGGTTGATGCACCCATCGACTACAACCTTTTCCTGGGTTGAAACTGGATGTACGCTATGAAGGCTGTCGCGTCTACTGTATTTTGACTTATTTGCTTTCCTTATGAAGGCAAGATTGTGAGGATCGATCAGCTGGATTATGTTGGCACTCCTTCCACAGCATCCACGGGATTTGTAGTCTTGCAAGTTTTTTATTCTCATCCGGAAACTGAGAACATAGGTGTTGGGATGTACCCCTCATTGATGGGAACTTTTAACCATTTTGCACCTGTGAATTTTATTGGAACCATTTCCGACAGTGCGCCTCCTCCTTCAAATAGTATGCCATTCCGGACTTCATATTGTAATGATCCATCGATTTTACCATCCGCGGATTCTATGTCTGGAGACATTGCGTACGTCGGGATGTCTATGCCCTTATCTATAGTGGAGCTCACTTACGATCATATCCAACAAACCACTATAGATTCAGATCTCTCTTCTTCCTAGACAGTTGAAGAAGATCCCGTTACGCTGCCAGTTTGGGCAACCAACTCATCTTTCTCTCATGATTGCCTCGATGATACTTTACCGTCTGATGAAGCTATCCTCGAAGCCATGTGTGGTAGTGAGAGGCCTTGGGAAGATATGCACTATCACTCTTACTTCATTCCCAACCTTGAGCTTCTTGAGCAAGAGGAGTTTAGGATGACTCTAGCTGAGATGGTTGGTCACCCTGTGGCACTTTTACAGTCACATGATGTTTTCTTGGAGGGGAATATAGCCAATATTTTTCCAACCACTTCGATCAACATCTCCTGCATGCCTAGAAAGATTGAGAATGTTTACATCGGTGCCGATTGCACTCCCAAGGAGATTGCTATTTACACTGACTTGTTTACTGAACTCCGGGAATATTTCACTTGGTCATATGAGGAGATGCCAGGAATAGACCCACTTATTGTTGAACATGAGATTAGAACGTATCCTGATGCTAAACCGGTTTGACAACGCTTACGTGCTGTGAACCCTAGGAAGGCAGCTGCTATTAAGGCAGAGGTGAAGAAACTGCTCAAAGCTGGTTTCATCTACCCCGTTCCCCTTACCGAATGGGTGTCAAACCCGGTTCCTGTGGATAAGAAGCAGGGAAAAATCTGTGTATGCATTGATTTCAGAGATTTGAACCATGCATGTCTGAAAGACAACTTCCCCACACCATTCATTGATCAAATATTGGATGCTTGTGCGAGGAGTGAGATTTTTTCATTCATGGACGGATTCTCGAGTTATAATCAGATTCAAATCAAACCCATGGACCAACATAAAATGACATTTATTTGTCCATGGGGAACCTCTGCATACCAGAAAATGCCCTTCGGCCTCAAGAACGCTAGAGCTACTTTTCAGCGAGCCATGACCTATGCCTTTCACGATCTTAAGATGATTATAGAAGTTTTTTTGGATGATCTTGCTGGCCATTCTCATAAGAGAATGGACCACCCCAAGCACCTCCGTATGATTCTCGAAAGATGTATCCATTACAAAATTCGATTGAATCCAAACAAATGAATCTTCACTGTTAGGACTGGTCACCTTTTAGGATTCATAGTTTCAAGGGAGGGTATTAGACTCGATCCTCTCAAAGTTGAAGCAATACTTCAGTTGCCTCCTCCGCATAATCTGTTACAACTTCAGAGCCTCCAAGGGAGAGCTACTTTTCTACATTGGTTTATAGCTAACTATGCCAGTATTACGGAAGGTTTGGCATGCCTATTGAAGAAAGACACACCTTTTATCTGGGATGAGCGAGCCCAGCAGTCTTTCGATGCCCTTAAGAAAGCTTTGGTTTCGGCCCCTGTGCTTAGTTCGCCGGACTTTACATGAGATTTCATTCTTTATGTGGCTGCGTCTCAAGAGACTATTGGCATGGTATTGGTTCAGGTAGATGATGTGCTTGTCGAGCATGTTATCTATTATCTTAGTCGAAATTTAGTAGACGCTGAGCTAAGGTACACCCACGTAGAAAAGCTAGCACTTGCGACTATTCACACAGTCCAGTGGTTACGACATTACATTTTGCTTCAAACAACCACCATTGTAGCTCACATCAATCCATTTCAGTTCATGCTATCACGACGCCTTATCGGGGGTAAGTATAATAAATGGATTGTGATCCTTTAAGAATTTGATCTCGATTTTGCTTCTACAAAATCGGTGAAATCATTGGTGTTCGCTGAACTCATGTCGGACCTTCCACGGCTTGATGAGGACATCATTCATGAAGATTCCTTTGTGGATGAACACTTATTTCTTATCTCAACCGAGGACCCTTGGTATGGGGATGTCATTGTATATATCCAAACTTTGAAGTTTCCTCTACATTATTCATGAGATGAGCGACGACGTGTGAGACATCACGCTAAAGATTATACTATCGTTGGTGACACTTTGTATCGCTGAGAAAAGGATTCCATTCTCTGTCATTGCTTGACTCACGAAGAAGTGGAATGGGTACTTAATGATTGCCATGCGGGGGTGTGTGGCGGTCACTTATCCGAGCTTGCTACAACCCAGCGTATCATGCGAGCTGGTTATTTTTTGCCTACCATCTTTAAAGATTGTATTAACACTGTGAAGAGATGTCACCCTTTCTAGGTGTTTTCTCAGAACGTACACTCGCATCCAGTGCCCTTCTATCCGGTCGTCACTATCGGTCCCTTCACCAAGTGGGGGGTAGATTTCATGGACTGCAAACCAGTTTCGGCTGGGGGGAATCACCATATTATCGTGGCTGTGGATTATTTTTCCAAGTGGGCTGAGGCCATGCCTATTGTAAAAGCCGATGGTGCTACTACATCCCATTTCATGTTCAACCAGATTATCACTCGATTCGATATCTCGAAGGAGATTGTCACTGACCATGGCAGTCACTTTCAAAATAAGATGATGGAGGATTTGTCTCTCAAGCTTGGGTTTCATCAGGAACACTGATCTTCCTACTATCCTCAAGCGAATGGTCAGGTTGAAGTAGTAAATAAGTCTTTGAAGACCATTCTCCAACGTACCATCCAACAAAGCAAGACCAATTGGCATATCATGTTATATCCTGCTTTGTGGGCATATCGAACCGCAGTTAAGACTGCCACCGGGTTCTCACCATTCCAGTTAGTTCATGGTGTGGAGTCACTCTTACCGATTGAATGCAAAATCCCTTCGCTCAAACTAGCGATAGAGCTCCTCCCTGATATGACAGAGATTGAGCAACGTTTAGTACACCTAGAGCAACTTGACAAGCACCATCGAGATTCCGCTGTGGCCATTGATGTTAACAAGCATCGTGTCAAGGTTCAATATGATAGATCTGTCCATCCCCGGCAATATGCTGAAGGTGACTTGGTACTCTTGTATGACCAAGCTAAAGAACCCCTGGGGGAAGGCAAGTTCAAACCCATGTGCCACGGTCCTTATATTGTGAGGCGTGTTCTTGAAAAAGGATCCTATGAGTTGGAAGATTATGAGGGAGTTGTCTTGAAGGAGCCTAGAAATGGGCTCTACCTCAAGCGGTATTATGCTTGAACCTCTGGTTTAGGTTGATACTTTTGTACACTATTGCATAGTTTTTTCTGTAAATAGTTTAAGTTGTTTTTTCGGTTATCGGGTCTGCTGATTAGCCTCTGTTTGATTGACAGATGTCAGCAGGATGTCCTATGCTATTAGGTTTCGCGGATGGTGCTAGCCGACATACGCAGCAGCTTGCTTCTACTACTTGGCTTATCTTCTCACCTGACCACCTAGTTGTGTCCTCAGGAGGTGCCTGTCTCGGTCCTACATCTAACAATGGGGCCGAGTATAGTGCCGTTGTTGAGCTACTTCGGGATGCCATTTCACATGACATCTAGTCTTTAGAAGTCTGCCTGGATTCACAACTAGTTGTGTCTATGCTGAATGGGCAATACCGTGTATGACACCATACATTACTACAGATATTCCTTAAGGTACGACCCTTGGAGAGACATTTTGTTTCCATTACATACATTCATATTCAGAGAAGTCATAATTATATATTTGATGCATACGCTAACTATGTATTAGATTGGCATTTGTCACATTCATCATGAGCACATAAGTACAAAGACATTCATACATTTGTAACATACACACATGTAGTAGAACCGAGAATCAAAGTTGTATATATATATAAATATGTCCAAAAATGGTAGTGTCATACAAAATGGGATCCCGTAGCCCTCAAAAATATACATATCGATACAAAAATGATGAGACCGTGGGATATCTATTACCTTTGAGAAGGCCTAGCTGCTGCCTGTCAAGTCCCCATCTTGACCCTATCACATTAAAATTGTAAATGATGTAATCTTGTTATATAATTGTGGTGAGGAGCTCAAGGCCAAGGCCCCGCCATTGATTTATTGATGCATATGGTTCATGTGATAACCATGCGCAATGGAATTGCGAATATTATGTAAAAATGCATTTTAATAAAATACCCACAACTAGCTATGCAATGCAACAAGAGATGGGGGCATGATTTTACAAGGAATTGGGAGGGAAATATTCAAACCCTTGGAGCCAATCAGGTCAAGCCAAGTGTCAATGAGAGAACCAATCAAACCCTCAACTACCCATGTTTACTTTTGTACCCAATCATTGATTTCTCCCAAGAGTTGGTTGAGGTAGTTAATGCCTTGGGGAATGGGAGGTATGGCTGTCCAAATTCGGGTATGGGAAAGCCCCCTGCATGGAAAATCACATTTTGCTTCCTGGGCAAGAAAAGAGCCATGAATTGCTCCCCAAGCCATTATCCATCAATTAGTCTTCCTCCCTCACGAGTTGGAACTACCTGGGCATTTTCCAATCATGTTTTTGGGTGTTCTCCTTGATCCTCAACTGGGATAGGGGAATTTTTGTATTGTTTACCAATGGGGAAGATGGAAAATCGAATTGGGGTTCCATAGGGACCATTCTAGCTGTTAAATGCTGATATGGTTGGGGAGAAATCGTTTTTCCTCCCTGTGAATGTTTTTCCTCATCCCACAATTTGTTTCTGAATGGAAACAATTTGGGAAAGCCCAAACCCATGGCCATCCTGTTGGTAAATCCATTGCTTTGGCTTGAGCTTGAGTGTAAGCCTCCAAGGTTCAAATGTAGCCTGATAAACCCAGCTGTGAACTAGCTTGGCTAAGATGAAATGGTTAATTGGTTGTGAATGAGTGAATATCCCCTTTTCCTTGTAAGAATCATGCCCATCTCAGGGGTAGCCTTCGGACGGACTCAGTATATGCCGTCGAAGAGCCTACAGTTGGGTGGAACGTTGCAGTGACATAGCTAGTTGCGTGGGACAATTGTGAAAGGAAGATAAGTATCTGATGTCTATTTACATTTGCAATGTTTAATTTGATGATTATTTTGATGTGTGTCGATGAGTCTTAATTCCGCTATGCATACTTGCTTGATTTGCATTTGCACACTCTTGAATTTATGTGTATGAATCTAATGGATGGGCTGAGCTTATGTAAAAGCCCAGAATTTGGCATCATGTTCCCTCCCTTACATTGGATGGATGGGTGGGTACGTGACAGATGGTTGCAGCATTGGGCCTTCATGGGATACCTATCACAGCTTGCAGAGGTAAGTATGTTTTCTGCTCAATTGTGGTCATTAAGAAAATTTGAAAAATTGAAAAATTTGAAAAAGTATCTAAGTGTTTATAGCGGAAAAGAACTTGTGAAGTTTCCATCGAAACGGAGGAAAGAATTGGCGAGTTTGCGTCAAAATCAGCGGCAAGACTTGACGAGTTCATCCGCAACGACGGAAGGAACTTGAGAGTATCTGCCGAAACTGCGGAAGAACTCGGCAAGTTGGTCTGAAGCTGTGGAAGGACTCGGCAAAGTTGTTCTGCAATACGGCAAAAAGTTGATAAGTTCGGCAGAAAGATGGAAAATTTTCGGAAGCAAAAGCTGAGTTTCGATTCGAAGAACTCAGTGAGTTCGTCCACAACAGCGGAGAAACTCAGTAAGTCCATCCGCAACGGCGAGTTGCACTGACAAAAGTTGCAGAAGTGCTTGGCGAAAAGAAGAAGAAAATTTTCTAAGTATTTTCGGCATCCAATAGAAAATTTCGGAAGAACTCGGCGAGTTGGTCCGAAACATCGGAAGGACTTGGCAAGTTGGTCTAAAAATAAAAATAAATAAAAAAATTCAAATATTTTCTAAGTGATTTTCGGCATCGAAGAAGAAATTTCGGAGGAACTTGGCGAGTTGCTCTGAAACAAGCGGGAGAACTTGGCGAGTTCATCTGCAACGTCGAAAGAGAATGACGAGTTTGTCCGCAACACAGAAAGAGATGATAGAGTCCGCAGCAACGGAAGGAACTGGTGAGTTTCCGCCGTAGCGACGGAAGGAACTAGCAAGTTTTCACCGCAGCGTCGGAGGGACTCGATGAATTCATCCGCAACGTCGAAGGAAGTTCCAAAAGAAACTCGGCGAATCCATCCACGAAACCGAAAGAACTCAGTGATTTCATCCGCAATGGTCGGAAGAGAATTGCCAAGTCTGTCGAAACAGGAAATTTCAGTGGCTTTCCAGGGTGAATTCAGGTGCTAAAAGCTAAAAATGGCTGTGAACTTATGTGCCAGATTGCGCAAAATTGAAGGATTTACAAAAAAAAAAATAAGCCACAAGGGGGCAAGCCCCCTTGACCCTCGTCGTACCCCAGAGACAATCGTTGAAAGTGTGAAGTGCATTCTCTATGCTTGGGATGAGAAGCAGGGATTGCATAAAGGGTTGTGGAATTCTCAGCAAGAGTAATGGGTTGTAATATCCATTATAGAGGATGAAAAAGAAATTCATCACCTTAAAACTAATTCTATTTGTAGCATAAGAATTGCATATAGTAAGAATGAATGTTATACACGCATGTATATGTTGAATTGCTAATTCATGAGAAGATTGTAGCTAATGATTGCTTGTATGCTTGGTAGGGAAGCCAATAAAAGGATCAGCTATGATGTGGAGGAGGAACTCCATGTCATGATGAGGAATTGGAAAGGAAAAATTCCTTAACTCCTCCATTGCTATTATATTTATATTTTCTAAGATGTCTATATTGAGAATTATGGCATAAGGGATGCTGGAAATGCAAGAAAATAGATAGATGAAGTGAATATGTACTAGATGGCATATTACACAATGGATGTGAAAATGTTTTTGCGTGTATATGATATTGCATATTGGTAAAATAGTGAGGTTTTACCTATGCAATGAGCCACTTAAGATAATGATTGTGGTTGCTAATAATTAGTTGTGTTCGCATTGGTTGTAGGACCAAAGACAACCGAAGCATGGCTAAGGATGTGGATGATGATTGTTGCATATGACAAACAACCTTGTGAAGAAAGGATGGTGCAACAAATCTGTGATCATGAGGTTGGAGAAAGGACTGTGTATCCTTGGTAAGAGGCCAACTGATCAGGTAACATCAAGCGATGTTAATAACAGCCATGCAGGTAATGGTTATTTGTGCTTAAGTGCATGGATGTTGAAAGAGGATTTGGTAAGATCCCTTCAACTATGTTTATACTATGATGATTTTGTCTACATGTGGTATTGAGTGCTTGAATGTGAATGTCAACCTACCAAGTATGGTGAGGTGTGGGTAAGTGAAGGAAGTGAGCCTTACACCCTATAGTTTCTTAGAAACCTTGATGCATTCATATGAAATTATAACATGCCATTATGTATGCTAGATTAGAGGTTTAAATAACCAAAGAAAGTAAAGACCTATAGTCATGTTGTGGTAGTACATGCTATATGAATGGTTAGGCCATAATATGCTGGAATGCATAGTATCCTCGGATTGATACAAAGTTGTATTGGGGGATTATGTATTGAGTGCATGCACATTAAAATATTAAGTAAATGTGGTGAATGTGCATGCATATGTGCGGGTACACATGTTGAGATGCATTGTGGGAATGCAAGGTTGTGATATAATATGTTTCAATGCAGTTAGATAATAGATGAAATGGTGGACTATTATTAATCCTGAGACCATTTCATGATTTACTGTGAATGCAGGAGAAAGATTGCATGAAGAAGGTAGACATGTGATGGGCTACCAGAGCACTCTATTGGAAGGACAGATTTGCATGGAGTGTGAAGTAATGAGTATTTACAATTTATTTAAATTGCATGGATAGTGTGATTGTGTCTTGCAATTTTATTAATAATGCATATATAGAAATGTATATATATTTCGTTGCATTTAAAAATGTTAATAGCTGAAGGTGTTTGAATTATTGAGTGTTATAATTCTGAGATCACTTCAGTGACTGTTGTGGCAATGAAAGGATTATATGCATAGATACTCACAATGTGTTTGGCTGATTGAAGTTTTAGTTTTCAGGTGGAAAAGTCTTACGTATGGCAATGAGGATAAGTCCATAGTAAAGACCGAGATCTACAATGTGCAAAAGCCAAATGTTATGAGAAGGTTCTCATGGTTGAAACTTATGCATGAAACAAATCTGAAAATTGTCTGATTTAAGTCGATGAGAATAATCTCATGGTTGCAATTCTAATTTCTATAGGAAAACAGATTTGTAGATTTCAGATTTGAGAATTTGCTTATAATTGCTAATCACTGTTTGGCTTATATAGAATTATGTCAGGAGGACATGTTGTAGGTGGATGTTCATGTATGGTAGCAAGGGTGAAACCATAATGGGCAGAGTGATGCCACTTACAAGAGCCAAACAATATGAGGAGGGCCTCATTGCTAAGCAAATCAATTTATGTAGGAGACAGAATTGTAAATTTATATTGAATTTAAGAATTAATGCTATTGATTGGTTATGGAACAATCATATTTGAAGCTTATTGCTAAATTTTGCTGACTGTTTGGCTATTTGATAAATTGTGCCAGGATGACACATTGCAGAAAGACCATGTGTGATGGCCTACAGAAGCCAAACTAGATGGGAAGGATCCCATGCTTTGGAAATGGGTTTCGGGTGAAACGCCATTGTAAATGTGATAATGTCTCAACCGAAATGCATGTCATTAAAGCCATGTGAGTGAGATGGTGAAATTATGCCAAGAAGGCATGTGTGATTATGAAATGTGGAAATAATGGGGTGGAAAACCGAAGTATTGTTGACTGAGAGAAGGGAGGCCCATTCTTCGCCAATCAAGAAAAGATACATATGTGAAACAAATGAGTATTCGGTAACCCTAAATGAGGATATACATGTCTGGTTATTAGATTTAATATGCAGAGCATGTCTTATTATTTCATGATTATTTTAGACTGCTTGAGTGGGACTAAGGCCTACATGGCTCACATCGGAAAGGGATGCATACCTTTCGGGTGATGGGTTGTGTTAGGGTTTTCAATATTGACTACACCCTAAGGGAATGGACGCATTCCTAGTGTTTCAATACTTGATAGTGAATGTTATGAAATATGGTTACAATTTTAGAGCAGCAATACTAATGAGTTTGCTTATCCTTCTTGTGCTATCAGCTTACGTAGATGCAATTTGGTGTTGCATGTAAGAGGCAAAGTGAAGAAAGGGTGCTCAAGAGTACTGTATGGGAAGTGGTAACCTTTCTACACTCACACTAAAAGGATACTAGAAGAGATGGATAGGCCCAAGGAGCTGTGTTGCAGAAAAGGGGTATCATCCTTGTGTAGTGTGAGTGGGTATTGTAGGGCCATGCTAGCCTGCAGTCAACCCAGTCGGTGTGTTGGCTTGGCATTGGTTATTTGGGTGTTGTGGCGAATGGTTGTTGGATGCCTGATAAACCCAATCAGTGTACTGGATTGGCATGTTGTTAAATTGATGCCTGACAAACCCAGTCAGCGTACTGGCTTGGCATTGCCTATTTGCATGTTGTGGAGGTATTGGTGAAGGGTGTTATTTCCTGACAAACCCATTTAAAGAACTGGCTTGGAAATGGTTTTTGAATGCTTGATAAATCCAGTCGGCGTATTGGCTTAGCATACTGATTTTTGAAATGCTTGATAAACCCTGTCTGCGTACTGGCTTAGCATACTAATTTTTGGGATGCCTAAAAAACCCAATCGACATACTGGTTTGGCATTGCCTATTCAGATGATGTTGAGGAGTAGCATGTGTGTTGGCCAAGCATCCACCCCACAGGTGATCCATGGCAGGGTATTTCTTAAGGATTATAAAAGTATACCTAAGTATAGTATTCTAGGCGATTATTTTGGATTGAAAAAAACATATATATAGATTGGTAAGTGAATATTAAATATGAAACATACGATTTACTACTAAAACTTGTAAATTTTGGCGAATATTATGCTAAAAAAACATATTTTATGTAAATATAGGTGATAATAGAGGCTAAAAATGACCAAATAGAGAATTTATTTTTTGAAAAAAAGTCCAAAAAATAGCCAATTGACTAAATTTCGCCCCTAAAAATTTTCCTGATCCATGGCTTGTAAAGCAGAGAAGGAAACCTGTGGAGTAGCGAGGAAAATGCACAATACAGATAAGTATTCATTTTCATTTATTTCTTGTTTGGAATAACGAAGATTTAAGATACAAGTCTTATGACAACCAAGCTAATACACTGTTGTTTCTTTGTTGGAAACCTTGGCCATTGCAGGAAGTAAGGACCCTGAAAGAGCCACAAACGCTTGGTAAAACTAGAGAGTAACTGGTTGGGCACTATAAATTTCTTGGTAGAACAAGAGAGTAACTGGTCGGGCGCTATAAAATTCTTGGTAAATCCAGAGAGTAACTGATGATTGATAAATTTAGAGAATAGTTGGTGGGAATATTAACCACTTGATGTTGTGGAGCAGCCGGCATGCTGGCCAAACATTCCTTAAATAATTAATAAACCGAGTCAGCGTACTGTCCTGGAATTGCCTATTTGAATGGTTGTGGAGTAGCCTGCGTGCTGGCCCAACATTCATTATTGTATCCACGGGAAATCCAATGCTTGTAAAGCAAAGAAGGATCTTGTGGAATAAAGTGTGGACATCCAATACAGATAAGTATTTGGTTATCTTGCAACTTCTTGCTTATGAATATACGTGTGTATATGATTTGATTATGATTTCTCAAACTCTTGTCTAGAGATAAACCCTATGAAAATACTCTTAACATGTGAATTGATTCAATGTTTGAGTGTAGGTATTGCTAGAAGCAAGGACTATGAAAGCATCTGGAGGATGCATGTGGACATGTGATCGTCCTAAAGAGAGCTCAGTATGAGCGGTAATGAAAGATGGTGCTAGTGGAACTGTGTGGGTCCTAACAGCCAAAGGTTCTGTAATCAACAATGGGGAAGGGTTCCCTAGTTGAAAGGCATTAGACAGACCTTAGACACTAAAGTGTCATAGCCAAGAAAGGGCAAGTCAAGCATTCACATTGAAGTGAAAGAGGCTAAGGAGCATGAAACCACCGTGATGGTGTGGCTCCAGATTGGAATAAGACTAAGAGGGGGAACTCTTACTCTTCTCTTTCCTTTTGACTAATGCATCTTAGAAACAAAATATTGTTGAGTGCATGTCATAGATGAAGTTGATTGTGTTTATTGCTTGAAATGAATTGTGAATGCTGAATTAGTTATTTTCCTATGAAAGGATGAACATGAATGAGTTCATGTGTATGTGGGAAAGCATGAAATGTGTGGAAGTCTCATGAGTAAAGCATGGATGTTCCAAGTCAATTGGGAAAATAATTGGCTAATTTTGATACTGTGTTATGTTTGTCCTAACAGGAATTTCCATGATGAGTCTCACAGGAGAGACATTGGAGGCTATTTGTTTTGGGCTGGAAATATTCCTCAACAAGTTGCTAGGATGGTAAGAAAGATGGCATCCATGAAAATTCCAGACTTGTAGATCAGCTGGAAGGTAAATCAAAGAAAGGGATTGTTGTAGAGCAATGCCCACCTGCAGAGATGGCCGATCAAAGCTAGTAGGAGCCGCTTGAGGAAGCCAAAGGACTTGATCCTGAAAGTTCAAATTCAAGAGATGAAATGTAGGATAGACCTGCCACTAGTTGTGAATTTTGAGGCATGTGTAAAGTAGGTATATATATTATGAAGCATTGGAACACCGAGGACGGTGTTTTCCAAGGGGAGGGGAATGTCACATCCCCATCTCGACCCAATCACATTAAAATTGTAAATGATGTAATCTTGTTATATAATCGTGATGAGGAGCTCAAGGCCAAGGCCCCACCATCAATTTATTGATGCATATGGTTCGTGTGCTAGCCATGCGCAATGGAATTGCGGATACTATGTAAAAATGCATTTTAATAAAGTACCCACAACTAGCTATGCAATGCAACAAGAGATGGGGGCATGATTTTACAAGGAAATGGGAGGGAAATATTCAAACACTTGGAGCCAATCAGGTCAAGCCAAGTGTCAATGAGAGAACCAATCAAACCCTCAACTACCCATGTTGACTTTTGTACCCAATCATTGATTTCTCCCAAGAGTTGGTTGAGGTAGTTAATGCCTTGGGGAATGGGAGGTATGGCTATCCAAATTCGGGTATGGGCAAGCCACCCTGCATGGAAAATCGCGTTTTGCTTCTTGGGCAAGAAAAGAGCCATGAATTGCTCCCCGAGCCATTATCCATCAACTAGTCTTCCTCCCTCATGAGTTGGAACTACCTGGGCGTTTTCCAGCCATGTTTTTGGGTGTTCTCCTTCATCCTCAACTGGGATAGGGGCGTTTTTGTATTGTTTACCAATGGGGAAGATGGAAAATCGAATTGGGGTTCCATAGGGACCATTTTGGCTATTAAACACTGAGATGGTTGGGGAGAAATCATTTTTCCTCCCTGTGAATGTTTTTCCTCATCCCACAATTCATTTCTGGATGGAAACAATTTGGGAAAGCCCAAACCCATGGCCATCCTGTTGCTAAATCCATTGCTTTGGCTTGAGCTTGAGTGTAAGCCTCCAGGGTTCAAATGTAGCCTGATAAACCCAGCTATGAACTGGCTTGGCTAAGATGAAATGGTTAATTGGTTGTGAGTGAGTGAATGTCCCCTTTTCCTTGTAAGAATCATGCCCAGCTCGGGGGTGGCCTTCGGACGGACTCAGTATATGCCGTCGAAGAGCCTACGATTGGGTGGAACGTTGCAGTGACATAGCTAGTTGCTTGGGACAATTGCGAAAGGAAGATAAGTATCTGATGTGTATTTACTTTTGAAATGTTTAATTTGATGATTATTTTGATGTGTGTGGATGAGTCTTAATTCCGCTATGCATACTTTCTTGATTTGCATCTGCACACTCTTGAATTTATGTGTATGAATGTAATGGATGGGCTGAGTTTATGTAAAAGCCCAGAATTTGGCATCATGTTCCCTCCCTTACCTTGGATGGATGGGTGGGTATGTGACACCACCTCGACGGGATGTGTCTCATAGTAGTACTGTGCTGCGTTGGCCATCTGCTGCAGCAACCGTACCCACTCCCCAAGAACACCCACTACCTGGCGCTGCATGGCCTCAGGTAGTCGGGCCACCTCTATCAGTGGAACTCGAGCAAACATCCGTGACACGTTGCGCCGCAACGTCTGGAGTGTGCACCCTGCTGCGGCATCGGCTGCCACCTCATCTCTACCCCAATGACCATGTCTCGAGAAGCCCTCTGGTCTCACTGGGCCTTTCTCTGTGAGCAAACAGTCACCCATTAGTACATGACATTACCACCAAAAAGATTTTTTGCATTTCAACTATGATAAAAAAATCCATAAAAATTTAAAAAGACAAAACCAAAAGAGTACTCACCAATGTCTCTGAAGGCTGCGCTTGGTGGGAGCGGCATGTCATGGTCCTATCTGAAGTCTATCCCCGCATAGGGATAGTCCTCTCTCGCGATCAACTAGTAGAAGAACTCCTATGTATATGGTGATGCCAGACAACCACCACCCTGTCATGTCAGTCTCTCATCCCACCTGGTCAGGGCTGGATCTCGGAGACTATGAGGAGGGACATCCACACTCGGGCTAAGTCCCGAAACCCTCTCAAAGAAGAAACTGCAGAGGATTCTACCATACCCAAAGTTTTTGGCCTTACCCTCTTTGCATTTCATCAGTTGTGTCTTCATAGAAACCAACAGAGTAGTACACCAGTTGAATACAGTAGGATGCAAGCATTATGATGCATAAAACATCACCGGTCTAGATGCCTAATGTAGTGCTTTGGATCCCGTGATCTACACCAGAGTAGCCACTATGATCTTTGTGCTCAAGTCCACTATGAGGTTGACCAGCACTTGGCTTCACACTGCTCGTGTGTTGGCGGGACAATACCATGCTATGTAATCTTGCATAGTAATCCCACCACCCATGGTCCGTGACTGAAGACTAGCCACTTCCCCTCTACGAGACAAACCGGTAATGAAATAGATATCCTCTACTTCCAATGTCAGTGTTTTCCCATTGAGGATGAAGTGTTGAGCATCCACATCCCAATAGTTGATCAAATGATGGAGTAGTAGGTTTTGGGCCCTTAAGCCCCTGAGACTCCAATATTTATATAAGCGACATGCTTGCAATGCTTGTTGTGCTTGCAAATCATTGTGCACGGCCTCATCTACCTGGTCATGCTCTCTTTCCCTCCACTCTAGAGCCATCCTGGAGTGCAAAGCAAGGAATTTTTAGTCAGTTTCATGTTTAAGAACTTCTTCACAGCCATACCCGCAGGCTAAATTGTAGATAGTGGCGGGTAGATGTGGGTAGTCAGTTTTTTGACTACGCATTTGGTGCCCTACCCGTGACCCGCATACTTATAGCCCATGGGTAGTGCCGAAGCCATTTAGGGCTTGGCCAAACAAAAAATCCCACTAACCAAAATTGAAATAAAAGTACTTAAATGAAAGGTATGGCAGTGACCACTAACCTACTCCGGACGGTTCGCTGAACGGTCGCTTGTAGCTCCCACGATCGGCACTCGAAGTTTCAGGTGAAAACTTACCACTAAACTCCAAAATGGTGAATAGTGCAAATGAATTGAAAATTACAAATTTTATTACTATTTATAGTTTTCTAGACCCACTTTTCTATAGTTTTTTCCATTTTGAGCCATTATGAACTAATATCGTGTCATGGAGTAGTGTTTTTTCAACATATTTCCTCGGCGAGAGTTGTTCGGATCCATTTCACACCTGGCATATAGGTTAGATGCCACTTTCACATGCATTATGCATTTGACTTGTTGACCATTTTCATAAACCCTAGGTGCAACCCCGCTTTGTGACTGACACGGAACCTTCACAGTGCTATAGAAGTGTTGTCACATGGTGGTAGGGCTTTCCCGAACATGGGTACCCTAGTTAGAACATCGTTATGCATTTTGGTGCCCATGCCATTGTTTGTCCTCAGGATTGGGAGTCCTTCGTATTTACACCATGACATTGCGATAAAGACTCATACTCTACTTTGTCTTATGTTGGCTAACTCCCTTAAGGACTCCCCTCAGTGATATCATGTTTTGATTGCATTGCATCATCCTAATTGTCGCTTGAGCCTTGTGTCGGCTCCTGCTTACTCAATTGTTAGCTTGGTCCCAGAGCACTTTTCCCTGTCGAGCCCTGCAAAGCTTATATTTGCCCTTCACAATTTGATGACCTTTTGACCGTGAGGGAATGCACCCCCGAGTGTCCACATCCTGCATGCACTTCCTTGCATTGAGCATAGGTATGTTCCACTACTTGGGACTAGTTTGCTAGCTATTTGACACTCTTTCCCTCACTTGTTGTACTAAAAGCAATTTTATTCTTTTTCAAGCTTTTCCCAAATATGAAAAAGACCAAAAAAATCAAATATTCCAAAAAGACGGATGGGATTATGGTCACTATTTCTTGTTGGTAGCTGTTGTGTCGCCTTTGAACAGAGCATTCATTCCACTTCGTACATTATGAGTCGGGACTATAGTTGGGCCTTAGGAGCAATACTTGTTTCTCAGTTTTCTCCGCCGATTGGTTAAGCTTCCAGTCATTATGGAGCCCTTTGTAATGCCTCCTGCATTGCATAGTTTATGTCAAGCCTATGCTGCCTGAGTCTATCCATCTGCTCATGCTCTTGTTCAAAGGAAGTCCTGAAACCAGTGTCGGCCACTCCTCAGATCTCTTGACTATTGCATGTTGGCCATCCTTATTGAGTCAGTCCATTTCACCTGAGATCTTCCAAATCTTTCAGCATTGCTAGTACCTCGTGCTGGTTGATGGGGGATGCCTTAATTCCCTCCTTCCAGCAAGTCTCGTTCCGTCGACTTCAACTCATTTATTCCCGGACTTGAGGATTAGAGTTCAGTTGAGTACCTTAAGGCTTGCAGTCATTAGTGGTAGGTTCTCTCACCATCGATACTTTTGGGAATACATCGATGTCCTCTGATCGAGGGATTCATCCTAGTGTTCGACTTCAACCCATTTATTCACACTCTGATGATTGTGCTCTATGCCTTGATGCCCATTTTCATTATTGGTGGGTCATCTCGTGTCTGTTAATGGTATACATCATGGACTGGTAATCAGAGGATGTCTCATCAAGTTCGACCCCAACTCCTTTATTCACTTGATGGGACTTGCACTGTCGAAGACTTGTGTAGAAGACCCCAGGCGATTGTGGAATTCAGTATGCTACATATGACTTTGACTTTACATCTGAGATATCACCTCTCAGATTTCAAGAGTTTGTACCTCCAATTTTGCACCAGTTGTTTCCTTTTCAGCAGGAGACCGTATCTTACTGTAGAGGGATCATGGCTATGATCACTTATGACATATATCCATTATGTACTGCCTTTTCATGGCCATTATATCAGATTGTTGTACTATACCAACATGTATTCAGAGATACTATTGTATTATGATGAGTGAGCTATTTGTTCCACTTGTGTCTCCATCACTCCACTTCTGAGTTTGATAATGTATTTCGACCATTGTAGCACTTTCAGTCTCTGACCTCACACATTAGGGGGCATCTGTTACATAGAAATCTTGCACCCTGTGAGCATCAACATTCTTTGGCCTGTAGGATCTATTTTAGTGACTCAGATCCATTTTTATCCTTCAGTGATACCAGTTTGCCCTATTTTTATTCCTACCCACCTGTTGCACCTTTATAGCAGGCATACCCGCGAGTTGCATCCCTATAACCCACGGGTATCATGTAAAATGGTAAAAACCACTATTTAATTACTTTTTACTCCCAAAAAGCAGTCATTGGGTGACCTTTGGCTCTCCATCTACCCAAGTAACGCCTCAATGTGTCATTTTACCTACCTTGGAGAGGACTATATATTGAGCACATATGGCTTATGGACGGGAGAAAGAGGAGAATTGTAAGAGAACTCTAGTGGATTTTTGCCCTATCTTGAGTCTACACTCATTGATCCTTGTAGTTGTGAACCATTTGTGTTCACCTTCCAAACTCCATTCTAGTTTGAGTTTGCCATTCATGGAGGATTGAAGTGGTGGAGGCACAAGTGGATTGATCTAAATCTTGGTTCAGATTGGTTGCTGTAAAGAGGTCGTATCACTTTGTACTTCTTCTTGTTCATTAATAGAAATACTCATATTCTCGTCCATTCATGGTGTGAATGTCATTTATTATACATTGGGTTACATTTGTTTATGATATTATGGACCATTGTTATTGATTATGTTAATGCCATTTATATATTATATGTACTTGTTAGATATTGGCTGTCAAGACTAATTTGCAGATTACAAGTGCATGGATTGAAAGCTCCAATGGGTATCTACATCAAACGTTGGATCGAGGTTGGTTACATTTCTTCATTATCTTAACATTGTCATTTATAATAGCATTGCTTTGAGAATTGAGTAGATTTCTGGTAGTCACCTGTCTGTTGTGGTATTCCCAAGCCATAGTGAGTTTTCTCGAATACAGTTGGGTATTGTAGTATTGTAAATATCTCTATGATTATGTAAGATAGACTGCAAGAGAGTGAACAGGAAGTTTCAATGGATGTGCTGCAGGTTGTATCGCTTCATTATTTGGATGGTATGAAATAAGGAATGACAATTTATGTGTATACGTATCCCATCTTGTATGAACCACGTTATATTGGTGTCTCTCTTGTAATGTGTTGATGTGTTTTATCTTTACATCTTGTTTATTGTTATTGTTCTATGATCTTATTTTTCTAACAATTGGTATCATAGCCAAAGGTCTATTTGGCAGATAAGCTTGCAAGAAAGAAGGGTTTCTTATTCAAGTGGGAGCAATGGCGAAAGAAGGAAATTTTAACGTCGATAAATTTAATGGATAAAAATACCAATTATGGAAGATGAAAATGGAGGACTATCTGTATCAGAAGGATCTATTCCTACCATTGGGAGGAAAAGAAAAACAGTCAGTGGCTATGAAGGATGAAGAATGGAGGTTCTTGACAGAAAGTCATTGGGAATAATACGGTTGTGCTTAGCTTCCTCAGTGGATTTAAATATATCAAAAGAAAAGACAACAGAGGGTCTGATGACCTCATTGGGTAAACTGTATGAAAAACCATCGGCCTCCAACAAGGTATTTCTAATGAAGAATTTGTTTAATATGAAGATGTCAGAAGTTGGATTTGTTGTTGATCATTTAAATGAATTTAATATGATTATAAATCAACTAAGTTTTGTAAAAGTGAACTTTGATGATGAGGTTAGGGATCTTCTAATCTTGTGTTCATTTTAAGAAAGCTGGAATGGATTGGTCATGGCTGTAAGTAACTCTGTCTCTGGTTCAAACACTTTGAAATTCGATGATGTTGTCGGTTTTATTCTTAGAGAGGAAATGCGAAGGAAAAGCACAAGTGAGACATCAGGTAATGCATTGACTATGGAGAGAAGGGGAAGAGAAAGGGAGAGAGAAAATATACCAGGTAATCCCAACAAGTCCAGGAAGGGAAGATATAAGTCCAGACTGGGAAAGACAAAGTGATGGAACTGTGAAAAGAAAGGACTTCTAAAGAAAGACTAGTGATCTCTAAAGAAGAAATGAGATGGACAACAAGAGACTACTTAGGAAGCAAATGTAGAAGGTGGATGCTTTGATTATTGCATTAGATACTAGTGATTACTGGGTAGTAGATTCAGGGGCTTCATGTCATGCTACACCCGATAGGAAATTCTTTCATGATTATGTTTCAAGCAATTTTGGACATGTTTTATTGGGTGATGATGAACCATGCAAATTGTTGGAATGGGTAAGGTACGAATAAAGTTAAAGAATGGAGGTGAATATACGCTGAAAGATGTAAGGAATCTGATATGAAAAGAAATATGATCTCAACAATGCAGTTGGGAGATGGTGGTTGTTTATCTATGTTTGGATAAACGTGGTGGAAGATTACGAAAGAATCGATGGTGATAGAAAAAGGAGACATGATAGATATGTTGTATTTATGTCCTCATAATATTGATTGTCATATCTCTTTAGCTTCCACAAGAACATGTACAATATTGTGGCATTATATGCTTGGCCACATGAGTGAGAAGGGGATCCATATTCTCCACTCAAGGAAGTTGTTTCCATATCTGAAGCAGGTAAGTTTGGGATTCTATGAGAGTCGTGTTTATGGAAAATAGAAGAGAGTCATATTTCTAAGGGTTGAGAAATAAAAAAAGAGTGAAAAGTTAGAGCTTGTGCATATAGATGTATGGGGAATGGCTCAAGTACAATCTCTTGGTGGCTCTCTTTATTATGTTACTTTATTGAGGATGAAACTAGAAAAACTTGGGTTTATTGAATTAGACAGAAATATGATGTGTTTGTTAATTTTAATAAGTGGAAAGTTTTGGTTGAGAATGAGACATGAGAAAGGTTGAAGTGTCTCATATACGATAATGGAGGTGAATACTGCAACAATGAATTTGTTAGTTACTATTCATACCATGGGATTCGTAGAGAGAATACAGTCCTAAGAACACCACAAGAAAATGGCGTGTCAAAAATGATGAACAGAACAATCATGGAGTGTGCAAGGTGTATGAGGTTACATGTAGGGTTTCCCTTACAGTTTTGGGTAGATGTTGTAGATGCTATTGTTTACTTAATAAATAGAGGGTCTTCAAGCACTTTGGATGGTGGTATTCTAGAGGAGGCATGGACAAGTAAAAAGGTAAAGTACTCATTTATGAGAATTTTTTGTTGTGAAGAATTTGTCCATATTGATAAAGAAAATAGAACAAAGCTTGAGGCTAAATCCAAGAAATGTACCTTTATTGGATACAAGGTTGATGATTTTGGTTATCGCTTATGGAATTATGAAAATAACAAAATCATCAGGAGTATGGATGTTGTTTTCAATGAAAATTTAATGTACAAAAATTAGCTGCAGGGAAAGAAATAGGAAAAGGAAAACACGGAGTACACAATGCTTGATGGAATCAAAGAAAACGAAGTTCCAAAGGTGTCAGAAGACCAAGAACAATAGTAGGTACCTCAAACTCTTACAAGTGTAAGAATATCTACCAGGTTAAGTAGACCCCTGAACAATACACTCCTTTAATGTATTATTTATTGATGACTAATTCTAGTGAACTGAAATGTTATGGAGAAGCAATGCAGGTGGAAACTAGAAATAAGTGGGAGAAAGGCATGAATAAGGAGATGGAATCATTGGTAAAAAACCAGAATTGGGATTTGGTTCAGTTGCTTGTAGGTAAAAGAGCATTGTAGAATAAATGGGTTTACAAGTTGAAGGAATAAGATGGAGGCAAGAAGCGGTACCAGCCCAGACTTATTGTAAAGGGGTTTGCACAGAATAAATGTATAGATTTTGATGAAATATTTTCTCCTATTGTTAAAATGAAGTCAATTAGAACTATTTTAAGTCTAGTGGTGGTAGAAGATTTTCATCTTGAACAATTAGATGTAAAACAACCTTTCTCCATGGGGATTTGGAGGAAGATATTTATATGCAGAAGCCCCAAGTGTATGAGGTCAAAGGGAAGGAGAATTTAGTATGCAAGTTGAAGAAGAGCTTGTATGTCTGGAAGCAAGCTCTAAGGCAGAGATATTTGAAATTTGTTACATTTATGATAGGACAAGGTTATAGTAGATGTCATTCTTACCACTGTGTTTATTTCAAGAGGCTAGATAATGGAAGATATATTATCTTGTTATTGTATTTGGATGACATGCTTGTTGCAGGATATAAATGTGCTCAAAAGGATATTAGATAATTAATTTATGATGAAGTATTTGGGTGTTGCAAAGCAAAACATTGGTATGAGAATAACAAAAGACAAGAAAAATCGCAAATTGACATTATCTCAAGGTGAGTACATAGAAAAAGTGTTGGAGAGGTTGAGAATGTAGAATGCAAATCCAATTAGTACACCTTTGGATATCCATTTCAAAATAAGTAAGGAGATGTGTCCCAAGACATAGTAAGAGATAGACTACATGTCTAGGGTTCCCTATTCATCGACATTTGGTAGCTTGATGTATGCCATGGTGTGCACAAGACAAGATATTGCACATGCAGTGGGATTTGTGAGGAGGTATATGAAAAATCCAGGTAAAGAACATTGGAAGGCACTAGAGTGGATTCTCAGGTATTTGAGAGGTACTACCACTCATGCGTTATGTTTTGGAGATTCAAACACTGTTCTATAGGGATATGTTTATGTAGATATGGAAGGTCATTAAAATAGTAGGAGGAGAGCCGAATGTATGTCTTTACTATAGGTGGAACAACAGTAAGTTTGATTTCAAAATTGGAAAATGTTGTTGCACTTTCAACAATGGAAGCAAAGTATGTTGCTACTACAGAAGCTAGCAGGGATGATTTTAAGAACCCCCCAAAAATTTATATGTATAAAAAATGGGAGAATCTCCTTGATATATAGGAAAACATGAAGGCGATTTTATCAATAATATAATATGTATATATAATGTTTTGGTGCATCTTTTATTTCATTATATAATGCTGTAAAATCTTGGCGAATATTTCACTAAATTATAAGATATTGTAAAATCTTGGCGAATATTTCACTTAATTATAAAAAATTGTAAAAACTTGGCAAATCTTTCACTGATTTATAAAATATAGTAAAAATTTGGTGAATCTTTTGCCAATAAGACTCAAGATTTTGATTATGTGGATTACTAAGGTGGTGCAACAAAAGAACATACACCAAAGCTCAACTCTATAATTTCTCGACTCCTAGACTCTCGAATGAACAAGTGTATGGACGAGGAAAGGATGGATTTATTTATACATTTCACAAGCAGTATTTGATCACTCGCAACTAGAAGGTGTTGAGGAAACACAACTGCACTAACTAGATTCAAGGCAAGTAGGGACTCTACTTGTTATCTCGCCCCTTAATGGTCTAATGGACATGTGGAGTCATGAATTCAAAATTCTCCCAAAGATGATAAAAATGCCCTAAGCACTTCAATATTTTCCCAGGCACTTCTAAATCCTCCCAAGGATGATAAAAAATCCCCATGCACTTCAATATTTTCCCCAAGCACTTCAAAATTCCCTAGAGGCACTCCAATACTTACCCCATGCACTTCTAAATTGACCTAATGATGATAGAAACACACCATGCACTTCAATACTTGCCTCAGCCACTTCAAAATTCTCCCAACGATGATAAAAAAAACCCAAACACTTGAATATTTTCCCCAGGCACCTCAAAATTTTCCCAACAAAGATAAAAACGACCCCATCCACTTCCATGATTTCCCAATCACTTCATTACTTTCCCCAGACACTTCAAAATTCATCCAATAATGATAAAGATTCCCTATGCACTTCAATAGTTCCCCTAGGAAAGGGAGAAAAACACCTGACAATGATATAATCACCCAGACAATCACAAAAATGCCTCAATCCAGACAAATTTTCTTTGGCATGTGATAAATTTTCCCATCATTCTTTAAAATGTCCCAACGCTATAAAAGCATTCATACATTAATCAATAACAACCCCAAGAACTTCTAAATTCACACGGTGAGGAGAAAAATGACCCATGCACTTCTAAATTAACTTGTTGATGAGAAAAATGCCCCATGCACTTCTAAATTCACCCAGTGAGGAGAAAAATTCCGCAAGCACTTCAATACTTGCCCCAGGCACATCAAAATGTTCTGAAAGATGATAAAATTGCCCTAAGAACTTCAATGTTTTCGCAGGAACATCTAAATTCTCCCAAGGATGATAAAAACTCCCCATGCACTTCAAAAATTCCCTCGAGGCACTTCAATACTTACCCCATGCACTTCTAAATTGACCCAATGATGATAGAAACACCCCATGCACTTCAATACTTCCCTCAGGCAATTCAAAATTCTCCCATCGATGATAAAAATGCCCATACACTTCAATATTTTCTCCACGCACTTTAAAATTGCACCCAAACACTTCAATACTTGTCCCATACACTTCTAAATTGACCCAATGATGATAGAAACGCCCCATGAACTTCAATACTTGCCTTGGCCACTTCAAAATTCTCCCAACGATGATAAAAATGCCCAGACACTTCAATATTTTCCCCAGGAACTTCAAAATTTTTGTAACGAAGATAAAAACACCCTTGTCCACTTCCATATTTTCCCAGGCACTTCATTACTTTCTCTAGACAATTCAAAATTCATCTAATGATGATAAAGATGCCCTAAGCAATTCAATACTTTCCCTAGGCAAGGGAGAAAAACACCCGACAATGATATAATCACCCAGGAAATCACAAAAATGCCCCAATCCACACAAATTTTCCTTGGCATGTGATAACTTTGGCCATCATTGTTTTAAAACGTCCCAACACTATAAAAGTATCTTTACATTGATAAATAACAACCCCGTGCACTTCTAAATTCACCTAGTGATGAGAAAAATGCCCCATGCACTTCAAAATTCACCTATTGACAAGAAAAACACCCCATGCACTTCAAAATTCACCCATTGACAAGAAAAGCACCCCAGGCACTTCGATACTTTCCCCAAGCAATTCAAAATTCTCCGAAAGATGATAAAAATTCCCTAAGCACTTCAATATTTTTCGAGGCACTGCTAAATTCTCCCAAGGATGATAAAACTCCCCATGAACATCAATATTTTCCCCAAACACTTCAAAATCCACCCCAGGTACTTCAATACTTGCCCCATGCACTTCTAAATTACAGAATGATGATATAAATGCCCCATGCACTTCTAAATTGCCCAATGATGATAGAAACGCCCCATGCACTTCAATACTTGCCTCGACCACTTCACAATTATCCCAACAATGATAAAAATGCCCATACACTTCAAGGCATCTTTGTGGCTCACAATGCATTTCAAAACCCTACAAAACCATCTAGAACATTTGATTTGGCAAGGGTACTCCTTTCAAATTAGCATTTGTTTGAATGGCCACTAGAGTTTTTCACTTGTTTAGCATAATAACATTAAACAAACTAATCACTGAAAGAAATACAAGCACACCAAACACGAAGAACACAATATTTCTCTCGAGGAAACCACAAGGGAGAAAACCCCGTCAAAACTTTCTCAATATTGAATTCACAAGTACAAGATAAAACCCCAAGACAAAATCAACTCCTCTCCTTCACTTGTGCAAACTTCTCTCTCTCCTATGTGAATAGAGGTAAAACATCTACGATGGAGTTACAATAATAAAGTACAAGAAGAATATTCTTCAAAGTTACATTAATTCAACATCATATAGTGTTTGTTCCTATAGGATATTTCTAGAGCTTTATGGAAAAATCCTTTATGGGTGACTCTGCTCAGATGGAATCACTAATGTGCACGTTGTGGCAAGATGATCATCAGAAGCCTTCCATTTTTCACCAGAGAGTCTTAACAATTTGCACCTTGCAAAATTGATTTTATGGACCTACATTGAAAAGGGAACTATGTCGTGGGTGGACAGATATGGTGGAAAAAGGCTATCAGTGCAAAGATAAAACCGTGAAAGGAATTACCATACAAATTATTGTAGCATATCATATTGGAACAAGATATTGGTTTTGAAAAGTAATGTTATATGTAGTATGTACATGCACTAAAAAAAAGTAATAAATACCTTTCGTTCAACAAAAACAATGGACAGAGGAACAGGTTGTCCAGACTTCTCTGTTTGTGATGTTTCCTCCACAAGTAAAGCTAATCTACTATCAGTCTAATCACAGGGAAAAGAAAACACGATAAGATTATCCACAGAACAATTAATCTTATCCTTAAATATACTTCAACAAGTTTGAATATCACTGGAACCAAATTCTGTGATGTGTAACATAGGCCTCTTTTCTTGCTGAGTAGTCATTGTTCTAATGCTCTCTCAAGCTAGCCCTTCCTATCATGTTGTGCCAATAAAAAAAATCAAGGATTCATGGTGGTTTATTATTGGACTGCCAACTACAATTGATGGTATGAACTGAAAGAGTGCCTGAAGCATGAAGTCCATAGTTTGATAAAAACCTTGATCACATTAACAACAAAAATGTAGCAACAATAAAATCAAAGGAAGGACCATATTTATTCCTCTCAAACCCCATATATGTTTCACAATTTGATGACTGTCACAAGATGTAACATTTCCGATGTAACATTTCCCTATCTACCCCTAATAGGTTTAGGATAACAAGGTCTATGGTACACGAGTAAGGCTTCTTCTACCATAGACTGCATTCCTAAATGAGGTAGTGAATGACTATCATTGTTCTTATAATTTTAATGTAACAAAATGTATTTTAGTCTAGACGATTATGAGATATTTTCCAGTTCGTGATAATATGGAACGCCATCTATCATACAGGGAGCCACTTAGAATTTGAGGCTTTATCAGTTTCTCCAACCCATGGATTCTTTTTTAAGTTCCCTCATCAATCAAACTCCAACTTATCCAAATATACCAGCCTTTCAAGACTTGTCCTCAACTTCTTTACGATACCCGATGTTTAGTTCTTGAAGCTTTGCAATATTATAAATCCCTTTTATTATCATAAGTGATAACAATCAACCTAATAAACATTATTAGGGTTGGATGTAGGTTTTCAACATCCAACAAATATTTGCAATCATTAATCAATGCCCAAAGATAACATGTGAACCACCACAACAATTTGTCCCATTCACTTGGAGAACTAACATAGTAATAAAAATGCCCAGGTTGTAATATTGTATCACCTTGCAATGCTTGAGGTTCACTGATTGAATCGAAACTTGCAATGATTGAGGCTTATTACATTATTTCTTGGCCATTTTTGTATAAACATTGGGGTTTCCATTTTGATATCAAGAATTCCCTCTAGCTTTGTCACAAGGCATTTGATGGATAGAAAACACCGAGACCCTTTTTAAATCCTATGCAACAAGGCATTGCAAATTGATTCACTTTCAAAAGCCTCATGACCCCTTTTTCTCCCTGCCATCATCCAATTCTATGGATTCACTTCAACCTCATAATGAGCTTCAACTTCCTCCTGTTGCAAAATAAAAGCATATGCAATTAGCAAGGAAAATATTTGCATCAATTGACAAGCTGACATAAATAAACCATAAATTGCAGTGAAACATTTTCTACAACACCTTCTTAGCTGATGCATTGTCTTGAAAACACTTCAACATTTCTATCCACCATCTCATGTTAACCAATTGCCCCACTTTTAAGCAATTTGATGATAATGAGAGTGCATCCACTGCTAGCAATGGCTCAAGGACATGCATTTGTAAAACAAGAGAACTTTTGTAAAACAAGTTACCATCTTTCTGAAACCCACCATTTTACATTTCCGAGATGACCTGAATGGGAGTATGTGTTCCAACAGCCCAATCACCAGATATTCCATATTGAATGTTCAAAATACTTCACATTTTGGAGAAATCACATCCATGGTTTTCATTACTTGAGACATGGAATTTACCTAGAAAATGTTAACACCAACAGTAATGAAATAACCGAATTCCAACAACTTTAGGTAAACCTCACAAGATACTAAAAATGACTGGCTATTTATGAATTCACTAAAGTTAAACTTCCATTACCTTCTTCAATTGCACTGGCTAAGCAAACTGTGAAAAGTAGAGCCCCTCCAAAATATGGAGAAACTGCAAGAGGCAGTACAATCATGGATTTGGACGCCCATTGCTTGTTCCAACATGAACAAACCCAAATTGAACTTTGAAGGTCCAACCACACATCATAAATGATCATGGTTTCCTTAGCTAAAGAAAATAACACTACCTGTATATAGGACAATCAAATCAACTTTAGCCTCATGAAAATCAAAATAATTGGTCTAAAATTTGAAGGAAATCAAATTAGTTTTTTTTAGCAATAGAGCTCCATGGATATGAGTTACATCAAAAACAAAATGGATGGTGTATATGACTTAGCACTCAAGCACATGTATACACAGAAAAACACCACGGCTAATGTTTGATGAAGGGCTATAGTCCAGAGACGTAGAGCATATAACTGTCCCATTCCTAGTCTTCCTATTGCATAAGTGATACGTAACTAACAGAACCAAGAGCGTATAGGTGGTAGAACCTAAGAAATGGTCCTATGAAAATTAGCACATCTATAAATGGTATTGTTTCATATTAAAAGACTCATATATCACTGTCAATTACTTCATAGATTAAACTAATTACATATACTAGACTAAACCAACTGGTTACGATCCAGTTTTTAAGACTGAAAAACAATTTATTATAATGGAATTTTTTTCCAGAGTTGCATCATATGTTTCAAATATCTACATCCTAGAAAAAAGAGAGCTACAACAAATTGTGCCTCAATAGGAAGAGGCTTATAAAATCAAAGCCAATTTCTTTATCTATTGGATAATATATTGAAGCAAGAGAGGGGTAATATATACATGTTCTGAAATTCTGTGAGCATGAGTGTAAATTCAATACTCTATAAGAGGCTAAAGCAAGAGAGGAGAGTGAGTGTCTAGCCTTCCATGATCTATCTCCCTTGGCTTCCAGGGAAACAATTTCAATTTATTTACCCCAATCCCTTGCCAACAATGCAAAAATTGGCATTGGAAGGCAATAACAACCTGCTGATGCATAGTACAAAAAATTTCAAATGAAAATGCAATTTTTTAAAAATATGAACACTGTAAAACCCAATGGTAAAACAATCATGCTCATTTCTATGAAGCATAAATCATTAATATCCCAATTCCATTTTTTAGCTAGAATTAAACCATTAGCTCAATCCATTTTCAGATCTCATGCAACAATAGAATTCAAGGAATTAATGATGGAACATGAAACATATTTAAATAAGAAGGTGCATTTTAATTACTCATTCACATGCCAACCAATTGCCCCAAATACATTCCAATTTCTCATTCACATGCCCAACAATTTCCCTAAATGCATATGCACCACTTCATCTATGATATTAACACAATTATAACATATTTTATGCCTGATCTTACATAGATTCATCCCAATTCAAATTGCATTCAAATTACTACTATTAAATCGCATAACAAAGACTAATATGTAACAAGAATAAACACTTGTCTTTTCTTTGAAATTGACCAGCAAACATATTGCAAATGAGCAATTCAGCACCCAACCATGGCCATGTGCTATAGATGCCACCCACAATCCTAGCGATGAGACAACAAGGATAAAGAAATGTTCATGGTTCTAATTCTAAGATAACTAAACCAACAACACTCAAATGAAACCGAATGAATGATATACCTCAGTTTCCCTCTATGAAAACTCTTAATTAGCTACAAAACTCTCCCACTCAACGAAACACAAGGTAAGGAATTCCGATTCTTTGCAATGCAATACCTTAGGAATCCATCCCCTCTAGTGCTCCAATGAAGAAATAGGAATTTTTTTAGTTTATTGTTTTATGGTGTTCCTCGAAGCGAGAGAGTTAAAACCACACCATCACACCCTTGACTGTGCTTTGAATTCCAATAAGAGGGCCTCTAGTGGTAACTCATCCGGCATCTCAACTCAAAGTTGGAAGACTTGACCGCCTAAAGAAAAAAACACCTAGTTTTGATTTCTGCAGTAGATCCCTAACCTACATCTTCCAACTAGTGATCGTCATCCCTTTGACATTCCAATACATGAGTGAGATATTTAGTGAGGGATTAACCACATACACTTCAATACTTTCCATGATGAGTCATGATGATAAATATGCCCTAGGCACTTTAATACTTTCCCTAGGCAAGGGATAAAAACACCCGACAATGATATAATCACCTAGGCAATCACAAAAATGCCTCAATCCACACAAATTTACCTCGACAAGTGATAACTTTGTCCATCATTATTTTAAAATTTCCCAACACTACAAAAGCATCCATACATTGATAAACAACAACCCCAGGCACTTCTAACTTCACCTAGTGATGAGAAAAATGCCCCATGCACTTCTAAATTCACCAAGTGATGAGAAAAACACCCCATGTACTTCAATACTTGCCCCAGGCACATCAAAATTCTCCGAAAGATGATAAAAATTCCCTAAGCAGTTCAATATTTTCCCATGCACTTCTAAATTCTCCCAAGGATGATAAAAACTCCCCATGCACTTCAATATTTTCACCAAGCACTTCAAAATTTACCCCAGGCACTTCAATACATGTCCCATGCACTTCTAAATTGACCCAATGATGATAGAAATGCCCCATGCACTTCAATACTTCCCTTGGCCACTTCAAAATTCTCCCAATGATGATAAAAACGCTTATACACTTCAATATTTTCCCCATGCACTTCAAAATTCCACCTAGGCACTTCAATACTTGCCCCATACACTTCTAAATTGACCCTGAATGTGCAGTTGATCTTCCAAAAGGTGGCTACTCCACCAACATTTGCCCACAATGCAACCAAAAATTCAGCTAGAAGTTAGTGTTCCAAGGAATTGAAAGCGGATCTAGGAATTTTCCAACAAAAAATGTTCTTCCAAGTAAGTGTAAATACAATTCTCTCTTCCAACATGTCTCCTAAATGGCTGGGTGCACCCTTCTTTCTCAACATAATGCAAGAATTCACTGTTAGAAAGCATAGCTACTCCAACTGATGTAAATTCCTCAAGGTTTGAACCACAATCAGGATGGAACGACCCATATACATACTTCTAGGAGGTGTGGCCTCCATATGGACTGAAGTACCATTGAACGCTAGCCTCCAATGATGATACAAGCCTACCCAAGACCATATGCTGAAGCTTCAAGACTATTTGGAGGGGGAAATGGTTGATGTGTTGCCCTAATGCATAGGTCTTAGGCTCACTGCTGAACCTCTTCAACGCACCACCCAAATCTGAGAAATAGTCTTATCCACCACTATTTAAGTGCCCATAACTGCTACAATACATCCAAAATTATTGTATAAGGGTTGTCTTAACTTTCAAATCTACCCAGAAATTGCAATGCTGGTTGCATGTGACCTATTGCAATGGAATCCCAATAATCCCATAGGTGTATGTAAAATACAAAAATCTAGGTACGGAAAATAGTGCTCTAATTCCTAGCCCTATAGACCTCATAGCATGCAACCTATTGCCAAGCTATCTCAAGCTTTATGTAGGACCAACCAAAATTGCTAATTTTCAATGTATTTCAGCATTTACCAACATTGCACTAAATTATATGATCAACTTACATGATTCAAAGGAAAAGGAAAAAAAAACAAAGAAAACTTGCAACTATTTTCAGATGGTAAGAGTCTGTTGTCACTATTTTCTCCCCCAATATGAACAGAAGTATATTTTGCTCAAAACAATAGAAAAAGATTCTATGAAGCTAGCCTTGGAAGCAACAGAAGCATCTCTAGGTTACACAAGCCAATCAACTCAACTAGATATTTTTTGAGTCAATTGTCTAAAAGAATGGAAAAAAATATTCCAAAACATTGGAAGAGGCAACATGATGCATAGTTATGGACTTTATGCAACATGAGCATAGAATATAGTAAATATTGAATTCTAGCAACCGAAGCCAGTGACATAAGACATACATGGGGGTAAAAAAGTTCATAATTGTTCCTAACCTAGGTAGGAAAACATTGAACACATGTTTTATGGTTTTTAAGACAATGGTGAAGCACATATCATTGTTCCAACACATTGGCCAATTGTTACATGCCCCTGAAGATATTTTGGGCAATAGAAACCCACCCAAATGAATGACTAAAATTACAAGGAATCTATGTTGATGATTACAAAATTCAAAGTTCATGGGAAACATCCATTACATGATACAAGTCTGAACATTAGTGAATAACACATAGCAGTGTCTAGACCAACATCGACAATGGCTGGCAAATAGAATCAATGGATAAAGAAATGAGCTATTTCACAGTTTTCCAATTCTGAACACATTTATGAAACCTAATTCAAATTTGGATAACTAGAAAAAAATTTGTTCTCTAGATATCCTCCTAAAGCTATTGCCACTAATTGCAAGTTATCTGGAAAACAGACCAAAAATGAAAACCTATAGAAGTACCTAGTCCAAGGCACACAAACATTGCTAACTAGAATTAATCTATGGAGACACTAATTACAATATAATTATGCAATTGTGGCTATAGATGCAAAATCCAATTGAAGTTTAGACATTTGCTAATAGCATCTTCAACAACAACAATTCTATTACGGCATTTGACCAGGGAAATAGGACCTTAGCACTAACCATCGTTGACATGCTCACTATCCATAAAGTGCAGGGAAATTGTAGCCACAAATAGCTAGGTTCCAATTGCTTTCTATCACTCTGGATTTGCACAGTTTCAATAGAATTATTTAGTTGTAGAATGGAAGGGTGGTGCAAGAAGCTTAGAACAAGATATGCTCCGGAAGGATTTTGAAGCTATTATGAATGTACAATAGCTGAAGATTTTGGAACAACTCTTATTACATGAGAGGCACACTTAATATTCTAATATTTCTCTCAATTTTCATATTGATACTACTTTTAAACATTAGTTTGTTCATGAAGAAGTGTTGGATAACAGTGATTCATTGCCAATGTGTGTTTCTACATTAGATGGCTCTAGCAATGGAAATAGTTTGAACCTATCCATTTCTCTATAACAAGAAATTTTTGACTCTGCTAAATATGTTTATACTAGAGTGAAATTGGTAGACAAGAAGCAAAAAATGTGAGTCAAATTCCAGAAAAGCATATTCAAGTACCATCCTGCACACACATTACCTTGATTCCAAATATTTATGCATCCTGTAAAGTAGATCACGGGATAGATGTTGTAAGGGATACTATATAAGTATCGAATGAAACTTATACGAAATAAAGTCACAATGGATATAAGAAAGAGTTTACTTCTCTTGAGCACGTGAAACATGAGATTGAATTCCATGACAATCTTGAGGTTCAAAATGGTGACAGTCGTACTGAACTAGATTGTGACAGTACCAACAATGAACCAAACATTGTTGTTTCATCCCTTGTGAGGGATCATTGTTTTTTTGAAATGACTAATACTAACTTGGGTGTAAATACTACATTGTGAGTTGATGAAATCTTATGCAAGGTTGTTTCTCCTACCATTGTAATTGATAAGAGTGTCTGTAAATTGGATTCTAATTTGGTAGTTGATGAACACATCTACAATTTTGATGATACTATGGATGCTAATGATAGTGTCTACAATGATGATAAACCTAGATCAAAATATAAAATAATTGACATGGTTGAGATACCATCATTGTTGAAAACCATAAATTGATAAATCCCCAAATTTTTAAGATTTGAAAATTTATTGTACAAGGGTCCAACACCTGACTTCCTTCCACATCCACTCATGAAACCATGCTTTTGGTGACTCTGATATGCATGTTTGCACATGCTTTTATGTCTTCCTTGGAAAACTTCAAGTATTAATGGAAGCATATGGTGCCAATAAGAGAAACAATCTATCATTCATATAATGTTTGATTCTCAGCTCTGTCTTTGATTTCTTATGAATGCAATTAATGCAAATCATATTCCTTTCACCAAGGAAATTACCAATACTTTTCCAATGATCAAGACCATGCACTATTGTCATATGGATGATCAATGCTTCTTCAAATAATCAATGTTGGCAACTTATTCAATGAACAATGTTGGATGTTTGGCACTAGCAACAAGTTTATATGTCAATGTTCAAGATTATTCAACAATTGGATATCAAGCTCAGCATTGGAAACAATAAGGTTTCACCATTTGAATATTTGAAACAACAATTGATGGATATCCTTCCTCGGCTACAATTTGCACCCTACTTTTATGTATATATACTGGGCATTTTACAATTGGATGCAAATCCCCTCCAACACTCATACCCTATATGCATATATTAAGTAGTTGAATTACTCAATATGCAATCCACTTGGATCTAGAAACCCGAGTTGATATGCATGGAGATTATGTATATAGGACAACAACAATCACCAATCAATTTATATGTCATGCGTTCCAGCACTCAACCAAAAAAATAGAGTATTTGTATTTCATCAGTAAAGATCATCAATCTATGTAACTGAAATCTCTTTTCCCTACTACATCCATGATTTCCCCTTGGAATATGATTTAGACAGTAAATTTCTATTTTCATTCCCCCCAACATAAGAAATGTTATCTCCTAGATTATCTAATTTGATTGATTAATTTTAGCTAATCAAACTACCTCTATCCAGATCCACAAAAAGTGGATCAAGTCCCTTACTCTTGGTCAATCAAATCCCCAAATTCTTATGATTTATTCTTTAATAAATTATTCCCTAATCAAATCTCTTGAATCTCTAAACTAATTGAAAACTAATAATACTAAATATTACAAAGAGAATATGAGGAATCCAACTTCCACATACAAAATATGTTGTTTTCCAATTATTAACCTATGAAGGTCAATCATAGTTTGATGAACAAGATGCTCCTGCATCATCTTACCATTGTGATTATGATCCTTGTTTCCATTATCTCCATCATCCATATTTTCTTTGTGATTCTCAAACCAAGTTCTCTGGATTTCACTAGATCTTGACAATCCAAAAGCTCCATTGATGCATCATCAATAAAAAAATAGGTCCTCCACAGGTGATAAGAATATTTAACAAGAATCAAGATCAATACTCACAAATTTATTATTCATATGGGCCAATCCTATATAGAGATGCACCATGGAAGGTTTATATTGGGAAGTGAATATATATATTCCATGATATTGTAGCACCGATTTACATCAATGACGTTGGGACCCAATTTCTCTTTTTATCTCTATTTTTGAGGTTATCCTTTCTCTTTTGTATAAAAGGTCATTCATTGTTTTTTCATCTTCATGTGGGTAGACTATCAGTGGAAAGAATTGCAAGGATGGTTGTAGTGGCCATGGAATTTGTAATGGTGAACGTGGAGAGTGCTGATGTTTTCATGGCTATGAAGGTTTGTAGTCCACCCCTCTGTTTATGATCATCCTTCTTAATAGTTGTATTTTGGATTCAAATTTCCATTAATAATCATTGTGCTTGGATTCCTATTTCATTACAGTCTCTTTCTATGTGTTTGGGTTTTCATTAGGTTCAAGGGTCAAATATAACTTAGTGCTTATTGGGAACCCATGCGATCACCTTGGCTTGTGAGGTATGTAGCTAGTTGTTGCAATTAGACAGCTTTGTTATACTTTAGGCCAATGGTTAAGTTTGAGTATTACGTGCCATTCCAGTGTTTGAAGAACTTGAGGACCCTTAGGAAAGGTTCCCAAACTACGAAGGAATTCATCAGGGACTTGATGGCCATACCCAATATGTTCCAGGAAGAATAGGAGAAAACAATTTGAATTCATGCATTTATGAACATTTTTTGACAGACTGTAAGCAAAATATATAAAAAAATTGGAAAAGTGGATTTTTCCAACCCCAGTGGACATAACTTAGGCATGTGATTTCCAAAATATAGATTGGAGAAAACAATCCATGTATTTATGAACATTTTTGACAGATTGTGAGCTACAAATATAAACAAAATTGGGAAAAGTGGATTTTTCAAACCCCAGTGAACATAACTTAGGCATGTTATTTCCAAAATATGCTCTGGAATTGGAATAAAGTCAAATGAAGGCAATTATGAGGGTCAACTCCAAACAATGCCAGTGATGTGTGATGGTTTCATCAACTCAGTGAATTTTATTGGAAGATCATTTAGAATTTTAGAAGGAATACAAAACCTATGCCATATTGATGAATCATGAAAGTAAATAAGAACTCTTAACGGAAAAAAATGTATGCTGCATGGGGACCCATCCCCCTTCAAAAAAACCCATACGCGCCATTCCAGTGTTTCAAGAACTTGAGGAACCTTAGGAAAGGTTCCCAAACTTCCAAGGACTTCATCAGGGACTTGATGGCCATACCCAAGATGTTCTAGGGAGAATAGGAGAAAACAATTTGAATTCATGCATTTATGAACATTTTTTGATAGATTGTAAGCAAACTATATAAAAAAAAATTAGAAAAGTGTATTTTTCGAACCCCAATGGACATAACTTAGGCGTGCAATTTCTAAAATATGGACTGGAAAAAACAATTCATGCATTTATGAACATTTTTTGACAGATTGTGAGCAAAATATAAAAAAAAAAATGGAAAAGTGGATTTTTCCAACACCTGTGGACATAACTTAGGCATGTGATTTCCAAAATATGGACTAGAATTGGAATAAAGTCAATGAAGGCAATTATGAGGGTCAACTTCAAACAATGCCTGCACTAATGCATGATGGTTTCATCGACTTAGTGAATTTTATTGGAAGTTCATTCAAAATTTTAGTGAGAATACAACACCTATGCCATATTGATGAATCATGAAATTAAATAAGAACTCTTAATGGAAAAAAATCTATGTTGCATGGGTACCCATCCCCCTTCAAAAAAACCCATACATGTCATTCCAGTGTTTCAGAAACTTGAGGACCCTTAGGAAAGGTTCCAAACTTCCAAGGACTTCATCAGGGACTTGATGGCCATACCGAAGATGTTCCAGGCAGATTTCAGGGATAATCTAGAAAGATATTGGGAATTTCATGATAGATTTCTCTAAAGCACATGCGGATTTCACATTTTCATTAAGATTTTGATGTTGAAGGAGATACATCAAGATTGAATCTTGGAGCAAAAATTGGTCAAGAAGAACTATGACGAGTAAAATAAAATATGAGTAGTGCCCCATATATCTCATCTAATGCAATATTACATTGAATCAATATACCATAAGCAACCATGTAAAAAGCCAATAATCTGCCTCATTAAATTCTATTCTCTTGGAACTCAAATTTCAACACAAAAATTGCTACTGTCAACACACCCAACATGTTAAGGAAAATCACCTGGAACTTCTACCCTTGAACTGGTGTACATGGGCATCTACTTTCTTGAGGTCAGTCGGCTGTTGAGTTCTGCAAAGCATAAAAATAGTTCTCATGACATGAATATAGGGGAAAAATGTCCCCATTTCACTGAATCACTGGATTGTTGCATGTTTTCCCTAATATGGGAGTGCAATCTAGGTTCTAAAATCTCTGATTTTCTCATTAACCACGTTTTCCCCAATATGGGAGTGCAATTTGGGATCTAAAACCTCTAATTTTCTCATTAACCACATTTTCCCCAATATGGGAGTTCAATTTGGGATCTAAAAGCTTTGATTTTCTCATTAACTATGAAATGGGGAGGTCGAAAACAACATCGATACTCCATCTAGGAGCTAAAACCCTCGATTTTCTCATTAACCACCAAATGGGGAGGTCGAATACTCAAAAACAACATTGATACCTCCATTGATAAAATTCCACGGAATATTTGGCCCAATAATTAGAAAATAGGGAGTGAATTCAACCGAAAACCTCGAATTCAAGGCTAAATAACCAGCGAAAATGCCATATGGACCATAAATTGGGGCGAACAAACTAGCAATACCCTTTATGAATGAAAACCATGGGAGAACAAACTACTCACACCTCCATGAATGGAAATTTACGGGCGAACCAACTGCCTCTGAACTCCATTATGGGAATGACGGGGGTGAACCCACGATTTCCTCCCTCTTTCACAGGGCTAAATTACATTTTCCCTCTCTCGTGAAGTGGGCTATCTGATTTTTTACTATGTTGGGATTCATAAAATGTGGGCTAATTTGTTAAATTTCAAAAAACCTGTTTCATATTAAAAATTCGCCCAGGGTTTCTTGGTGACCCCTATAATTTCTCCCATGGGCTATAATTTGCCCCTAAAATTTTCCCTGAAAGCTGGTAAAGAGATTGTTTGGTTATAGAGGTTCATGGAGAAATTGGGTAAGAAGCAAGATAATAATAGGTTGTATAGTGACAACCAGAGTGCCATTCATATTGCAAAGAACTCAACCTTCCATTCTAAGGCTAAAAATATACAAATCAAGTACCATTTCATATGATCTGTTCTGGAAGATGAAGCATTGAAGTTAGAAAATATACATACTAGCTAGAATCTTGTAGACATGATGACAAAGGTGGTAACCAAAGAGAAAATGATTTCCTTCTCAGTTTTAGTTGGCCTTCAAGCATGAAGGTGTATATGAGAAATTTGTTAGGTCCAAGGTTCAGAGCATAGTCCAACAAGTGTAGTAGCGGTGGAGTTGCTATGATTAGTCTCCAAGTGGGAGATTTTTGGTTGTGGAGCCTAATCTTCCTTATTCAGAGGTCATTTTTTAGTCGTTTATGGACTTAGCCCATGATGAAGGGTTTTGGGGGGGATTTCCCTCCCAATATAGTCACCTAAACTTCCTTATTCAGAGGTCATTTTTCAGTCGTTTCTGGACTTAGCCCATGACGAAGGGTTTTGGGGGCGATGACTACATTTTAGGATCCCCTACTGGCAAGGGTTTGGGGGCAATGCCCCCATAGCGAAAATTTTGGAAAAAATGCCTTGTAAAATGTTGTAATTTCATAGTCATGGCTTGGTTACTAATGGTTGATTTATGGGCCCATGGTTTGGGTGTTCCATAGTATTTTCCCATGGCAATCCATCTTTAAAAGGAAGGCATTGTAATAGGGCTGGGTATTGTAGTATTGTAAAGATATTTGTGACTGTGTAAGAGAGACTATGAGAGAGTGAAGAGGAAGTTGTAGCAGATATGCTGCAGGTTGTATTCCTTCATTTGTTGGATGGTATAATAATAAGGACTGGCAATTTCTTTGTGGACATATCCCATCTTGGGTGAACCACGTTATATTGGTGTCTCTCTTGTAATATGTTGATGTGTTTTATATTTGCATCTTGTTTCTTGTTATTGCTCTGCAATCCTATATTTCTAGCATAAGCTTCCCTACTAATTGATTATACTCAAATATAGATAATAAATATTACATTTTAAAATATATATTTTTTCTTATGGCATCCCTTTGCACTATCAAGAAAGATTTCCAGTATTAGATTCTCCCATTTATATTTAAGTCTCTTTATAATTAATATTTCCTCTTCACCATCTTTATGATCTTATAAAGAGTTTAAATAATGTCTTGATGTTTGCAAAAAGAAAATGGCCTTAAAAGTAGTAGTGTGGATATATGATAATGCATTCTCATTGTAGTTTCTAGTAATGCATGCATGTTTTCAATAATGTGCTTGATTTATTTTTAAAGTTTTGGCAACCACACCATAGCAATACATTAATAGTGAAAAGAATGTACATATATTGTTAAACATGTACTCATTAACAATGTGAAAAAATTAATGATGTGTACATGTTAATAAAGTCTGTGCATTCCTAAAACATGTATGATAACCATTTAAATCCCTTTCTCCCAATTTTAGCTAATGCTTATTTGGGCACACTAAGGGTTTGTTTTTTATGTGGATCTCATAATGAGGAGGAGGTTCTAATCACTTCAATTTTGTGTTTATGCAATGCTGCAAGAATTTTCTCTCTCTATTCATGGAATTCCATGTATGTTTTTGGGACAAGTAACATATTATTTATACTTGGAATTTTTTTTTCCAAGAGATAATAAAAGAGTTTTAGAAATGATGAAATATTACATTAATTTCATTGATATAGACCAAAACCCCTCACCACCACCAACATAAAAATTCCCAATCCTACCTAATATTCAAACTATGATATTGGTAGTGGCATTAACTCACTTAGAAACCTAATTAGGGTTATAGAAGGAATAGAGAGCCAACATGTCATTATGTAGCTACATCACTTTTCAATTAATCTTTATTTACATGGATTTTTATTTCCAAAATTAAATATGATACTTATACACTTTTAATAATGAATATAAGTAAACAGGGTTGGCAGGTGCGGGGGGAGTCCTACTACACTCCAAAGGGAACAAGCTAATGGACTATGCATGGAGAATAGGAAAAAAGACCAACAACAATGTAGAATGGATTGCGCTTCTACAAGGAATTGATATTGCAAAGGAAAACAATGTCCATGACCTAGTCGCAATTGGAGACTCTCTCCTTGTGATCAAAGAAGCTCTGGCTCTTGCAAAGAATAACCACCAACCCTCCTCCAAATTCTATTTTCATTTCTCTCAAAAGATAAAGGTTCTCAACTCCATCTCTCTCTATCACATTTTGAGAGGTAACAATGAACATGCTGACTCAATGGCAAATATTGGTGCTAGATTGAATTGCAACACCTTGATAAAAAATGGACAACATCCAACAATGGCATGGGTTCCCTAACTCCCTCTCCTCTCCATAAGGTTTTGGATTTAATCAAGTTGAAATGGGAAACAAAATCCCCACATCACACAATGGCCTTGGGTGTCAACATGGGAATGCGCACCTATTAATTGGCATCCTCCCCAATGTATTATCCACCTAGTTGATGGAGGCGAAAGTCAATCGCATAATCCCACCAAGATCGAGTTGCAGGGAGAAACAATGGCGTCTGCAGCTTAAAATCCCCCGCCCAGCATGTCAAAATTCAATTCACAGCATACGTCTGGCAGAGTGGGCCTATCTTAGACACTTGGCTGATAACATTCCTCATTTGACATAATCTGGAACATTCTGTGAAGGTAATCTGGTCTGTAGGCATACTGCATGTTTCACAATGGAAAACGATAGCCCCTCTGGTCTATGTCTCCCTGCGCTAAAGTGCAAACAATGCAAGACATCCATTCAAGTTGCTGAAAGTATTGGCTTGAACCACTACATCTCTGCTCTGGAATCCCTACAGGGGAATGGCCACAGTGAAAATAATGGAGTCGTGAACAAAGCGAAGCATGTTCGCTGGCCCACTGCACTGGAAATCAATAATAGCTAGGTTCAGTAGGGTGGTGGCCATTTTATGAACTAGGCCAGCCTTCCAAATGGATTTGAGCAGGAAACTAGGAAGCTCTGGTGCCCGTTGGAGTCCAACAATCAGCTTCTTGGAAACCCTCTGCATCTCGGACCTCTGCATCAGTTCGGTGGAAATGTTGGGGACGCTGTTATTGGCAAACTCTGGAATGTAACTGATGATAATGTTGGTGTGGTGAACCTTGACTCCCCTAGCGGACCAGAAAGCCCTCCGCCTGGTCTTCTTTCTCATTTGCAAGACATTGAAGCTCAAGTTGGAGTGCTGAGAGGTGAACAGAAAGATCTCAAGAAAAATGTCTCCCATTTAGCTACTTTTGTACGAATTGAAATCTCAGAGGTAAGGAACATTGACAATAAAATGAAAGAGTACTTCGATAGCATCGTTGGCAGGATGGAGACCATGCACGGCTGCCTCAAGATTGTAGAAGCCAAGGTAGACTGTATCCAAACCAGCAAGAGCAACAGCCCATCAGTCATTCTGGGAATGGAGGAAAATGCGAATCTGGCCACCAGCAGCAAGAAAAAGTCACGTCATTCAGCAGAGAATTAACTACTGGTCTTTCTTCTAGTTACTACTTATCTATATGAATTTTGTATAAACAAGTTGTTTTATCAGGCAGTCATCTTCTCTTTTTAAGAACTATATGTATCTAAGTTTCCTGCGAACTGTTAAGACTGGAATCGAGGTGCCCAATTCCCTCTTTTTGAATGGGTACAGTCTCCCCATTTTGTATAAGATCTTACCCTTTTTAATATAAAACTACTTACTCGTTTCTGTAAAAATAATAATAATAATAATAATGAATATAAGTAAACAAAAATTAACAAATAATTTGAATTTCAAATTAATGTCATTTTCGAGGTTTAAAAAACATATAAATTCTACATTTTTAATAGACCTCAAAGTGGTACACATAATGCATTTTAATAGGACAATTTCACATGTCTATAATAATAATAATAGTCTAATTTCAATGTTATAACTTAGCTATACAACAAATTGGATTTGGAGACTCTCTTATGGGACAAAGTACCCCTCTTTTAGTCTACATAGGTGAACTTGTGACCTCCAAGGAGGAAACATGTATTCTTAGTTGTCATTCTAATGCAAGAGCATCCTTGGATTTGGGAAATCAACATCACCCAAAAAAAAAAGATTTTAGTTGGTTAGTAGTTTTAGGAGGAAATAAGCTGATGTAGATCCTTGCTAAAGTAGATCCTGTTCCATGCTACTGCAGAACCTTGTTGTAGATCCATGCTACTATAGAACCCTGGTTTTGTAGATCTGTGCTACTGCAGAACCCTGTTGCTTTGAATATGTGATGCTAGAAAACCGGGTTGCAGAACATTGCAGCTATAGATCACGCGAGATGCAAATCACATCCCATACATAGATGCAGATAAATTATACCATGTGGAATGAGATGGTCAAAGGATTCATTGGTGGAATTGGTGGGAAGAGGAATGATTGTAATTGTCCACCTTCCACACTAGAAAATGAAGAGATGGAAAGGGAAAGATAAAAAAAGGGGAAAATTTGAAGGAGGAAGAGTTCAGTGGGGTTTGGTTCATCTCTATTCAACTCAGTTAGTTTTGGTTTAGATCAGCCTGGCTAAATTTGACCCGACAATAGAGGAAGGGGAATCAATTCAGATTGCTGTAGAGGGTTAAATTCGTGGTTTTCCATCAATTTATATTTGTAAGAAAAGTAGGGAAACTTTTATTATCTATTTTCATTGTACATGGTCTAATCATTTTAAACAAAGAAAGGCATTACACTTGTGCTCTATAATTTCTATTGGTTTGAGTCTAATGGTTCTATTTCTACGTTTACTTCCATATCTGTTATTTGGTTAAGAAAATGGTTGTAGATGTGCATCTGATGGGAAATAGGAATATGTAAACCTTGCCTAAGAGAATTACATATTACCTCTCTACATCACATTCCTACTCAAGCTATATAGAAATATGAAATATTGGCATGGGATAAGGCACAGTCATAGAACCCCTCTTATCTAGTATAAATTCCCCCTAAAAAAAAATTATTGTATATAGATATATACCACACAAGCAATTCCTCAAACTAGCTATGTGAAAATAAGTTTCTGAAAAGTGAGGAGTCTATGTTCTTATAATTTTAATTAGGGATATATATCTTTTCAAATAAAGGGTAGGCACTTTTACATCATATCAATATTAACTTTTTATAAATCCAAAACATGTAATCCAAAAAATTGATAGTTTGTAAGTGACACTATAGTGTTGATTCCCTATCAAATAATTTTACCTTAGATTTATACAACTATATATTGATATAATCATTGCCACTAATCTTAATGTTGACTTGTATATAAAATAGGTAATGAACATCATTTTGATTTTTAATTTTAATTAATGACGATGATGACTAATTTTACTGAGACCAACTTTGGTTTATCAGACCTTTAAGAAGGGTATTATTTGGTTTGCTTTAAAATTTTATTCCTATGCTTAAAAATCTTGGCAAGAAGCCTTCCTAGCTTACTATAGTTTTGACAAATTAGGAAATTAGAAAAATTTGTGTTCTAGCAAATACTATAAATAAACAATTAAATATAACTCTTATTAATCTTATCTTTTAATATCATAATGTCTTCAACACATGCATAAAAATATATGGATTTTTGGTCATTAATCCAACAATGATATATTTTAGAATAAGTTTCTTAATCAATAATAAATGTTTACATTCTCCCACCATTTTTCAAAGTTGTTTTTAAATTATGTAGAAAAATAGCTCTCAAGAGTGTTGTCTTTTGAAGGCTTTTAACTTGTTATTCCTTGCCAAGATAGGGATACTAATCGATTATTAGTCAAACTTTGTTGATTTTCATTATTTTACATTTTCACAGAATTTTTTTTACAAAGTTTTTTGAAGTTTTCAAATATTTTGTTATTGAACATTATAATCTAGAAAATTAAAATAATTATAACAATTTTAAATTCAAAAATTGGATTTTTTTAACACTTCTGATGGGCCATAAATTTCAGCAGGAGTGCTTTTAATTTTCAAATTTTAAAAATTAATCAAATTAGTTTATAAAACAGAAAATCCTCATACCACCATCTATCTTATTTGCATCATACCACGACCTGTGTTATTTAGATTATATAGTTTGACGAACCCATGAAACGTAGCCTCACCTTCACACATTACTCCTCCTCTTCCTCTTTCTAATTCTATCTCCATTGATGGTGTTTTAATGCAATCTCAACACCACTATATAGGGCACACATTGTGGTCACCTTAGGCTCCGTTTATACGTCGATCATATATTATATTTGATGGCACGTAGTTTTTTTATGAATTTTCTTTTTAAACTGTCATGATGTTTGACAATTATTTTTGCCATCAATTAAAAAGAGATGGTGCTCTAAACTTGTAACTTTGTAATCTTGGGGACATGTTCATGCTAACACAAATATACAAAGAGTTTTAGTTTCTGTCTTTTTTTTTTAATTATTATATTTAGATATTCCAAGGACTAATGGTTGGGATCCAAACTGGTCATAAAATGTACGAGAGATTGTTTATCGACAACGATCCAACTACCCTCATTTTGGTTTCTAAGAGTAGACAAATTCTAACGACTAGAGAAAGAAACAAAATTTGTTCACACAATTACTATCCTAACGACTTTTCCTGTAGCAATTGTACACTGCTAAAGCTTCTCTTACATCAATCTCGGAGTGTTCAATCCACACATCCACTATTCTAGCTAGACTGGTGGATGTGCTCCACAGGATGTTCTGAACTTAATGAAGCATCGATCCCCTTGAGGTGGAACCGAAGATGCACTTTTCTTTCTACTCCAACACCGGGAGTTCTTGAAGGACTCAAGAATGACAAAGACAGAGCTAAATGTAATTTCACAAGCAATTTTATTGAATGAATTCGAGATTATGATAGACTCGTGAAATGTGCAATGACTGGTTGATAGAGAGGACAGATCAACAGAGTTATTCAAATGCAGATTATGTAATGGTGGAGGAAGCACAGCAGAATGTAGTCATAAAGGAAGGTGAAGAGTATCAGCTTGAAGAAATTTCAAAGGGAGGTGATGTGACAGAGAAATGTAAAACAGGAGCAAGCAAGGAGGAGAATGGCCAAAGAATTTGTTCTAGGAATTCTTGGTTGTCAGTAATTTTCCTGACATTGTGTTTTATGTTTGTTTCTGTGACAGGAAAGATAATCTGTTCAATTGCAGGTCAGATTAAGGACGATGATGAACATAAATTTTTTGTGCAGACAGAACATGTGAACCATCTGACAGAACCTGTTGCAAACAGTAAAGAAGGAAACTGGCAGAATCTGTTACAGGAAAGAAAGCTTGGCTGGAAATATTGGCTGGAAGGACTGTTCAAGAAGAGGAAGCTACTCAGAAAAAAGGCCTTGGATATCTGTTGAAATGTTACAGAAAAAAACAGAGAAATTACTCATGGACAAGAGCCCATGAACAATTTCAAGGTGGAATTCTGATGCAGGAGCATAAGCTCAATGTTGAAGACACAAGTGACTTTGATAAGTCAAGTGGAACTTGAAAGTAATTTGCACTCCATAAACATACTACTGAATTACTCATTAATATAGAAAGGATTACATGCAAAGCTTCGTAAGTAACGGAAGCTAACTAAGACTAACTAATGGTGTAATTAACAGCTTACTAATGCTATCTCTAACTTGTGATGGAAACTGTGAAAGCTAACTGACTGATGAACGATTCTAACTGAGCGAATGTGACGCTCAACTTATTCTTTCTAACACACCCCCTTAAGTTGGAGCGTGACAACCATAAAAACTAACAATACTCAGCTTAGATCTGAGTGATACAAATGTTTCTGTGCCCAAAGACTTTTTGAAGATATCAGCTTGTTGATCTGCTGATTTACAAAATTTTACAGTGATTACATCTTCATTGACCAAATCTTGAATAAAATGATAGCGGATATCAATGTGCTTGCTCTTTTTGTTGAAGACTTGATTCTTAGATAGTGCAATTGCAGAACTGTTGTCACAATATATTGGAGTTGGCTCCAATTTCTTTGGTGATAAATCACTCATTAACCTTCTTAGCCAAACAGCTTGACACGCTGCGGAAGTTGCTGCAACATATTCGGCTTCTATGGAAGACAATGTAACAACTGGTTGTTTTCATGATGCCCAAGTAATCAGACTTGATCCATATTTGAATGCATAACCGGAAGTACTTTTTCTGTCATCAATACTTCTGGAAAAATCACTGTCAGTAAAACCAACTAAAGAACTTTCTGAATCTGAAGGATACCATAAACCATAATCAACTATTCCAGCCACATACTGCAAAATTCTCTTACCAGTTTCCCAATGAGAGTCCTTGGGTGACTCCATGAATCTAGAGATAAGACTTACATCAAACATTATGTCTGGTCTAGTGGCGGTGAGGTACATAAGACTGCCCACTAGCCTTTTATACAGAGTTTGATCAATAGACTTTCCTTGATCAGTTTTGCTCAATTTGGTGCCTAAAGCAATAGGAGTAGCTGCAGCCTTACATTCAATCATTTTGAACCTTTTCAACAGATCTAATGCATACTTTGAATGATTGATAAACATGCCTGATTTTAACTGACTTACTTCAATACCAAGGAAATACTTCATTAAACCGAGATCAGTCATCTCGAATTCTTTTTCCATAACAACTTTGAACTCATCAATTTCCAAATTGCCAGTATAAATCATATCATCTACATAGAAGCAAATAATTAACATCTTACCATGTTGATCCTTCTTGATGTATAAGGCTGGCTCATTGTTGCTTCTGATCAAGCCATTTTTGATGAGGTATGCATCAATGCGACTGTACCATGATCTAGGAGCCTGCTTTAAACCATACAATGCTTTCTTCAACTTATACACCATCTATTCTCTGCCACTGATCTCATAACCAGGAGGTTGATCAACATATACTTCTTTATTCAGGATGCCATTTAGAAAAGTTGACTTCATGTCCATTTGATAGATAGGCCATCTATTCTCTGGTACAACAGCCAATACTGCTCGAACTGTATCAAGTTTGGCTACAGGGGCATATGTTTCCCCATAGTCAATTCCAAGATGCTGCACATACCCTTTTGCAACTAATCTGGCCTTGTGCTTCTGAAATTTTTCGTTCTCATTGAAATTGGATCTGTACACCCATTTTACACCTATACTTTTCTTTCCTTCAGGGAGATCAACAAGATCCCAAGTGTCATTTTTCTCAATGACTTCAATCTCTTCATCCATAGCTTTTATCCATGCTTCTTCTTTGGCTGCTTCTTCATATGTTTCTGGTTGATAAGTTATGAATGCATAAAGTGCATCCAAATCTAATGGTTGAGTATGCTCATATAAATCATGGAGACTTCTTGTATTTTTCCTTTGCATAAAGGAAATGGTTGGATCTGAATCACTAGTTGAATCTTGTGCTGCTGGTCTTCTTGGCACAAAATATGGAGTACTCAGTGGAATTTGTTGTTCTTCTATCACTGGTTCATTTGTATCAGCTAATGGAACAAAGCTGCTTGTGACCTTGTCACCCCAAGCTTTGTGTTCTTGGAACTTGACATCTCTGCTAATAATAAACTTCTGTGTTATTGGGTTATATAGTCGATATTCTTTTGACTGTTCGTTGTACCCAACAAAGATGCATTTCTCACTTTTATTATCCAACTTCTTTTGAAGGTCATCAGGAACATGGGCATATGCAACACACCCAAAAACACGGAAATGAGATATATCCGATTTCTTGCCAGTCCATGCCTCAAATGAACTTTTATCTTTCAGACTCTTTGTAGGTGCACGATTCAGAATATGCACAGAGCATGCAACAGCTTCTCCCCAATACTTGTTTGGCAGATTCTTACCATTCATCATACTCCTTGCCATGTTTAACATAGTGCGGTTTTTCTGCTATGCGACTCCGTTCTGCTGCGGAGTGTATCTGCAAGTAAACTGCCTCTGAATTCCTTGTTCTTTGCAATACTGAGTGAATGAATTAGAGTCATACTCGCCTCCACCATATGATCTCAGCACTTTCAAGTAGTGCCCGCTTTGCTTCTCTGTCATGGCCGTAAATTCTTTGAACCTGGAAAATGTCTCAGATTTACTTCGAATTAAGTAAACCCAAGTCATTTTGATGTAATCATCAATGAATGCTAGCACATAAAAACTTCCTCTTATCGATTCTATTTGCATGGGTCCACATAGATCATTGTGAACAAGTTCTAAAGGAGATTTAGCTCTAAAGGTAGCAACAAAAGGAAAAACCTCTCTGTGATGCTTTCCTAAAACACAACTTTCACATACTTGGTGTTGGACTTCTAATTTAGGGAGACCAACAACCATAGATTTCTTTGACAGTTGACTGAGATAATCAAAAGACAAGTGGCCATATCGTTGATGCCACAATGATGACTCGTCGGGTTTCATAACAGAATAAGACTCAAGGGTTTTAGCATTTTTTAGTATGATAGGATACATGTGGTTAGAGGTCATTTTGATCTGAGCTATGACTCGATTACTGGGAGGCTTATCACTTATGGTGCAGACAGTCCCTTTAAACACTACATCATAACCATGCTGAGAGAGTTGGCCTACACTAATCAAATTATGCTTAAGGCTTTGGACATAATACACCTCTCGGATGTATTTCTTTTCATTATTCTTAGAGAGTACAGAAATGCTACCCATTCCTTGAACTTTCACCAAATGATTATCTTCCAGCTCTACTTTATTTTTGACAAAACTATCAAAAGACGAAAATAGGTCTTTGTTACCTGTCATATGATTGCTGCAACCACTGTCTAGCAACCACACATCTACATCAGTACTTTCAGAAATCGCATGGCACGCTAGAAACAATGTTTCTGGTTCTTTTTCTTCTACTGCAACATGCACTTTGTTGGCCTCCTCATCTGCTTGTTTTCTTCGACATTCAGAAATATAATGTCCATACTTTTGACAATAGAAGCACTGGACATTAGATTTATCAACCCATCTCTGAGTGCGATCTCTGCCTCGACCTCTGTCAGAGGAAGATCTTGCACGCGACTGATCTGAGTCTGCATACGACTTGCTGGCATTCTCCGGCTGGAATCTGCCTTGCCATCCTCTTCCTCGTCCTCTATTTCTTCCACCACAGGCTCGAACTCTACTTATGGTGGCTTGCATTTGGAAAGCTGATTCCGACGAAGTGTTTTCTCTCTGCAATCTCACCTCATGCGATAAAATAGAACCCATCAGCTGATCTACGATAAACTTAGTCAGATCCTTCGATTCCTTGATCGCAACAACAACCATATTAAATTTCTCAGGAAGGCTTCGCAATACCTTCTCCACAATTTTTTTATCAAGAATTTCTTCACCTTGACTTCGGATTTGATGGACGAGGTGCTTTACACTCATCATAAAATGGTCGACTGTCTTTGTATCTTTCATAGACAATGTTTCAAAGTTCCGTTGCAAAGTTTGCAACTTGACGGTCTTCACTTTCTGGGTTCCTTGATAAGTGTTCATAAGAATGTCCCAAGCTTTTTTGGCGGTGCTCTCGCCTTCAATCTTCGGAAAGATGGACTCATCCACCCCCTACATGATAAGCCATAAGGATTTTGAATTTTATTTGAGAACTTCTGTGTAAGTGCATCGCGTGTCCCGATCCAAAGCATCTCAATCTTCTGCTTTTAACAAGGTATCTCCATCTTCGACAATCTCTAAGCATTCGTGACAGCTCAAAAAAACCTTAATCTTGGATACCTAGGTGCTATAATTCAACCCATTAAAAACAGGTGCCTGCATGAGAGCCTGGTTGCTCATGCTAGCCATTTTTCTTCGATATTTTCAACGAAAAAATCTCCAGCTGCTCTTCCTATGGCAGCTTCTCTCTTCAGTCCGTCGAAGAGGCTCCCTCGTGCTCCTGAGAGGCTTAAACTCACTCTGATACCATGAAAGTAATTTGCACTCCATAAACATACTGCTGAATTACTCATTAATATAGAAATGATTACATGCAAAGCTTCGTAAGTAACGGAAGCTTACTAAGACTAACTAATGGTGTAATAAACAGCTTACTAATGCTATCTCTAACTTGTGATGGAAACTATGAAAGCTAACTAACTGATGAACGATTCTAACTGAGCGAATGTAACGCTCAACTTATTCTTTCTAACAGAACTTTCTAGAAGAGACTAGGTCTCATTTGTAATTTGTTGTTTTTAAATAGAAGTTAAAACAAATAAAAGGACTTTTGATCCTTCATTGTAATAAATAAGACTTCGATAGGGATAAGAGTGTTGAATAGTATTTCTTGGCAGAAGTTTTAGGAATTAGGTAGGTGAGTCATAGGTTGTTAGGCTTTCGATCATGTTCTCATGGATTAGAAACCGATCTAGTTTGTATTTATGCTCTCTTAGAATCTAATGAAAATCAACTTGGAAGCTCGAACAACTTGAACAGCTCGAGAGAGGGATTGAAAGAGGAAGAGCTCGGAACCAGTGTTCTTGGAGAAAACAGGGTTCAAAACTATGGCGATTGTACTGTAAATTCGATCTGTATATGTAATTCATGTTTTAGAAGCCAAATTGAATGAAATAAGTGAATTTCTATGTGTATATTGAGTTTAACTCTTGAACGAGAAAATAGAGAAATGTGCAAGTGGAATGTTTGCACGCTGTTCGTGATTTTTAAATCAATTGAAGGACTGAATCAATTCATTTACAGACTAATCACAGTCTGAAAGTGGTAGATTTCATTCGTTTGCTTCCAATTGTAGCTTGAATAAATCGAATTCATAAATAATTATAGGAAAGCTTAAGATTTGGAGGAGTGGGTGTGCGTCCCCCTGAAAGAGATTCGACCGGAGTTCATCAAGGGAAAAGCACACTGCGCAGTAAATAAGATTTAACTGCGCAGTAGATGAATACCTAGATGAATACTTTCTTTTTCTTCACCATATATAATAGAGGACTCCAAATTTATCTTCGCCCATTGCTTCACTAAGAATCAACTCCACAGTTTTAACTTTTACATTTCACAGTGATGCCCAGTTAATTTTACCACAATACTTTACTTCGGGGTATTCTCAAATACTTCGAGATTCACTTAACCAAACTTTATCATGAAATATATTTTTCTAAGACATAACAACTAAAACATTACTAGGTAAATGTAAACAATATTCACACGAGTAAATCTTAAGATGATGTGCGACTTGCAACATACAACATTCTTAAGAATGAAACATAAAACATAGACTTATATATTTACCATAGTAAACTGCGCAACTCCTTAGAAATGAGTTTCACTGTGATCTTTTACATTCACAGAGCTTGGGCTCTTGATACAAACTTCACGGATCTTCACTTCTATGCTTTCCCTCTTCACATCACTGAAAAGTTTCAAACTATGAGTTTCTACTTATAGATTTTCCTATCAACCGACTTAGGAACGCTTCACTTGTGAAGCTACAGGAATGCATTAAACACATAAATTAATTCTTATCTAAGATTTCTTAACTTGCGAACTATTAACGCAGTGAAGTAAATACAAACAAAACATGGGCCGAATTAGCTGTGAACTAACTGACATCGCGGACATCAAGCTGCACACTGACACAAACAGACTGACAGAGTGACTGACAAAGCCGGCACAGAGCAAATATGCTCTCTGCTCATAAATTACGATATTTTCAACAGTTCAATGGCAGCCCCGAAAGTGCTGTGTGAAGCCCAGGGGTGTTGGAGATTGCCCGCACACTTATGTGCTCTATGTTAAAAGTATTATAACGTGAATTTATAATATTTCTGCCCAAGTGCCTCGAAAACTGTCCAGAACGCATTTTCATGATATTTCCATGGTATTCTATGGTTTTTATGTGATTTCTATGGTTTCACATGTATTTTTTTAAAAGATTTTGCTACGTTTCATAGTGTACTTTGCACGATACACTAAATGGATCCTCGTAGGTATATCCTAGAGGGTATAAGATCTACATCAAAATCGCTCCCTTCTAATAGCCGATTTTTTTCTTAAATCTGCTTAGATTGCGGTTTAAAAATTGTTATTTCATCAATTCTGCAACTTTAACAATCATAAATTGGGATTTGAGATGAATTCCTCGATCCAAATACTTGAAAACATCATTTCAAAAATGAAAATGGTCATTTCAAAACTTTTCATTCGCAAAATTCAAGCTGATTTGGTGGGCTGGGTGTCAAGTCATTTTCATGCCAACATCGAGTGCTTTCACTGTAACGCTTTGAAATTTTGAAATTATTTTTCAAAATATTTTCTTACCTGTGTACTTTATATTCATAGATTCTTCCCTTCGTGCAAGAAGAGGCCACACAAGTAAAAAGTTGGAAGGAATTACTACTTTGTATCAAATAGCAATACATATCCTACAATATTATTGCAGAACAAAATAATAATATAAAATAATATATTTCTATAGTAAGAGGGTGTGCTATAATTTCAAATTAAAAAAAATAATTTAAATTTTGAATATACAATATAGTAAATAATAGTTCGTTATAATTATAAATTAAAAAAATTAATTTAAATTGCAGAGGATAAAAAGTTAATTTTATTGCAAACATTAAAGATTACATGTTCCGATTGCTATTGGTTTTTAAGGAAGAAGAAAGAGGAATTATAATAACAACACTAGAGTTACTCTAACAGTTACATCAAATCGAGGAACAGAAAATTACTTATATCATTTCTGGAAACAGTGATTACAAAAAGCATATTAGTTAAAAGCTCGAAAAAGTTCCGTATTCCAACCCATAAGGATTTTACATAGATCCAAAATATGGAAAGATTTTATCCATGGTATTTCATGCATATCGAGTTCTTCATCTATTATGCAAACTGAAAATAACTGCATGCAGAGGTCAACGTAATTTATGGTAACATCGTTCCTAAATGTTGAAATGTGAACATAGAGATGTCAATTAGCTCCTAAATGTTGACATGTGAACATAGAGATGTCAATTAGCAAGTCATTAGTAGAAAAACACTATACATTAATTACACCATCATGAATAAGTTCTAGGATATGATGTTGTTGAACCTCAATATAATTGGAGATTATCAAAATACAAAAATGTGGGTTGTTTTTGTGGAAGAGTCGCCTCACAAAAAAATGGTATAGATCCATGCTATTTATTGTGTTGCATTAACGACACTACGTTATTCATCTCTAGTGGATGAAGGAGGACAATGAAGAGCAATAATATTGAAACTCGAGCAATAATTGCCAGCCAGCCGGATGACCTTAGTCAGATGATGGAAAAACGATTTGAGACAAGTACACGTGGGAGACTAGTTGTTCCTACGATTTCATCGGGGCTTAAGTACCTAGAACAAGTATGTGTAAACATATTGATGAGTCACTTGAGATTAGTCAAATTCTCATAAGGAATTTTTCAAAAATCTCTAGAGTTATGCACCCACGCAAAATAGATTTGTCAAATTTAGGAATTCGAAATCACTTTTGAACTTGATCATATGCTCTAGGTTTTTGCAATGAAGATTCACAAGACAATCGGTCAGACTATTATGGGATATAGCCCCTACGCCTAGGATCACACATTCCACCCATTGCCACATGGTCTTCCTACTTTTTCATCATCATCGATTTATGACTTATGGCTCCAACAATCATTTTCACATATGCTGGCCACTGCCACGTGGCTCATTCCCACAATTCTCCTGCCTGTTTTTTCACCTTCGGATTTTTATGACTTATGGCTTGAGGTTTATGCTTAGAGGTTCCATCGTGCTGCCACAAGATCCACCAAGCCCACTGTGAACTCTGTCCCCTCCTTCGATATTCATTTGGCAGGGACATAGCTGCAATGCAGCTTTCTCCCTTGTTATAATGTTGTATTTTTTATGTCCTTCTTGTTAATATCAACCACGTAAACACATTATAAGATAATTATTACTTAGTTTTCCATTATCCCAAGGATCATGGTTGATAATTTGTAAAAAATGATTCTTCAATCAAGCACAATATATACTTCTCAATAGTTAGATGCTTTTTAAAAAACTTTTTTAATAGAAGAGGGTACCCGCACGAAGTTGGTACGCAAAAATGATGCAATAGAAGCGTGCAAGCGGAAAAAAAACAGGGACGCACATGCACTTTCAAACGCGTGCACACATCCCTATTTCGGCAATGTCAAATGTCCATGTTGTTGAGTCGACGTGGACAAAGGTGCGCGCATGCGTTATTAGCGTGCACGTGCTATTAATGCGTGTGCGCCCCTATTTTTTTTATAAAAAAAAAACAGAGCACGGGTTTGTCATTGTTCAACAAACCCGCGAGCGCACAGTGGCCAAACAACCACGCCACAAACGCGTTGTGGAACACCCAAAGCCTCCTCAAAGGCATCAATTCGAACCTCCAGCACATTACCGATGTTGCCTTCAAATAGGTGGTCAACAAACCATGTTTTTGTTGTTTTTTTGTTTGTTCCATTTCAATTTTAATTTAAAAAAACATTACAATCAATTAAAAAACCCAAAAATTGTCATTGCAGATTAACTACACATAACAAGATGAAAACACACCAGAACCATCAGAACACAACACCAACATTGGAACATACAATGAACCATTTGAAAACCCCGAAGATCAACTACACCAACATTTAAATGGATTAAGGGTATTAAGCAATGAATTGAAGAGCACCAAGGAACCCTCCCGGGTTTCCTTGGCTTCATCATTGCAAAACATCATTGAATCCATCAACATTTCCCACAGTGAGATCACAAACATGAGCCAATACATGGCTCGAATGAGGGAGCACTACTCCACTGGGATATCCAAAGAACATATTAAAGACCTCAACATCACCAAAGCCTAGTTGTACAGCAAATTCATAGATCTCAGGACAAGACAACCTCCAGATGTGAGGAAGAGACGGGTTTGCATGGACAGGTGTATTTACCAGCCATGGAGAGATAACTGGAGAAATAGATGGTTTATGGTGTTTGACAGACCCCCATGCAATAATTTGGAGGTCCCACAGTATTTCTTTCGAAATTTGTGGGCTGAGTTTAAGCTAGGATACCATGTCAACTATTTTGACATCACTGAGTTTTAGGGTGTCGGTCTTGGCTATGCCCAAGATCGACCTCAAGCCCGTCGCAATGTACTTAGAGGACCTCCTACATCGAAGAGAGAGCCAAAGCCCCCTCCTTAGCCACCCGGGTTTGGTATCGACCTAGATGAGATTGATGACTCAGTTAGACGTGCCACATGTAATTTGCTTAAACATACCACATTTGTGGCTATGTCTTCACAGAGCCGGGAGGACATCGATGAGACACACATAGTTGCATGGTCTATGGGTGGTTGTCGGGACATGCCAGGTACAGGTGGAACCCAAGTCGGGCTATCTAGTTCTACTGCAACAACAGCACATCATTGTTCTCATTGTGGTCATTCTTGCCATGGTCCTACGCAACAGCATGCCACAGAGAGCTACATGGAGCAGGTTAGCTATTGTTTTATTTAATGTTCAAGTATTTATTGTATTTTATTTGATATCGTATTTTTAATATATTTAACTTTGAATTACACATTGTTGACTTTATTTGTTTTAATGTACAGTTATTCAGGGCCAAGTCTCCATCCTCCAGGTGGGAGGGCATCAGTTCCTTTGACCTAGACCGAGCCATGGCAGTAGCAGAGGAGATTGCAGCACCATACATACAGGCAACTTCTTTACTTTGAATAATTAGATCCAGTTACGAGTAATTTGTGTTCAGTAATTACAAATGAATTAGCACTGAGTAATTACCATATTATCATCGGATTTTATAGTTGTGTTTATCATATTGTCTAAATTATTTGAGATCTATAAATTCATATAATCCAACCAAACAAAAATGAAACCTTATAAAACATGAAAACCTAAGAAAACAAGACACATGTGTTCATGTTCACTTTAGGCATCCTAGACCTTTAATGATTATAGAAATGGGAGATAAATTTCCAAAATATGTCATTCTTACTTGACCAATGATGAGAGAAATGTCCATCATCAATTTGTTGTAGGTGACATTGTCATCATTCTGTCCATCAGCAATCTATCCATAAGATTATCATCTTCATTCTATTTGATAGCATGTCCTCATTCTGTCCCCAAACATATCTTCATTTGTCCATGGTCATGTTGTCATTAATCTACCACTGCTGGTGCCTTAGTGAAGCCCAAAAGATTAGAGATAAAAATTGGTTTACTGCTGCACCATTGCTCATGTTGCTGCTGCTACTTCATCGAACCTTCATCAGTCATCCTGACCCCCAAAATGAGAGCTCTCCTCAATCTCCCAAAATCTTCACACATTGCTTCCTTAAAAAGGAAACTTGTCTTCTATTTATACTCTTGTATTCTATTTATAGTTTTATCATTAAGATGATTAAATAAATCAAATATGATTTATTTAATTATGGCCATGCCATGTCACCTTCTATGCGATGCCACCTTATTTAATTTTAATTTCATGCCATGTCACCTTATTTAATTTTAATTTCATGCCATGTCACCTTCTATCGTTTCATAATATTAAATGTGAGACACACATATGCCCTTAAGATGCCCACAATGCACTCTTAAAAATGCCTGCAGTGGGCTCCACATTGATGCTTGCAAAGGCCATCAACACATGCCTATATTGGTCTTGGATTATGCACGCAATGGTCTCATGTAAATGCCCGCAGGCCCTTATCAATATGCCCACAATCCACCACAAATTCCCACAGTGGGTACTTCAAAGAATGCACGTAGGGTCCTTTTGATTATGCCCACAATGGTGCTTTGAAATCCCCACAAGAGGCCTTCCAAATTCCCGCACATCTTCCTTGTCCACCTCATCATCTTGTCTTTATCCTCTCATCTTATGTTTTCCAATTCTTTGTCCTCCATGTCACCAAGTTATCAATCCTTCTTGTCATCAAGCATGTCCTCCTTGTCATGTTCCATGTCATCAAACACCATGCTTGACAAGTTATCAAGCTTGCTTGCTTGTCACTTGTCTTTGTCTTGTCCTTAGCTTGCCATGTCCTTCTTCCATCCTTGTCATAAACACTTGTCATGCTTGCCATGTTTGTTATACTTGCCACATTTTCCATTCCTCAAGCCATGTCACCATCTCCATTGTGCTTTCCATAATGTGTATGCTCCATGTTCTTAACTCTTCCATATCTTTGTCATCAATGTCATTATCAAGTCCTTGTAAACAATCATTTGTCATGTCTCCACTTTGTCAAGTCTTTTACACTTGTCATGCTTGCTTGCCACTTGTCAAGTCATCAAAGCTTGTCATGTTTACCATTTTTTCAATCAAGTCTTTGCCATGTCATCACTTTGACCTTTGTCATTAATGTGTTGTCATCAATGACAACTTTGGCCATCAAACACTTCAAGCATAAATTGTCAACCTTCTTTGCCACATTATCTTCAATGAATGACCACAGAATTGGTCATTTGTTCCTATCATGGGCCCAATCCATTGTGGGTCAAAGGACATGGTCTTCACAACCATGTTCTTTACCAAGTCTTGAACAAATGGACTGCACCAATACAATAAAAACTTTATATAATATCCAAATCCCATCAAACCACTATCATCTAACTTGAATATACATTAATTGCAGTCATGTTTTTTAAGTACCATCGTTGTCATTCTCATTGGCATTGTGTTTAATATTGTTAATATTTTTTTTATAAATTCAATCTAAAAATTGTAGTGTTCGCATAGGTGTCCACAGGCTCCAGCGATAGCCACCGCCACCAGGGATTAGCAGGTCTCCACATGTGAAGGTATCGTGTGTATTAAAGCATAAATTTAATTTTAAATATGATGACTTGTATGTGTATATTTATATTTTTCTATATTAAACTATGAGGTTATAAATGTGTATGCAGGTGCGAGCACCTCGGCCTGGAAGTGCCGTTATTCCTCCCTCCCCGGTGTTTCGGCCACCGTATATGCCAGTTGTATCCCCTAGTATACATGCCCCATTACATGCATCCCTCCCCACCCCCTTCCATCCAGCCCCCCCTCCTATCCAACACCATAGTTCCATCCAACTCCCCCTTCTGTTTCATATCCTACGTCCCATCACCGCATCCCAACATTTCCACCACCTCTATATCGGTTTCCCATGTTCCCACCCTCCCCCATTCGACCACGACACACCACGCATCCATAGTCACCCATCCCTCCACCGCAACACAGACCTCACCTCCCCCACATTCCCCCACCGCACTCGCTTACCCTTCCATGGTGCCCCCATCCATGGTACAACCAATTGGGGTTTATCACCCTAGACATTCATCTCCACTTCACCCACCCCAGTACATGACTCCTTATTCCACCTCTCATTCTTCCATTGTGCCCCCCAGTGGTGTATCCACCATCGATGTGGCTACATCCTCCCCTATACCATCCACCCTAGCATCGAAGCATGTTGTCCGGCCGACTGCTCCATCCACCAGCCCTGAAGACCAGCCGATTGTGTTCACGATGAGATTGACTAGATTATGAAAATCTCGTTCAATTTTAATGAAAATTACTATATTGCATCGAATTTCATCATTTATCTGATTGTTCTAAATGTTGGAGGGTGGCATTACTGAGAGACTGGGAGCACAGAGGAGGGAAACCCCCTCACGACTTATAGTCTCGCATGTGGTGAGTTATCTAATATTTGAAAACTATTTTTATTTTTAAATTATGTTTTATACTTGTGTAATTTCCAGGAAAAGTTGACATATTATTGTTGCCATTTGAGGGCTCAGGGGGATGTGGTCCAAGTCTCTCGAAGGACCCAGCTTCCTCTAGCACGAAGAAGAGGAAGATCGATTTTGGAGATGCACTTGGCAGCTCCGAGAGTGGGAAAGAGGATTGAGAGACCCTCATATGTACACTAGACACGATGTGGAATTTTTGGCACGAGTTGCCATATTTTGTATAAGGAACCATGGGCCATATTTTGTATAGGGCACGAGTTGCCATATTTTGTATAGGGCACGAGTTGCCATATTTTGTACAGGGAATGAGTTGCAATTATATAGATGTTGGGAACGATGTTCCATTTTTCCAAAAAGTGTACATGATTGGATCATTTTTGCATATTAATAGATGGATCTGCACTTGTCTATATGACTTTGACTTTGATTACATTTTTGCATACATGATTTTGTCTTCAATAACAATGTTATGGAAAAGTTTTCACATACATATAGATGTTATTTCTAGACACCAAGTGACCTCAATATGAGTCCCTTGTATTTGAATGGGTCTTGCATCTTACACTTTTTCACACTTCAAGCGCATGGATGTACATGTGAGTCTACATTAAAAGTAAACTCAAACTATAGATAACCAAAGCTGATAACATGTACATGTGAGTCTGCATTAACATGAATGTCTTCCAAATGTTTTCATAAATGAGCATAGAAACAACAATGGTCAAAACAAAGAATTAAATAACAACAATTTTGAAATATGGAATAATAAATGATAAAGAAGCTTATGAAGAGAAGGGGTCCTCAAATAATTTCTCAAAATGAAAGACATACAACTTCAATCCAACCACAATATGTCCTAGTAATAGTTAGTATGGGTGCAAGGTTTTGCTTTTACAACTCTTCACTAGGTTTGTAGAAACCCTTCTTGCACTTGTCTCATCTCATGCTCAATTGAAGTGTTTATTTACAGCGTATCTCATAAAACAAATTGGAACCAACCTCTTTTGGAAGCTCACCCCTTATGGCCTTGATGGAGGCTCACAACTCCACACTATATGTTTTGATACACTTAATGCTTAGTCCTTCAAATTGCATAGTTAGAAAGAGTATGCATTGCATTTTCCTCTCAATTTGTTTGATTGAATGTGCATGCATTTTGTAATGGGATCATTACATAGCTAATCTGGATTGTTTATGTGGATGGAGACACCCATCAACCATTGATGCGTAGAGCTCTACACACAAGTTAAAGAAAAAAAGAAAAACTCCTAACATTGGGAACAAATAGCCAAAACCAACAATGCAACTAGAACACAATGACCAAGGGAACTTCAAAATGCAACACCGCTCCACAAAAGAAGTTTCTTTAGACCTACCTAATTTGGTATGAGAGACGTTTCTTTATAGACCGAGAGACCTACCTACCACTTCTCTCATTCGGTATGAGAGAAGTTTCTTTAGACCTACCTCACTCATGTCAATGCTTGATTTTTTCGAGGCCGACCTCCCACCCCACATGTCCTCTTCAACAGTTTTTGTTCTCTTGGTTTTCTGCTCACCTAAACTTTTTTCATGCTTTGGGTACCTTGAGGTATATCCCCAACCCAAAAAACTCGTATATTATGTTGATTATGTTTGTTCTTGGCTCCACCCAACAAAATTATATTTAACAATATGCATATTCATAGATTTGGTTCCCCATGCTCAATGATCACCCAAATATAGCTATATTTTGGGTTTGTGGAGGCTACTCTCTCATGCAAAATCATCTATTGTGTTGCGTCATCTTTTAAACCTCCTCTACGATGTGTCATTTTCCTCTAATAACTTTTTCTCTTAGCAACTCAATCTCTTTGGAATTTACCCTACTTGAATCTATTTAGCATAAGGTTTACTTTTTAGATTTAGTGCCCTTATCAAAGCATCGTGTCATCAACCTAGGTTTCCACTAATGTATTCTAACTAGATACCAGAATCTCCCTGACCAAATTTGGTGGAAAAATGCATAGAGATCTTCTAGACTCTTAGATATGTATCCTAACAATTTATTTTAAAAGATGCTCATTTATGGTTGAAGATTGATGCTTGATTCCTATAGATAACCACTTAGCGGGACTTTTCCAAGCCTATGCCAGTCCCACACTACAAATATATACAACAAATTCAATGAGGAACAATCCACTAGTGATCTTTACCATGACACATTACATGGGATGCATTGTGTTAGGCTTTGAAAAGACAATTTTTATCCTCTAGGTTATGAATCAAACTTAATAAATAGGTGTTTCCAATTGTGATAGGATTATAGACAAAGTATAGAACAATACATAGAAGTTTTTACTAATCTCTGACTAAATTTAGGATTCTAAAGAAACACTTAAATTTAATTCATGTCTTGTTAAATATTTCATAATGAAATAGCTATTTGAGAGCACCACCTTAGGCCAAGCCATACCATTAATATAAAATGTACATTAGAGAAATTACTTCTTCATCATCATAACCATCATCATCATCATAAATATCTTCATCATCATTGTCATCTCTCCATTCCTCATCAATATTTCCATCATCATAATCTTCTTCATCATCATCATCTGCATCGCCATCACCATCACCATCATCATCAACATCTTCATCATCATCACCATCATCATCATCATCAACATCTTCATCATCATTGTCATATCTAGGTTCCTCATCAACATCTCCATCATCATCATCATCATCATCATCATCATCATCATCATCTTCATCATCATCACCATCATCATCAACATCTTCATCATCATCACCATCATTATCATCATCAATATCTTCATCATCATTGTCATCTCCCCCTTCCTCATCAACATTTGCATCATCATCATCTTCTTCATCAGCATCACCATCATCTTCATCAACATCACCATCAACATCTTCATCATCATCACCATCATCATCATCAACAACATCTTCATCATCATTGTCATCTATAGGTTCCTCATCAACATCTCCATCATTATCATCTTCTTCATCATCATCATCATCATCTTCATCGCCATCACCATCACCATCATCATCAATGTATTCATCATCATCACCATAAGTGCCCGGTCGATGCTTTTGCAAATTTAACCCCAATGTGCAAAAATTGCACACTCCATTATTGAGCAAAACTCTATTTTCCAAAATGGACCTACAAGATGACACCTGGGCCATGGGACCGAGGAGATGGGAACCCCTACAACTATCCCGATGTCCTGAATCCAATAGATTTGATGGTTTTTCCATCCGAGCCACAGTCGTCATTCTATGGCTCGTTCTGTCTCGCATCCAAAAGGCCTTCAGGGACACCTATTGGATACCTATGGGGGGCATAGAATTCCAATTGTGCAACAAAACCAGGTTTCGAGGAGTTTTGCAAATGTGTATAGAAAGGTTCCAGCTGGGAACGCTAGCCATAAGTGCCCAGTCGACGCTTTTGCAAATTTGGCCCCAATATGCAAAAATTGCACACTCCCTTACTGAGCAAAACCCTAGTTTCCAAAATGGACCTAAAAGATGACACCTAAGCCAGGGGACCAGAGGAAAGGGGAACCCTTAGCGCTATCCCGACTTCTTGAATCCAACGGAGTTGACGGTTTTTCGATCCGAACCACGGTCGTCATTTTATGGCTTGTTCCATCTCGCATCCAAAAGGCCTTCAGGAACACCTACTGGATACCTACCGAGGGCATAGAATTCCAACCATGCAACAAAATCGGGTTTCGAGGAGTACTACAAGTTTTTATAGCAAGGTTCTAGCTGGTAATGCTAGCCATAAGTTCCCGATCGACGCTTTTGCAAATTTGACCCCAATGTGCAAAAATTGCACACTCCCTTACTGAGCAAAACCCTAGTTTCCAAAATGGACCTACAAGATGACACCTGGGCCATGGGACCAAAGGAGACGGGCACCCCTAGCACTATCCCAACATCTTGAATCCAACGGAGTTGACAGTTTGTTGATCCGATCCACGGTTTCCACTATATGGCTTGTTCCATCTTGCATCCAAAAGGCCTTCAAGGACACTTGTTGGATACCTACTGGGGGCATAGAATTCCAACTGTGCAATAAAACCAGGTTCCGGGGAGTCCTGCAAGTGTGTCTAGGAAATTTCCAGTAGGGAAAGCTAGCCATAATTTCCCGGTCGAGGCTTTTGAAAATTTGACCCCAATGTGAAAAAAATTGCATACTCCCTTATTGAGCGAAACCCTAGTATCCAAAAGGGACCTACAAGATGACACCTGGGACATGCGACCGGAGCAAAGGGGCACCTCTAACACTATCTCGACCTATTGAATTGAACGGAGTCGATGGTTTGTCGATCTGAGCCACGAACATCATTCTATGGCTCGTTTCGTCTCGCATCCAAAAGGCCTTCAGGGACACCTACTGGATACCTACCGGGGGTGTAGAATTCCGACCATGCAACAAAAACGGGTTCCGAGGAGTCCTACAAGTGTGTCTAGGAAGGTTCTAGCTGGGAACTCTATCCATAAGTTCTTGGTAACTGCTTTTGCAAATTTGACCCCAATGTGCAAAAATTGCACACTCTGTTACTGAGAAAAACCCTAGTTTCCAAAATGGACCTACAAGATGACACCTGGGCCATGGGACTGGAGGAGAGGGGCACCCCTAGCACTATCCCGATGTCCTGAATCCAAAGGAGTCGACTGTTTGTCGATCCGAGCCACGGTCATCATTCTATGGCTCGTTCCGTTCCTAATGTCAATCAAGGAAGAAAAACATTGGGTGATGGACCCATGGGAGAGAAGTTCCTCTCAATGGGAGTAATTGGGAAGCCCATGATAAAATTATGGTAAGAAGGACATGAGATGCATGAGGTTCTTGAATTTTTGGAATCTTGTCCACTATGTTTCTATTTTTCCTCAGATTTTTTCACAATGTAGTGACAATTCCTAGATATAAATGATGTTCCTATTGGTCTAGCTGGAGGAAAAGGAAACACATACAACATCTCATTGAACTAAAGCACTAATGTATTGGTGTTGTAACTGATGCTACCAAATTAGCATAAGCATGGAAGTGGTTTGACCACCTTAATCACTAAAATAATGTATTAGTCAAATATGGGGGGAAGTGATAATTACATGTCAATGAACACTTATATTCCTCCACATGATTATAAATGTACCACTTTACACTAGTTATGGGATCAATAATGTATTCTTCTACTATGTTTTAAGATTAATATGGTATAGTAAATATTCTTGCACTAAGGTGTCTTAATGTGTTTTTTTTCTTTCAACTCATAAATTCAATACCACTATAATTGATCCATGTCTCAATTCATGATTGTAAGAAAATATCAAACATGAAATTTATGTTGCAAACAACTTTATATGGCCATCCATGCATTATTATTTCAAGCTTCTCATTTCAAATATCAACATGTTCTTATCTAGCCCTAAGTTTTATGAACTAGGGTTTTCACCATTAGATTTGGTCGACAACATTAGCTATAGTGCCTATCACACGATAACTATCTAGGTCAACTGCAATATACTAGTAGCTATTAACAAGGAAAACCAATACTATTATTATGGGGTGGCTATATGAACGTTGAGGAAAATCCATATATGAATGCGTATTTTCTTAATATTGAACGTTAATAATTTGAAACCTTATGAGCCATCCACAATTCGCAATTCAAATGCGGGGAAGGTCTTGTCAAAGAGGACTTACCACTGTAATATTAGGTAGGCATGTAAGTTAATTGACTGTGAAATTTTGAGAATATTTTATAAGATCCAAAAAAACCTAAGACATGTCCTATATGGTAGTTTGAAATCTCCTTTATGCACATGTGGGAGCTGGCGGAACCCAGGTCCGCTCCCCGGTTTGGGTTCCCTGCCCCCAAAGCAAATCCTCAAAGTGTCCCTGAATGGCCCTGGGGTGCTGGACCAAGATGCCTGTAGCACCCAAACCGTGGCTCGGATCGTGAATCCCTCGATTCCGATGGATCCAGGGCACTGGGTTTTAGCTAGCCCCCCCCCCATAGCATGCCACCAACCCCCAAAAATGGTGGTACTGTGCCATCTCTGGAGCTAGGGTTTTGCTCAATGAAGGCCATGCCAATCTTGGTCAAGGGGGTCATTTCTCATTTGAAGGCTCCTAGGCGTTCGTGGACACGTCTACAATGGCCATATGTACGTGTGGGAGCCGACGGAACCTAAGTCCACTCCACGGTTTGGGTTTCGTGCCACCAGACCAATTCCTCAAAGTGTCCCTGAATGGCCCTAGGGTGCCGGACCAAGATGCCCGTAGCACCCAAATCGTGGCTTGGATACGGGATGCTGGGTTTCAACTATGGGTCCCCCCATAGCATATCTTTAACCCCCGAAAACAATGCTAGTGTGCCATCTTCGGAGCTAGGGTTTTGCTAAGTGAAGGCCATGCCAATCTTGCTCAAGGGGGTCGTTTCTCATCCGAAGGCTCCTGGGTGTCCATTGACACCATAGAAATGTCCACAATGGCCACACGCATGTCTGGGAGCCGACTGAACCCAAGTCCGCTCACTGGTTTGGGTTTCGTGCCCCCGGAGCAATTCCTTGAAGTGTCCCTGAATGGTCGCATGGTGCCATACCAAGATTCCCGCAGCACCCAAACCGTGCCTCGGATCATGAATCCGTCGATTCCGGTGGATCAGAGACAACCATTTTCAACTAGGGGCCCCCCCATAGCGTGCCAACAACCCTCGAAAATGGTGTTATTGTTCCATTTCCGGATCTAGGGTTTTGCTTAATGAAGGCCATGTCAATCATGCTAAGGGGGGAATTTCTCGTCCGAAGGCTCTCGGGCATCTGTGGCCACCATGGAAATGTCCACAATGGCCATACGTGGGCCATACACATGTGTGGGAGCTGACGAAACCCAATTCCTCTCCTCGGTTTTGGTTCTGTGCCCCCCGAAGCAATTCCTCAAAGTGTCCCTGAATGGCCTCGGAGTGCCGGACCAAGATGCCCACAACACCCAACCAGTGGCTCGGATCACAAATATGTCGATTCCGGTGGATCTCAGGCACTAGGATTCATCTAGGGGAATCCCCACAGCATGCCTCCAACCCCCGGAAATGAAGCTATTATGCCATCTCCAGAGCTAGGGGTTTGCTTAGTGAAGGCCATGTCAATCTTGCTCAAGGGAGCCATTTCTCGTCTAAAGGATCTTGAGAATCTGTGGCCACCATGGACATGTCCACAATGGCCATACGCATGTGTGGGATCTGACGGAACCCAGGTGCGCTCACCGGTTTGGGTTCCGTGCCCTTGGAGCAATTCTTGAAAGTGTCGTTGAATAGCCCTAGGGTGCCGGACCAAGATGCCAACAGCACCCAAGCCGTGGCTCAGATCGTGAATCCTTCAATTTCAGTGGATCCGAGATGTCGAGTTTCAGCTAGCCCCCCCCCACACAGTGCCGCCTACCCCCGGAAACGGTGCTATTGTGCCATCTCTGGAGCTAGGGTTTTGCTTAGTGAAGGCCATGCCAATCTTTCTCAAGGGGGAATTTCTCATTTGAAGGCTCCTGGGTGTCCATGGCCACCGTGGACACATCCACAATCGCCATACGCACATGTGGGAGTTGACGGAACCGAATTCCGCTGGTTGGTTTGGGTTCTGTGCCCCTAGAGCAATTCCTCAAAGTGTCCCTAAATGGCCTCGGCGTTTCGAATCAAGATGCCCACAACACCCAAACCATGGCTCGGATCACGAATCCGTCGATTCCGGTGGATCCGAGACATTGGGTTTCATCTAGGGGACCCAGTGACTCGATATTAACAGTCGTGTACTTAAATTACCCGGTGACTCGATATTAACAATCCCCATTATCAAAAGGTGATACATAAAGTTGACAAAGGAAATTAAACAAAACATATAAAGGGATACGTAAAGTTGAGAAAGGAAATTAAGGAAAACATATAATTTGCAGCGAAAAAATAATAGGGTACGAACTGAATTGAGGAGATTCGAACCTGCGACCTATGTCTAGTCCCAAGGCTACCACCTTCAAGCTTGAAGTGCAACTAACAATGGAAGACACAAGTGTAGTTTATTACCACCGTGCGAATTTAATTTGACGTTATCAATCAATTACCATCGCCATTTCCTCTCATACAACGTCCCACAACCATTTCTTTCACCACCCACTCTTCATTCATTCTGCATGCATTTCACTATGAAACCATCTCAGATTCTCATTGCATTTTCTCTCAATTAGTTTCTCAATTCAGTATGACCCACGCCTGCTGCCCGAGGAGTGTTGCTAGTGGTCTTGAATTTCAGCCTGGAAACGGTGATGATTCATGGTATTACATTTCCCTTCGGCTGCAATATGGAAAACTCATAGTTCACTACGAATATTTGTCTGACAAATGTGACGGTTTGGGTTCTATGATGCTAGAGCACCTCCTCAAAGTGTCCCTGAATGGCCCTGGGGTGCTGGACCAAGATGCCCACAGCACCTAAAATGTGGCTCGGATCGTGAATCTGTTGATTCCAGTGGATCTAGGATGCTGGGTTTCAGCTAGGGGATGCCCCACTGCGTGCCTCCAACCCTCAGAAACTGTGTTATTAGGCCATCCTCGGAGCTAGGGTTTTTCCAAGTGAAGGCCATGCCAATCTTTCTCAAGGGGGTCATTTATAATCTGAAGACTCCTAGGCATGTGTGGCCACCATGGACACATCTACAATGGCCATATGCATGTGTGGGAGCTAACAGAACCCAGGTCCGCTCGTTGGTTTGGGTTCCGTGCCATCGGAGCAATTCCTCAAAGTGTCCCTCAATGGCCCCAGGGTGCCGTACCAAGATGCTCGCAACACCCAAACCATGGTTTGGATCGCAAATCCATCGATTCTGATGGATTGGGGGCATTGGGTTTCAGCTAGGTGACTCCCCACCGTGTGCCTCCAACCCTCTAAAACAATGTTATTGTGCCATCTCCGGAGCTAGGGTTTTTCTCAGTGAACCCTAACTCCTTCATTGAGGAAAAACCTAGCTACGGGGATGGCCTAATAACACTATTTCTGCGGGTTGGAAGCATACGGTGGGGGGGGCCTATCTAAAACCTAGCATCTTGGATCCACCGAAATCAACGGATCCGTGATTAGAGCCACGGTTTGGGTGTTGCAGGCATCTTGGTCCAGCACCCCGGGGCCATTCAGCGACACTTTGAGGAATTGCTCCGGGGGCATGGAACCCAAACCGACAAGCGAAACTGAGTTATGTTAGTTCCTACACGTGCGTATGGCCATTATGGATGTGTCCACGGTGGCCACGCATGCCTGGGAGCCTTTGGATGAGAAATGACCCCCTTGAGCAAGATTCACATGGCCTTCACTTAGAAAAATCCTAGCTCTGAGGATGGCCAAATAACACCGTTTTCGAGGGTTGGAGGCATGCGATGGGGTGGGCCCTAGCTGAAAACCGACGCCTCGGATCCACCAGAATCAAAAAATTCACGATCCGAGCTACGGTTTGGGTGCTGCAGGCATCTTGGTCTGGCACCCTAGGGCCATTCAGGGACACTTTGAGGAGTTGCTCTGGGGTCACGGAACCCAAACAGGTGAGCGGACCTAGGTTTCGTTAGCTCCCACATGTGCGTATGGCCATTGCAGACGTGTCCATGGTGACCATGCATGCTCGGGATCCTTCAGATGAGAAATGACCCGCTTCAGCAAGATTGGCATGGCCTTCACTATGAAAAAACCTAGCTCTGGGGATGGCCTAATAACACCATTTCCGAGGGTTGGAGGCATGCGGTGGGGGGCCCCTAGCTGAAAACCCACATCCTAGATCCATCGAAATCGACGGATTCATGACTAGAACCATGGTTTGGGTGCTGTGGGCATCTTGGTCCGGCACCCCGGGGCCATTCAGGGACACTTTGAGGAGTTGCTCCGGGGGCACAAAACCCAAATTGACGAGCGAACTTGGGTTTTGTTAGCTCCCACGGGTTCATGTGGCCATTGTGGATGTGTCCACGGTGGCCAAGCATGCCCGGGAGCCTTCGGATGAGAAATGGCCCCCTTGAGCAAATTTGGAATGGCCCTCACTGAGCAAAACCCTAGCTCCGGAGATGGCACAATAAAACTGTTTCCGGTGGTTGGAGGCACGCTACGGGGGGTCCCCTAGCTAAAAACCGGCTTCTTGGATCCATAGGAATCAACGTATTCGCGATCGGAGCCATGGTTTGGGTGCTGCGGTCATTTTCATCAGGCACCCTAGGGCCATTCAGGGACACTTTGAGGATTTGCTCTAGGGCCACATGTCCCAAACTGGTGAGCGGGATTGGATTTCGTCATCTCCCAGAGGTGATTGTTGACATTCTGGATGTTTTGACGGTGGCCACGCATGTCCAGGAGCCTTTGGATGAGAAATGGCCCCCTTGAGCGTATTTGGAATGGCCCTCACTAAGCAAAACCCTAGCTCCGGAGATGGCAAAATAACATTGTTTTCGAGACTTCGAGACATAGTGTGGTGGGGTCCCTAGCTAAAATCCGGCGTTCCGAATCCATCGGAATCGACGGATTTGCGAACGGAACCAAGGTTTAGGTGCTACGGGAATTTTGGTCGGGTACCTCGAGGTCATTCAAGGACACTTTGAGGATTTGCTTAGGGGCCGCGGAACCCAAATTGGTGAGCAGGCTTGGATTCCATCGGCTCCCACAGGTGCAAGTTGCAATTGTGGACGTGTCCATGGTGGCCACGCATGCCCAGGAGTCTTTGGACGAGAATGACCACCTTGAGAAAAATTGGATCACCTCTCTTTCACATTTGTGAAGACCTGTGATCACTAAGGTTACTAATATCTTGTTCTAAGACTAAGGTCATTTCCCTAGTAGAACGCATGGAGAGCGGAGCTAACACCTAACATGATTTTGGATGTGAACACTAGAGGAGACCACCAATTGCAATGATATATAGAATCAGGAATTAGTTCTCATACCATTGATATCACGCTCTTTTATTTGTAATTAGCTTCATGGAGGAATTAATTATGGTTCATGAAAACACCCCTAGGAGGATATATGAAGTCTAGGGAGGACAACTTGGCTTGAGCTTGATCCTTATGAGATTATAGGGTTACATCCCTTCGAGGTTTATGATTAGGGTTTTGTGATGAAACCCTAGGTGCATTTTCTAAATAAGAAGAGAAGCTGATGTATTGCATTAGACTACTTGTTTTAGTGATTCATGCATGTTATAAGTCCTTGGTTCAGCTAGGGCTTTTACTATTTTCCCTAGCTAGTGTTTTGGAGAGCTAGTGAATTGTACTAGCCTTGTTATAAGGTTCTCATGCATGTTCACGAATTTTAATTTATAGTTATATATGTATTGCTAATTTATCACAAGTAAAAGATAATTTTTTTGAGTGATTTGACATCATCATTGAATAAGTTAAGGGTTGTTTTACTATTGCTATAATTGTTGTGAAAGTGAGTTTTCAGATTTGGTTTATGCATAATAAGTTTTCAATGCAACTAAATCTAATATAAGAATTATGATATTTTTCTGAGGCTCCATGCAAATTCACTAAAGCACAAAAGTGATTGTGACTAGGTGAAACTCCACTCTTTGAGGTTTCATAGGCTTTGGATTTATGTGTTTCCTCCTACCATATTTAGGTATATAAAATATTTTCTAAGGGCATGCTAAAATATTCTAATGTATACATTCATTGTGGGTAAGCCATATGGACCACATATCTTGCAAAGCCAAGGATTGATTTACATTAGATGTGTGTGATATCCATCGACAGAGAGTAGAGTTGAGATTTTTTGTGTGCCCATGGTTGAGGGTCTAAGAGTATGTGAGATAATTGGGAACCCCAAGTAAAAGGCCTCACAAAGGGAAATTCCAAGTAATCTTGATAAAGTGACAAATTAGGTCAAAAGTTGAGAATATTGTTCTAAAACTAAGGTCATTTCCCTAATAGAAGACATGCAGAGTGGAGCTAATTCCTAACATGATTTTGGGTGCTATCAATAGCGTTGTCTTTCCATGTACTTGTGTAATGTGACATGGATAATGTTTGTAAACCCTAAGAAAGAGAATCATGCTAGTGGCGAGAGCTTGATTGACATAAGCTTGTTATCAGGGATAATTTTAAGGACCCATACTATTTAAAAGTGTGTAAACCTTGGCGAATCTTACCAATTCTCAAGATGTCAACTATAAAATATTTGGCGATATTCTTCTAAAATTATTTCAATTTCTAAGGATTTTATATAGTTTATATAATATTTTGGCGATTTTTAGAGTGAAAATTTTTACCCCATCAAAATTGGGCGAAATGGGCTAAATTTTGCCCCTAAAATTATCCTTTCTTGTTTTTGAATCCAACGAGGACTTCTTATATATCATGGATATTATAGGGTTAATGAGTAAACCCTAGGAGTTATATTTTATGGATCACAAAGATATAACCAGTGGAGAAGATAAGGGAAAGATAGACATGTTGGATGTTCTTGTAGAGATTTCTCTTGTGTGATGCTAGAGTACTTGTGTGATGTGACATGGCTAGGGTTTGCATGACATATCTCATATTAACATGTCCATGTGCTCTTTCATGTACCCCAACGTTCCAAGAAAAAGAAATCTTTATATTTATTTGCAAGGAAAATTTAAGGTCTTGGGGATGACTGCAACCTTTGTATCTCATAATCACAAGCCATTGACATCATTGAAATATGAGATCATGGTAGTGGAAGAATTTGCATAGGTGTTAGAAGCCTAAATATTGAAATAATTCAATCCCAACATAAATCATCTCATTCTTATCACCAACCAAATGCATATTAGGGTTTGATGCTAGAGTATAAGACCTAGGGTTTGAGGATTAAAATACCAAGATGGACATATAGACTTGGATTCTATAAGTTTAGTTCTCTAGTGGTGTACTTGTGTGACATGACATGGGTAGGGTTTTTAAACCCTAATAAAGATAATCATGCTAGTGGGGAGACATTGATTAACCTAAGCTTGTTGTTGAAGCCAATGAGGGATTCCTAGATGTCCTAGAGATTATAGGGTTGTTGAGGAAACCCTAGGAGTTATATGTTAGGGATCATGAAGATATAACCACTAGTGAAGATAAGGGGAAGAGACATGGCTAGAGTTTGCATGAGAAAAGATTATTTCCTTTATTTAATAGCATGTGTAATTCTCATCATAAATGTGTCATACTATCTAAGAGTAATATGCCATAACTGTGAAAAAATATAACATAACCCTACACAGAAAAAGAGAAGTTATTAATTGTCATAATTGTAAGGAATCTATCATATTAGTATAAGGTATTCTATTCCACATGGATTTCCCAATCTAAAAGGAATATCCTTCAACACTCATCCTCGCTTGTCCTAGGTGAACGCCTCAAAGCAATAAAAAATTAACACCATAGCCATGGCCAAGGATTTGAGACCCACCCCTCACATACAAACCCTTCTAATAGTGATCCTATCTCACTTGGAGTCCAAATACCCCCTATTGAGGGTACGTGTGGTGGTTCACGGATTCTAGGGATGGATTAGGTTTCTAGGATTCTAGATCAGTTTCCTAGGGTTAGATCGCCAAGTATGACAAGGACAACAATATGATGATGCAAAGATCGCCAAGTATGACAAGGACAACAATATGATGATGCAAAGATCAAGCAAGCATGAGATCATGTCAAACAAGCATGACAAATGTTGTTGACATGCATGATGAGGATGACTTGTTGACATGGAGGAAGCATGACAGATTTTGTTGACTAGGAAAACAAGCAAAGTGAATTTGGCAAGCATGAAAAGTGTTAGTGACATGTAACTAAGTATGTATGTATGTATATATGTATGTATGTATGTATGTATCAACAAAAAATGCATGTACCAACAAAATAACATAAAACTACACATACCTCGATGTAGAACATAACATTATCTGATGCAATTCTTTCTTTTATGTAAAGTTGACTGACCTCATTCAATAAATCCATTTGGATCCTCTTTGTTGCTAATTTTCTCCATCAATCTCTTGTGCTCTGAATGAGGTACGTAGTAGCGTACCTTGGTTGAGCTCTTGCTTGTCATTGTTTGTAGATAGATGTCTGTGCCAACGATCAAGTTTGTGAAGTGATACACCACTGAACTTGGTCTGTAATCCATGAATACATGCCTACTAGTCTTTCTTGACTTCCCATCTAGTGTAAGATATTCTCCCTTAACCACCATCGAGCCAATAGGAAATTCAATGCCTTCATTGTCGATTAATGATCCGTAGAGGGTTTGCTTACCTTGGATGCACCATGCCAACCAATAATTTGTGCCCCATTCATTGTCTTTCAGGGAAAAAACTGCGTATGTGTCATGGTTGTACAAGATCTGAGATATGGTCGTAGTCTGTCGAAATCGATGACTAGCCCTTGTCTAAATGGGTTGTTTCAAAAACTCCACGTTGGTCTACTGCAAGTGACACATGATCCCATTCATCAACCCATTCCATGCATTCGCATTCATCCCATTCGCCACTGCTGCAAGGGCTGCAAAAGCAAGCAATTTTTCGCGTCCATATTTCAAATAAGGGGTTGTTTGAGCTTCAAACTAAATGAAATCCATGTGTTCCTTGTACTTTGCCAAAACTATAGGAATGCGATCGATATATGTCAACCACATGCCAAAAATTTCTTACCACACGTCCTGCCACTGATGATGTTTGTTGATCTCTTGCTCGGTCTGACATTGTTGCAGAGCACCATTGAACTATGGATCCTACATCTCGGATATGAGTTTCCATGTTAAATCTCATCTCTTCCCTTCATAGTGCAATCTTGATGCATGCACTAGCCCCATCATGCTCGCCTTTGCTGTGCTCGGTCTGACATTGTTGCAGAGCACCATTGAACTATGGATCCTGCATCTCGGATATGAGGTTCCATGTTAAATCTCATCTCTTCCCTTCGTAGTGTGGTCTTGATGCATGCACTAGCCCCATCATTCTCTCCTTTGACGTGCTCAGTCTCAAAATAGTTCCATATATGCGGCACATTATAAGTCTTATGCAAAATACTCATCCATTGGAATACTCAGGCATTTTTGAACTGGACTGCACAACCATCTGACCATATCCAATGCCGATCCATTTGTATATGTCTCTCCTTCAACTGATCATAGAAAATTCAAAAACAATGTTGCACATAATGCAAGTCATGGGTTCTATCATCACTTATGTAAAATTTTGTCTCCTTCAGTATTATCCTCTTGTCATTGCTTCTCTCTGGCCCATGCCTATACATAATATGTACCATGATACTGACTTTTTCTGAATGGTAGTATTGACTATGGATTTCATTTTGTGGCTGAAGGGTGTAATTTTCTGCAAAATCCACAATTGACACTATGGTTCCAACAGAAAATGTGTCCCTGTATTTTTTGTACTGCTCATCTTGCCATCGTGCTTCATGCACATGTTGAACATACTGTTCTATTTTCTTGTAGAACTCCATCAAGAAGTCACATACCCGTACCTGCTACCATGAAAACAAGGGAAATATTACAATGTGGCCTTTGGAAAAATGTATATGTCATAAATTGAACGTGTAATCTCAAAAATATGCAATATTCATTTGTACGTGTGACTTCACTAATGCAATATTTTTACTTTCCCTAGCACTGTCTAATTGATAGGTTATGTACTTAAAGCTCTCCATCTCCACGCCCATCCTGCCAAATTCGTGCTCGTCGCTTTGATGAATGCAATGGTTCAGAAGATAAAACCCACTGCACCTAGAACATGTGCCATATAGATATGATTTTTCATAATATTTTTGTCCTTTGGGCCTTGGAAAAATGATGTTGTGGATAAAGTCTCTTGATGCATTCGGTGGTAGAATGGATTCATTGCAGCCCTGCACAATGTTAGTATGCAAATTACAAAATATATGTTTATATGTGTCATAATAATATCCATATTCTACGTGGTATCTACAACAACAGGTGTTCTGATCAATGCATATACGAACATACCATGGTTTTCATTTCCAAAGCACATTTGGCCCAGGTTCAATTGTGTGTGCTCATTCCTGAATCTCTCATAGAGTTCAGTCTGTGTGGTGTCAAGGAAGTGTTTAACATGGGGTTCACGTTCAGTAGAACCTTTTCTCATCTTTAGCATGCATCTTTGGTTTGATGAAGGTCTGGTACGATCATGCCAAAACTTTTGGAATAACTCCTTAATAGCATCAATTAACTTCCTATATCCACGAGGCAACCTACCACCAAAATCCCAACAATCGTTTCCACCCGGAGTGTCAATATTTTCTCTTATAACAGAGTAATTTTTAATAGTTTTTCTATTTAATCTAAGCATGTGAGAAGTGTGTGATAGCAGGAGACGTTGCCTTGTGGACTTGCTTACAACTGATTTCGCTAACACACGACAAGCCGCACAGAGATCTCTTGTACGAGACATCTTCCTAATCGCATTAAAAGAAGATTGGAGATTTCTAACAATATGACTGCTAGCCTCTGAACTTTTAACCATCTTTATGCCCAAAATTCTCCTAACAACAGCTAAACAATGTGACTTTAAGAAACATATCAATAATTGACATTTACTTGCATCACCTTTGGATTCAAAATATTCCTTGACAATTTTGTTGCATTGCCATTCAATAGTGCATTTTGGAAACTTACCTTCAAGGCCCGATAGAGCACTTTCATCCACATGAATATGTCTAGGAGTTCTTCTTCTTGCACTGGACAAACGAAGTAGGTAAGGTGGACATGAGACATGAATACCAGAGCTTGTTCATTGTGGTGCTTCGTTCACACATTGGACCATAATGGGAGTGTGCTCGACATGGTTGTGGTCTTCTTAGGGAAATTGTAAATTAAGCACTGCTTGTATGTCCATCTCTACACATGCAGCATCTCCCAATATTCCCGTTTCGTGAGGAACTTCAGCATGACTCGTTGATGGGTTGTTGGTTGGAGATTGTGTTGATGTTGGAATTTGAGTTGGGTCCATTGGACATGACCGCTTTACCTGTGGTTCTGAACAAGAAGTTGTCATGTCAATAAGTGTGTTAGGATCAGTGGCAGGATCCAAGGAAATGACAGGACCATGTCTCACTCTTTCGATTTCCAACCTGGCCTTTTCTCTTAAGTCATTGACCTTTTCAATGGGAAGATTCCTTCTATATATATATATTTTTTCTGTTACGTGAGTTTCCCAACTCCAAAAGTCTCTTTAACAAAACTATGAGGCCTACCCCTGCAAAAGAAACAAAAAATAAGATATCAGTTCCATTATACAATGAACTTGACACATTCCAACATAACTTACTACTTTACAAATTAACACATACAACTACAAACAATGTTTGTTTATTTGTGTCCGAATAAACATCATTATCCCTTACAATTCCAATCAATTAAGATGATGGTTAGTCAAGTGTAGAATGGAGAAACTAGTGTCTTTCCTATCTAGAGATGCTAGAGATGCCTTGGGAATAGTTTGATATTTTTTCTACATCAAATAGGATAAAGAGAATAAGCTTACTAATTACACAATGAGGAGGTTGCAAATTCCCCCAAGGAAGGAGAATTCAATGAGGTAGAGGAAAGTAGTCAAGCTCAAAGACAAGACATTAAAGAAACATTATGATAAACGTAGCATGAAGATGAGAGCATGGACACAATTTCATGAACTAATCAATATGGACCCTCTCTCATGATTTCCTCCTAGGATTTTATTCAAATTGAAAAGGCTCAAGAGAGAACCTCATCATAGATGGGAATGTGTGGGGGAGGAATAGTTTGATAGTTTATGCTATAGGTTTTGCTATGGTGTAAAATGTGTAAAATATGGAGGTTTATTAAACCATTTATTTGTATTTTTTTCAAATGAAAAAGAGTTTATGCTAGAGTGTCCTTGGGAATAGTTTGATAGTTTTTCTACATCAAATAAACATAGCATGAAGAGGAGAGCATGGAAAAAATTTCATGAACTAATCAATATGGGCCCTCTCCCATGATTGCGTCTTAGGATTTTATTCAAATAGAAGAGGCTCAAGAGAGAACCTCATCCATACCATCCTTGTGTGAAATCAAAATATATTCATGGTAATAATTATTGGTTTACATTGCATGCTTCATCTTGTCTAGTGAATATGAGTTTTTTTAGATGTGAACTTGGGGATTCTTCTTGTCAAATTCATTGTTGTCTATGCATGGATATTGCTGTAGGCATATGATAAAAACAAAAAGGCATGGGAGAATCTCAAATCTTGTGAATGAAAAGAATTATTTACAATTCACCATACCTATAGAAATGATCTTGACTTGCAATGGAAACTAGTAGCTTAAATATATCCACTAGATTCCAAGACCACTGAAGATGTTTGTTAGATTCCAAGAGTGATTTTGTGTCCAATAGATCAATGAGTGTCCAAAAGATCAATGAATGTGAGTCAATAAGAAACCTGTAAGAGCTTGAAACCCGTGAAAGACAGAAAACCTGTGTTTTTTGGTAGCATTCTCGTGAACAAAAACCTCTATTTTTTTAACTGACAGCAGTCATGCACACGCAGGTTTAAACGCACGGATGCATGTTTGTAGCACGTACACACTAAAACATGCGCATGCACCCCTGCATAATGTTTACACCATTTAATGCCCAACCTTCCCCCACTTTGAAAATATTTGCATACATTGGACTATACTTCAAAAGTGGATAAATGGATGGCTAAAGATAGGGGGGTTAAGGCTTCTATGGATTTAAGGGTTTAGGAATTAAGGCGTAAGGTATTAGGTATTTGGACTTTAAGGATGTGGGTTAGGTTGTTTAGTAGTTAGGGTTGTGGGATTACAGGTTGAATGGTTCAATGGTTAAGTTGCTGAGGGATGTAGTGCTTTAGGGAGAGTGATAGGTACAGAGAGATAGAGAGATGGGGTATGGGAGAGATAGAGAGAAAGAGATCATGGGGTAAGAGGGGTAACAGTACCATCCCATGTCATACTTGCAAGGGTTGCGCCCCGTGCAACTCCACACGAGATTTGAAATGTAAACATGCTTAGAGGGTGAAAGAAGAGGATTGAGACCTAAATGAACGTTTCATAACTTAGGAGCTACAATATGGGGATGAAATTATTTGGGCCCTGGGCCCTAAATCATTTGGATATGGGTGTTTTTTCACACCAAAGACGGCCCATATGGCCTCAAACATGTCCGAGTAAGGAAATAATACAAAAAAAATATCTCTTGCAAGTCCAACTTAAAAAAAAATTGTAAGGGGCCCCTGGATTATCCCTGTTGGGGTGTTGTGGTCACAACAGTGGGATAAATGAGCCATAAGTAGGTTTTGTAAACTAAAACAAGGACTTTAATCCCTAAATGACCCTCTCAACCTCAAGTTCCATGAACAAAACCTAAAATCCACTATGTGAGCCCTCTATAAGGTGTCTTTGGAATCAAAGATGAATGCGAGTATCATTACAATGTCTTGGGAATCATGTCCGACAATTAAACGAGAGCCTTTATCAATAATCTTTTCTTCTTGGGCATATGGACACCATTAATTGTCCAATGTAGATTATCCCTAACATGCTTTATTCATTGTGGATGGTTCTTGGGCCCTTAACCATAGTCTTCGTAGAAAACCAATAGCCCCAAGCCCTTGGCCATGGTTTATGGAGGGAAATAACAATCTTAGACCCAAAACATATTTTGTCAAGATCAAATGGACTGAATGCATCCTTATACTACCATGCAAGACCATGGATATGTTGCAAGGCCTTGAACATCATAAAAGAATGAAAATAGGTTCCTTGAGATCTCATTGAGGCATACTGAGCTCAATTGAATTCCACTTGAGCCTTATTTGAAACTTCTTGACCTCAAGTGTCATCAATAACACATAGAAGCCATGACAGTAGCCCTCTACAAGGATTCTTTTTCATATGAATTGAATATGGTTTCCATTATGATGTCTTGGGAATCAAATATTTATCTTGGCTCCTCAACCATCGCTAGGGGAGGGAAACAAGAGCCTCCAACACTAACTCTTGCTTCCAGGGCACATACACCATGAATGAGTCCCTGAAGCACTGCATATGAAATATATAGGGTACTAGTCAACTTCAATGTGTTATGTTTGCCATGACTAGGTTAGCTGTGAATAAAAAATGGGTGTCATGGTTTGACCAAGGTATAGGGACAACAGGAAGCTCCTCATGCATTAAATGAAGCTTCTCATGCTCAAGAACCATGAACAACACCTACAACTCAAGAAGCTTCTTAGGATAGGATGTTGAATGCATCTTCAAACCACCACACATAACCCTTGTGGGGTATCTCTAGCAAATGCAGAGGGATACATATACCATGATTAGGCTACATCGCATTCCTTAAACAAGATTATGTCTTCGACCCACACCGAGAATGTTTGTCGAGGCCATGGATAGTGTTTCTAAGTATGTTAGTGGGATACATTCAACATGAGTGGGTTTCATGAATTGGGAATGGGTCTATAGTCCAAAACATGCCTAGGTGGAACAAACAACTTCAACCATAAAGTAAC